>VZSR01001854.1:20573844-20667348 GCA_013398615.1 Brachypodius melanocephalos | reverse complement strand
TTTGTTTGGAGATGGCTTTTTGCTTGTCAGCTGCAAGCCATGGATGTACAGTCTGGACATTACCAGTCTTGGACAGTATCATGGAGAATATTGAAGCATAACATAAATATTAGGCGAAATAGGAGATAGGAGAAACCACTAATTAAAACCTCATAATCCCATCCAATACAAGGGCAGCCCAGAAAAGTACATTTTATTTACCTTTCATGCATTTTCTTCATTAGTAAAAAAAAAAAAAAAAAGGAAGGACGAATACTCTGATGTATACATTTTTTAGTTATTACAAAAGCTCTGCTCTAATTTAATTTGAAATATCGTGTTTTCTTTCTTAAATAAGTTTAATCTTAAAAATTGTATGACTGAATGAAGAATTTTCTTTTAAAATCTCAAAAAAAAATGGATGCAGGTGAAACATCCGTTTAAAAGCCTCAAGGAAAAGGCAGATAATGCAACATCTAAATTGCTATACATATAGGACTTTCAGCTAAAACCCCTGTTGCTATAAAACACAGAACACTTAAGCAGATTTATCTGGTCCAATCTTTTTTGAAGGAAAATTTATGTATAGGATTGACTTAAACTAAAGCGTTGTTTTGGGGTGGGGAGTTTTGTGATAATTTGTAACAATATTTTTTTGTCTGATTAAATTGTTGCAATTTAAATTATATAATTGCAGTTGGTATAGTTATTTAAGAGATGCAAAAGGAAACACTAAGCACTTTGTAAGGAATAATCTGTTGTAAACAATCAGTTTTCATGTATGCATTTTGGCAAAAGATATGGAAATAATAATCACTATAATAATAATTATGATGATGATAATAATATTGATAATAAGCCACAAACAAAAAGTCTTAGAATTGCCACTAACTGTAGGGGATTCTACAATAACTCAAGATTTAGCAATAGCTTTCAGCTAAGGAAATGGTGTTTAAATTAATTTAATTACATGATTTTGTGTGTTTCAGGAAGGACAATTCTTTTCAATTCTTTTCATCTATCAGAAAATATGTTAAATTCAGTATTTTGTATTATCAGCTGATAAAATAAATATTAGGTGATACTGAATATTAACCAGTATACGAGAACAAAAACTTGTCAGAATGCAGTTTTGTATAGTTAATAGTGAGAAAACTGTTTCAGTCTTTTATCAGCCTTCCCTGTGTTCTGTAGAGCTGGCACACTTTTCCAAACCTACCTTATAAATCACTTTTCCAAGTGTTTCCAAAGCTTTCTATATGGCCATTCAATTTGATTTGACTAATGGATCCCACTCCAAATCTGTAAATGTGTTTGTAGAGATAGTGATGCTGACCTCAGTTCCTGTCTCCAAGCCTAAATAAAACTCAGCATGAAATAAGCAGTAATCTTGCGGCAGCCCAACAGTGATGCTCCAGCTACAGTTGTACAGATTGTGAGATTTTTACCTTCCCAAGACTTAATAGAACAAGCTGCATTAAAAAAAGAAAAAAAAAAAAAGAAAAAAAAAAAAAGAAAAAAAAAAAAGAAAAAAAAAAAAAAAGAGAGAAAGGTAGTGTTATTATCTTGTCTTGTCCTGCAACTGATCACCACTGCAAAGAACCTGTCTCTGTCTTCTTTGCACCCTCCCTTCAGGTATTTATATACATTGATGAGATTCCCTGGAGCCTTCTCCAGGCAAAGCAGTCTCAGCTCTCTCAGCTGTTCCTCTTCTGTGAGGTACTCTAGTCCCTGCCTTATTCTTGTGGTGCTTTGCTGAACTCTCAGTAGTATCCCTCAGGCCCCAGAAATGGATGCACTTGTACAGATGTGGCCTCACCACTGCTGGATAAAGGTGAAGATCACCTCCCTCGACCAGTGGGCAATATTTTGCCTGACATAGCCCAGGATATCCCAGTCACCTTCTTTGCAGCAAGAGAACATTTCTGGCTCATGTTCAACCTGGTGATCACCAGGACCTCCAGATGCTTTTCTGCCAACTTGAGCAGCCCCCAGATTAGTGCACTTTATTGTTTCTCACCAGGTGCAGGAAATTGCCTTACTTCTTTTGTGGTTCCTGCCATTTCTTCACCCTCTTGAAGACCCCCTGGATAGCCTCACAACCTGCAATGTACCACTCTTCCCTATGTGGTGTCAGTTGTAAATTTCCTGAGGGTACATTAAAGAAATTCCTTGGCCCTACGTTTCCCACAGCAGAGTCTCTGTTGTCCACTTCCAGGAAAAATAATTTAAATATTGAAATGTATTGCAGTAAGGAAAGCTTGAACTCACTGTATTCAGAAAAGGACCCCAAACAAAGAAATCCTAGGCAGTTATATCCTTACCATCTAAATTTCCTACCTTATGTGGCAGTTCGATCCAATAAAAATGTTAGGAACTGGAGTCTTCTGGTTCTCTATTGGTTCTCTCCACTGTCTCTAGGTGGGCCATTTCTCTTTCTACTTCTAATGTTGCAGCTTGTGCTGGTGAGATAGTGGCCTTCCTCAATGCCTTGTCTTCCAGTAGGAACAAGCTCTGGGGATCCCTTTTACTTAAGTAGGTAAAAAGCTCAGTGTATTCAGCAAAAAGTTCACAGTGTGTGGCCTGAGGCTTCAGCACGGCTAGCTACTAATGCTAAGTGAGTTACACTAAGCAACTAATTTCTTTTATTCCTTTACAAGGTACTCTCTGCTCTGTCACCCAGATCATTAATTAAGATGTTAAACAGGACTGGACCTGGTATTGATCCCCAGTACACCCTTAGTCACTGGTCTCCAACTAGACCTTTTTACTGCTCTTTTTTTCTGCTAAGCAGGCCCTTTCTTTAGCTCCTTGAAGATTCTTATGGGTTTATTACCTTACTCTGAAGGAATAACATTGGGGTTACATTTAAGAACACTACAAAGGAACAAAAACAAATAGTGAATCAATAATTATGATGCCTAGATTTACCAACTTTTTGTGGTACAGTGTAGTAGCAATGATACATGTCTGTGACAAGAAATAATTGGTTTAATGTCACAATTACAGACCTAAGCTGATTGTAACCGTATTCTGTACATATGGACAGCTTGTATCTCTAAACTCTCACATCTTTAACATGGTTTTTGCTCTGGGCCTCAGTCTCTAGCTTTGACCATTTTCTTGCTCTGGAATTATGTCATTCTTTTGTTCTTGGCTTAGATTCTGAACTGTAACAATCTAAAGCAAAAGTAGTCTCCAAGGAAAGTGCTACTGCTTTAGAAAATTATTTACTTTATAATTTAAGAAGATAAAGTTAAACGTAAAATAAAACTTCAAGTGACAAAATAACTATCTCAATTATCTTTCAAGTTTGCTATTCCAGGGCTCTTGAAAAGCCCAACTTTTGTGGTTTTTTTCTCAGAGCCCTAGACAATCCATTCTGTCATGGTTGGTAACACTGTGCTACCTGGATTTTAATCCATTTGGATATTTTTGACTGGCAACTTTTATAAATGGAGAAGCATGTGAATATATTATATGTATATAAATATAAACCTGAAAGTGCTGCCTTTTTTAAATTTAAAAAACCCTACTGATAAACTAGTGGCAAGAAAGCATCAAGACAGCTCTTCTTGAATGGCATTAGGCAAGTGGGAAGTTGATAGAATGTGTTTTGTGTTTTTGTAAACTGAATCTTGACAGAAGTACATTGAGTAGTGACTGTAGTTGGAGAAGTCATTACGTATGAAAGAAAAAAAAAAGAAATGCTTTTACGTCAATTTGGTTAATGAAAATGTGCTTAGAATAGAGGAGATAAAAAATAAAGGGAAATACCTAGAACTTCCATTTGGAGCAGAAATTTCATATGTTGCTGGACATCCTCTCTCCACCACCTTCCCTCCCTTGTGTGGGTATATCAAAATGATTATTTTGTATGATTCTAATTATCAAGTGATATTCAAAGAAATGGATGTAACTGACATGTATTTGATAACAAATGAGGAGTTAAAGGTAAAACCCTCCCTATGTATTACTATGTAAACTACAAAATGGCAGCTTCTAATACAGATACTAGTTCCATTATTGCTTATTTGTCTAGAAAGAACTAGTGTTTTTGGGTGGTTTTTTTATTCCTAAAGCATTTCAGGAAAACAAATGTGTTTATTTTTCTATCAGAGAACCAATTTACCGTGAAAAAATTCAGAGTTCAAAAGTGAATTGTTTCTCAGGGATATACAATGAAGCACACAGACACCACTTCTGATCCTCTTGAGGCAGAAACTGTAAATTAGATTTTAACAAGCCAGATGCAGGCAATATAAATTTGTATAACAAGCATTAGCAATTAAAAAAAATGTTCATTTGTAGTGTGGAAGTAGTGATAGTTAATACTGAAGTAAATTCAAATTTGTTGTGGTCATTTATGGAAAATCATTGTTGTATGACTTGTACTGTTTTTAAAATTTTGAGTTTATTAAATAATAAATGAGTAATACTGATTACTGGAATAATGCTCTCTGGAGATTAAGAACCACAAAGTGTAAAGGAAGTCTTCAGTTAAGGAATGAGCTGCCTGTCACACAAAGAAGGGTACAGTGCACTTTCAAAACTCATTCACAAATAAAATTTGTGCCCTGGAACCACTCACACTGGAAGTTGCTCGAAGTACACTTGTTCAGATCCATGTCAGTGTGCAGCAAGGGCCAACTGCTCCCTAAGGGACCAGGAGCTGTGAGGCAAGGGTGACCTCAGGCCTGGCAGAGCATCTTCCCAACAGACACCATCCCTCAGGATCTGACCATGGTGAGCAAAACCTAGTGCTGTGATGGGCTGTTAACACTCCTGGCTTGCAAGTGACAAGTTGATGTCAGAAACTCTCCAGGAACAGAACAAGGTGACAGGAATGGGGCTGGAGAAAGACCCTGAGGTTCATCCTGGGGACAGGGTTGAGACCAGCACTCCTGTAGGGCAGGAGACTGAGGGCCTCAAACTCAGCTGAAATTTTTCTCCAGGGTCCAGCAGGTTTGGGAGCTCCCAGGGGCCACTGGGAAAGCCCAGTGGGGTGTGGTAATGTCCTGAGAAGCCCTAACAATATTTAAAAGTCTGTCTTCATATGTGACATAGCTAACGACAATAACATTTTAGGAATCATTATGTATCAACCAAATTAATTGGTAAATAAATTAATTAATTAAGGGAGATGACTGGTGGTGGTTAAACTCCTCAGAACTATCTTACTCATTCTTGGTCTTTTGAAACTTGTCTCTATTTTTAAGACTGTCTGTTGAGATATAAAAGGGACTAAGAAGTAAAACAAGCAAGTCACAATACCCAGAACAACTCAGAAGAAAACTAAAAACTCATGCCCATGATCATGAAGTGGCAAAAGGTAGCTACACAGGTGTCATGCAGATATGTAAGTCACTATGGCACATATATAGCTTGACTGTTTAGAAAATGTAAGAGAATCAGATAACAGTCTTTCTTTCCAACAGCTAGAAAGAAGCTGTTCCTCAAACCTAGATAGCACATAGTTGTTGAGGGCAGAAATGCCAGAGTCCCCGCTAATTTTACCGTTTGCTGACTTTTAGTGTTACATTTAGGGAACTTTCAAACTAGTGTTCCCCCAAACCCTTCTGTATATACAGACTGATTCAGTCTTTTCAATCCATTAAGGTGGTTTTTTTTTTTCATATTGTGTGTCTAAAAATCAGTGCTCTCTCATCATTGTAAATATATTTATAGAATAGTTAGCAATGTAGAAGAACTGTAGCATTTCTTTCAAGCCCAGTCCCAGTGTAACAGTGGTAGCTTTGGACAAAAAGAAAGAAGAATGGTCTATCTAGTCCTCACCTATGAAGAAAGAGCTTTTTCAGGCTTGTAGCCACCCTGACCTGCACCAGAAGAACTAAACTGCACTGGTCTCCTTAGAGGTACAACATAGCTAAAAGCAAAAAGGATCATAGGAGATGTGTATTCTCTAAAAAACTATATGATTTCTGTCTGTTCAAGTAAAGGAAATATTTTCTTCCACAATTCTGTCCTTATTTTGCAAACTTGCTCAGGTGAGGATGTGACAGATTGGCAAGCTCATATAGGAATGCTTGAAAGCAGTTGCACATTACAAGAATTTCAAAAGCTTAGGGTTTTTTGGGTTTTTTTTTCTATTTTATTTGAATGCTTTATCGCTAGTAACCAGCATGCTGTTATTACTTGTGGATATAATCTTTGCATCATATGGAAGGATACTGAAGATCTTGAATAATAGTCAAACGTGTTTATGGTCCTCATTATTATGCAGAAGTGAAATCACCAGCCAGCAATCGAAAAGGAGAAATGATCACATCAAGAATAAAGTATCCCAGGGAGAGAATTAATGTCACAATAATTACATGGTTCACAGTGGAGAATGTGTGGTTATTAGCAGTTCTAGAGAGCTAATTAAGCAAGTCAAAATTCTTTTTAAATCAGTTTAATCATGAGAAAAGATGTTCCCTTGGCTCTGAACAACTAACTAGCATACAAGAAGTGAGAATCCATGGACACATCAAAAAGAAAGGAAAGATGATAATTGTACTGTACTAAGCTGAACTACCTTCAATTTAAAAAGTGCTAGCTAATAAAAATAGAATTCATCAAATTGTTTGCTTTGCCAAAACACAGCAAAGACTGCTACTGTTCCTTAAGCCTCAGTGCTTTTTTACATAGTGTGTACAAATTTATTTATCATGATTGACTACATTCTGCTTTTCCATCATATCAACAAAGTTATTTTTAGGCATTCTCTCTGTTTTGCCTGATTCACTCAGAGATATCAAACTAAAGCAAGGAAGAATGTGTCATGGAGTGGAGAAGAAAATGGCACTTTGGCTCATAGAAGTCACCAGAACCAAATTCAAAGTGAATCATGTTGAAGTAAACAAAACCTTCTGAAATATTTCCTGAGTGTTTTGTGATGTCCTCTTCTACCCCTCACCCCCTCCAACATACTTCTTTTTGGCTACTGGAACTGAGAAAACGCTGGCTAACTCATGAATATCTCTGAATGCCAGCATTGACTGTGCCTCATTGTGATGCAGGAGCGATGAGAGCAACTGGATTTTCCTTTTGCCTTCGCCTCTAAGCACACACAGAGATTGTTCCTCTCTAGACAGTATGGTTCTCAGCTACCTTACTCTGTTTATTGTGGAACCATGATCTGCCTGGAACTGTAATTTTAATTTGTTCCCTTTCAAAAGTACTGAGTAGCTTGCTTAGCATGCAAGTTTGCCAATAGATTCTATTTAAATAACCTTGCAATTAAAGTGTTGTGAAATAAAATAAATCCACTGTTGTAAGAAATTATATTCTAGGGTGTGATATGGACAGCACTCAGAGTTTTTGTTATTCTGATCTCATCATTTATGTCAGCCAGTGTCTCATTCTCATAACAGTTGTACCATTCCAGTCCTGGAATTCATCACAAAATCTTTGCAGTTCTAATGTCTTAAATGATTTTTCAATGTGGAATTGTAGATACTGTCTTTAGTGAATATCAAAACCCTACAGATGGAAAGTGATCATTACTAAAGGATGAATACTGAAGGAGCTTAGGGCATTAAAAATATCTTATGATTATGAATTTGTAATTTCCAGAATTATATACAATGAAATTTAGCTGGTACAAGATACTTCAAGTGTATATGTCTTCTTATATGTAGTTTAAAACACATGCAATTATCAGAATATTACACAGACTTAATAATTTTTTCCTAGGCTTATTGATAAAGAAGAATGATGAATCAGAAACATGGTTTCAGAATTAACTGGCTCATGTGTCTATAGATGAAGAAAGAATATGGATGTGAAGGAATGACGAAGTGCAAATTGACAGGAAATTTTAAACATGTTACTAAGCAGCAGGTGGAGGATACATATCCATAAACTAAGATCAGACACAGAAGGAATAGATGACAGAGCTTTCTTTGCTAGAGATGAGCCATACACAATGTGTAGTTGTGTCAGTAATTAATAGGGATGGTTTTATTATTATGAGCTACATAAGGCAATATCTATTCACAAAGATATCTACTGTTGTCTGCTATTATCTGACTTTAAGATTCTAAAAACTAGTGCTCTAATCCAGGTTTTTTGTGTTCTCTCTCAAGTCAGTGGAGAAAGTATAATGCCTCTTTGCATTTTATCATAGTTTTTATTTTTCTGTGGAAACAGATCTCTTTATTGACCACAAATGGAGCTAATAAATCTGCCAAATGGCTCAAGTTATGTGACATGAAACGTACTCAAATAAAGAAGAAATTAAATTAGATAAGGCCTAAAAAGGAAGGAAACAAAGACCATCTATTTGGTAGTACTCCAATCTTCATAATAAACAATGGAAAAAAAATTGATGTAATGTAAAAAAACAGACTGAAATTATTTTTAGCATGATTTTTGAAAGTAAATATTTAAGCCAAGTATCTCAGAAATATCTAACTTCATATGCTACTGTGAAATCTTGCACAATGCTGGTCACTGCATGGTTTCAGATAATATATTTCGAATTAATTCATGCATATCTGAAAATGTATTCATGCTGTACATTTTTAATTGGTACTCATATAAAGCTCTCAAATATGTTATTCTGTTTCCCTTTTTTTTGTCTTTGTTCCACAAGAACCTGATTCATCCTACTCAAGTTAAAAGCATTTTTTCCATTTATTTTGACACAATTTGGATCAATGCCATACATCTCTGTTTTTAGAAACAAAACTGAATTTTAATCACCAAGAACTTGCAAATGTGTCATTATATTGTCAATTGTTTAACAAATATAAAAATAAACCTTCTGCCATTTATCTCAGAGGCATATTCTAATAACTCATATATTTTTAAATCACTGAGAAATAAGTTATTGATGAAATAGCTCCTGCAGTTAGAGGACTAAGCAATAAAATTGTTAATGTTTAGTTGATCAGTTTACTTAGCTATTTTAGATGTTTAGGCTTCATGTTATTTTGGAGTTTATTTTTGTAATTACTTATAAATCAATATCGCTAATGTAGTTTACAGTAGACACCAAAAGTTAGATTTGCCTGGCACTGAGAAAGATAATCTACCCATTTGCTCCTTTGTAGAGTAAAAGTATAGGTAACCATAAAAATATCAGAAAAAAAGTCTGTATTTTTGTCTGATTGTTTTAAAAGATGCATATTTGATTCTTATAAAAACTGAAAATAGGACTTTCTATCAGTCAAACATATTTTAAATATGTAAATTCATGATAGTGAACTTGAGCAGAATTACTCTGAATAGCCTCATACTTTGTGTGAGGTTTCAAGAAAGTTTTCGCTTTGATTCCTATCAAAAGGTAGAAAGATAAAAAGAAAATTGCTTAGCAAATACGGAATCACAGAATCACAGAATCACAGGATATCCTGAGCTGGGAGAGACCCATAAGTATCACCAAGGTCCAACTCCCTGCCTTGCACAGGACCATCCTTGAGAGTCACACCATGTGCCTGAGAGCATTGTCCAAATGCTTCTTGAACTCTGCCAGGTTTGGTGCTGTGATCAACTTCCCTGGGGAGCCTGTTCCAGTGCTCAACTGCCCTCTGGGCGAAGAACCTTTCTCTAACATCCAACTTAAACCTCTCCTGACACAACTTCAGGCCATTTCCTCGTGGCTTGCCACTGGTCACCCCAGAGAAGAAATTAATGATTTCCCCTCCTTTTTCCCTCATAAAAGAGTTACAGACTGCTATATTACAGAACAATTGAAAACAGATATGTGCATTTTTCCCCAGTTTTTGGGTTGTTTGGTTTTCGTTTGGGTTTGTTTTGGTTTTTTTTTTGTTTTGTTTTGTTTTGTTTGTTTGGTTTGGTTTGGTTTGGTTTGGTTTGGTTTTTTTTGGGGGGGTGTTAAAGTTTTGGTGAATAAAGTGTAACAACTGATTCTTATATTCTTCAGAAATCTGTTAGCAGTTAAGCAGATGCATACATTCTTATTTGGGCAAGAATATGCCCTCTTGTAGAGCAAGGGAGCCTTGGCATCCTGAAAGCTTTTTCCTAATACAGAAAACATTTCTTTCATTCTTTACAAACAA
This sequence comes from Brachypodius melanocephalos, assembly GCA_013398615.1. Taxonomy (NCBI): domain Eukaryota; kingdom Metazoa; phylum Chordata; class Aves; order Passeriformes; family Pycnonotidae; genus Brachypodius; species Brachypodius melanocephalos. Next base: position 20,657,341 of record VZSR01001854.1, on the reverse strand, counting down.
CCTGGAAGTCTGGAGTCACCAAATCCTAGATATCAGTAGGAATGCTCTCAAGACTTAGAAAGTCCTGAAACCTCCCAAATTTCTCCCGAATTGGGCCTAAACCAGGACATCTATGTTATTCTCAATTGTCTTATGTTAATTAAGGTTAAAAAAAAGTGTTTACATGAGATAGGATTTATAAGAACAGTTCATAATGAGCTTATTTGTTTAAAGGTAGGAAACCATTTTAATACCTTATTGAGTCTATAGGCTAAACAGACTGAGTATTAAACAATAGATGATCATTTTTAGCCATAAGTGCGTGGGGTTTAGAATGAATTGTTACCATAACATAAAATGTCAAAGGACTTAAACACAAGATCTTGAGACCAATTTGGAAGATTAAAAAACTTCCTTCGTTTCTGTTTAACAAAATTGTGTAATAGTCTATCATTCGGAAATTTATCATGAATATTGAAGACATTTTGGATGTTATAAAGTAATTTTGATTTTTTTCTATATCTAGAAGGATTTCTTTACAAGAATAAAATAGCAGCACAATATCAAAATAGGGCATTTTTATAACCACTTTAGCAGTTGCATTTTTTATGTAGTTTATTTTCTTTTAACAAAGTATGTCAAAAGTAAGAAAATAATGAAATAAGGTCTTTAACAAGAGCATCCAATTACAATTTTAAAATCATAAATAAAATTCATAGTCCAAGAACGTTACACAGTCTTGTCAGATGAAAGTGGATCAAAGAGGCAAATTTTTGTCCTTGGTTAATGCAGTGGTATTATTAACAATTTTTAGCTTTAAAATCACTTTTAATGATGAAGTAATTTTCTCCTGCGTCTTCACCTGATCCTATCATATGTCTAAAAAAAAAATTGTAGTATATGTGTATAGTCAAATCTAAGGGAAATTCATGAAAGAAGTAGAATGTTTCCAAAAATTCTGAAGGTTGTATGAAATTAAAATAATTTTGGTTATTTTTCAATTGACAGAATGAATAATCTTATCGTGTTTCACTGTGGATTGTTGTTTAAAAGTCTATATAAATGGGTTTACTGTTTTGCAAGCAATATATTATTACAATATCTTAATCATATTTTATTTCATTTGTTTATATATTAAATTACTATATAAGTAATTATATTAAATTAATATATTTATAGCTATTGTAATTATTAATTTCAATAATCAAGGGTGATGATACAGCAATATACACCATTTACCCAGTTCTTTATATGGGAAGTAAAAAAAAACCCATAAAAGCAAAAATCCTGTTGAAATAGAGAAGATAGAAACTTTTCTACTTTATTTCTTTACTGGAAAGCTTTTCCAGTAAAGACTACTCTTGCTGTGCTTGAGAAAAATTTCAAGAGAAATAGAACATATATGATTCTAAAAGACTGTGTCTCCTTTCCCTGTGTAGACAAGAGGGATAAGTGAACTGCATTGCAGAAGTCTGACAGAAGCTTCCATAAAAGTTATTGCAATATAACTGATAAACCCTTGGAAAGAAAAAACAATAGTAGAGAGGATGAGACATGCTTTGAATGGAGCACATAGCAGACCTACTGCCTTGATACCTATTTTATTCTGGTCTCTGTGTGGGATACAGAAGAAATAACAACATTCCTTTTCTTTCAGTGGGAAACCTGTGACCAACAGACAGAAATCTCTTTTCATTTGTCAACAGAATACTCTTTGTTTGCAAAGGGTAATACAATACATCCTTGAATACATTCTTCAAGTTCAGAGCTACCAAACAAAGCAGATGGGAGTTTCTCTTCAAAGGGACATGAATTCATCCTCAAGAAAACAACTTTACTGTTGTTTTCTTGAGGATGTGTTTCTTGAGAAACAGTGTAAAACACAGCGTGAGAGACAGAAAACAAATACAAATAAGAAAATTTCAGTCTTTCTGTGAATTGGGTGAGGCATGGCTTAGACTATTTAGAAACATTGAACATATTTGGTCAAGTAGAGAAGAGAAAATACTGAAAAATGAAATTTTTAAAAAAATCCAAAAGCAGAACAAAGGAGGGGGAAAAAAGAACCAAAAAATCAAAACGAAAAAAAAAAAAAAAAAAATCTGGAGTGGAGAAAGCAAGCCCAAAGTAGAATAACTTAAGGGTACTTTTAAAGAGACAACTGAAACTACATTCTTGAAAGAGAGGGTGGAATGATATTATAAATACGAAAGGGTGGTCCACGACCTCTTAGCTATAAGATGAAGGAAAAACAGCAACAGTCTTTCCTTAGACAACATTGTCATGCTTGAAGAACTCAATTTCCAAGTCCAATGCCTGCTAGGAAGAAGATTTCAAATCATTTGAAATATAAAGAAAAGCTTAAGGATGTAGTTGATACTTCATTAGGTTTTACTTGTGCACACTTTATTATTATTAATGATGATTCCTCAAGATGAAAGAAGCTGAGGCATGAGAGTCAGCTTGTGAGCAAGGGTTTCAGGTGGGATATAGAAGATCCATGCTGAATTTCTAAGTGCCATGTACTCTCTTGGGTCTACCAAAATTCTGTGCCCGGGAATATTAAGGGAAGAATAAGTGTATGGTTCCAGGTTCCAGGATTATTTAATGATAGATGCAGTGATGTTTGTGAGATTTTTATGTGGTGTGTTTGATCTTGTAAGACAATGAAGGCATCAGTTTTAGACTTATGGAATAAAAGTGAAAGGATATTTTTTAGATGATGATGAGGCAAAGGTTCCTTTTCCAGAGGTATCAAGTAGCAAGTATCCTGACTATATAAGATTATTTTAATTCATGTCTTACTTCCTCCTTATTCCTTCCTCCATATTACTGTCATAATATGAAATTATCCTTCAGTCTTTTAAAATTTAAGGAAAAAATCTTTGTAGAAGTTATAGGAACCAGTCCTTACACTGAAGTGTAGTTTAGAAAATCTTGACAAATTAGATAAATTCTGGTTAGAAATATTGTTCTCATGGTACATGCAATGGAACTTTGGAATATTTTGTATTGGATTTGATGGAATCACCTTCATTGGAGGATTGGCAAGGCAATGTTTTCAATTTTATCTTTGGCTTGAGCCAGATTATTTTTCAAGGTTATCTGATATGTCTGCAGTTTTGTTTATTTGTTTGTTTGATATCTACTGCAGAGGGCAAAAAAATAATTGAAGTACATGGAGATAGAGAAGTGCTAACTGGAAGGAATTGAGGAATTGATTTTATACTCTTTTTTGTCACTGTATTTCCAGATACAGTTGTATTGCATCGTAGATAAACTTTTAATTACCATTGACCGAAACGGAAAATTTCTCCAAACTTCTTATAATAGTCTACAATATCATGAAAGAAAATGATGTAGCAGAGAGAGTGGTAAGCAAAGACAGTTGTGTAATGATTTCTAATAATATGAATAAACTTAAAGAATTTCAAAGTAGAGGAAAAGAGAGTCCAGTTATGCCTGTAGTTACTATACATCCTTACCAAACCTCCTTTAAAAAAAAAAAAAGTAAAGAACTACAAAGTGTTAATCTAGCCATGGAGTGGGGGGAAGGAGAAAAAAAAAAAAGCAAAAACAAAACAAAAAACCCACAAAACAAAACAAAAACAAACAAACAAACCCACAAACAAACAAATAAGCAAACAAAAACCCAAACAAACAAAAAATAACACAAACCCAACCTCCCCCCCCACACACACTTTGGAGGCTTTGTAATCTCTTTAAGAATCATAAAGATATGAAATTCAGTAAGTCACATGTACCCAGTGGTGATAAACTGAAGATCCTGTAGGAAAAAGAATTCAAAATGCAAACTCAAGTCTGTGTCTTTAAAAGGAATTAAAAAGATTTTAAATGGGATTATTTTCTAGTGATGTTCAATTGTGAGCTGTAGAGTCCTCAAAGTATAACTGAAATGATCCCTTCAGTTTAAGCATCTCTAGATACAAGCAGATTTGTTAAATATCTAGACAGGACTTCACTCTCATAATTTACAATTATCATACTGTAACAAAATTAATGAATTAAAAATTCTTATCAAGTATGCAAAAAATCAAAATCCTATTGAGACTTTAATAATAGCTGTATCAATTAAATTAATTAAATTATTTTTTAGTAAAAAATACTTTTCTGAGTTTGACTTGATCTATCCAAATGGCAAGATAAACTGAATATTGAAATATATTTTCTTGATTTTTTTGAAAAGTAGTATTAAGCATTCTGGATTTAGGTTGCCAGTGTTTAGTTTTAGAAATATCTAAAAATAACTGAAGTAGTTGAATAGCTAAAAATAGCTGAAGTAGTTGTTGGTCAGTTAACTATTTCCTTTAGACATAGGAAAATGTCTACTTCAGCTTGGTTCACTTCTGAGGTTGCCTAGAGTACTTTTAATTTACTTTTTTTTTTTTTTTTCCTAATCCTTTCCTTTCTTTTTATTTTTTTTTCCACTGTAACACCATTCTGTGCTGAGAAATTGCACTGAGAGATTTTTCTAGTTACAGTAATTTATTTGGAACTGATCAGTACTCATCACAAATCATTTATCTGTGCTTTGTGTTAAGGGTGTTGATGGCCACAGCTGGTTCAGAGTGAATGACTCTGCATCCTCATTTATCACAGAATGCATCAGCATAAAGGAAACAGCTTCCAAAAAAGGCAAAAGCTTTTTTTTTTGGTTTTTTTGTCTGTTCAAGGTGTTTGCTTTCCTCACAGCCTACCAAAGATCTTCACAGGCTGATTTAAGCCAGTGTAAACAAGGCACTGTGGATGTCCTGCCTTTCGAGTAAAGAGATCTTTGACCTCAAGAAACTTCTGTTACAGGGAGCTATTGTGATTAAACTGCAGCCAGCATCTAAGTACCACACAGCTGCTTGTTGACTGCCTCCTTCCCCACCCCCTCCCAGTGCAACAAGGAAGAAAATAAGAAAAGAAATTTTCATTTTTAATCAAAAGCGAAAGAGAGAAGTACTTTTCTTCATTCACTATTATTTTTAATTTATTCTTTAGCAGTTTAATAGTTCAAGCGTGCAGACTAATCCATGTGTGCCATTACAACTGTTTGACTTTATCATACTTAATTTTGGCTTTGATAGGTGCAATGTTGACTCATTTATTCCTTTAGGAGCAGCTGTCCTTTGGAAGACTATAAGTGATGTATGAATTCATGAGAAGGGTGTCATGATTGTTCCTGATGGCCTGAGATTGGAATTTAGATCTGTTCCAGGTATTCCCAAAAGATCTATGAAATTCTTGTTTGCCAAAAATTTCAGAAATAGTATAAAGAAAAAATATTATGTATTCTTTTATCTGGGATATGGAAGTTTCCCTGACTTCTCTGAATGATGGCACTTGAACTATAGATCTACAGCAGAAAAACAGAACTCTTTTTTTAACACCTATATAAGGTCATGTGAACATCTTATTAACTGATTTGGTGGGGTTTTTTTTAGTTGGTTTGGGGATTTCTGGGGTTTTGTTTGTCTTTCTTTAGGTAATATTTTTCAGTAGGTGGGATAGACAGATTGTTCTCTTACCATTGTCACTGGTGACATGAGGCCGGGTTGGATGAGGCTCTCAGCAACTTGATCTAGTGAAAGGTGTCCCTACCCATGGCAGAGGGGTTGGCACTAAATTAAATTTATGATCCCTTCCAACCAAATCCATTTTATGATTAATATTAATCTCTAGAATCAGATAGCATGAGACCAAAAAGAGAAGCTTTTAGATCTGGATGGAGTTACAATACTTCTTACACTACTGTTGTTGATTTTATAAAAACTGTGAAAACTCTACAGACTTTTAAAAAATGTACGAGAGGATAAAATTAATTGCAATCTGCTTCCCCATTTTTGGCCTTGTCAGCAGCAATGTTGTAAATAAAAAATAGTCTTGAAATTAAAGCACTTGAATATGTGCTAGACTTCAGACTCCTGGCACAAATAATGCTTAAATCATTATAGAACTAAGTATGTGCTAAAGGAAGTTCCCTGTGCAATGACAAGATGCAACCACAGTGAGAACTGTGCAGAGGGAAATACATACAAGGACAGCAGGTTTGCATTTGTTTGTTTGTTTGTTTGTTTGTTTGTTTCTCATTAAAAGTGACATTTAAAAGTCCTCTATTTCAAGTTGTGTACTAAGATTGATACGTTTAGTGAAAATATATCAAAACTACACCTGGATTTGCATAGTCATGTGGCTGAAATTCACAAATCTGTATAGACAAAGCTGTGTTTCAAAATGTCTACTTTTTAATGTTTTAGCACCTTTTCGCATCTGACTTCAGATAGGTGATGTTCTGTAATGAAAATACACAGTCTTAACATGTTTGATGAAAATGTTTGTTCATCTAAAACTCCTATTTTATGTGTTTTGTGTATGAAACTGGATACAACCCATTTTCTATTTGTGTCTTCTTTGTAAGAATAATTAGCATTACAAAGGAAGAAACTATTCAATCATCAAGCTGTCTTCATAAATGTTTTCATTTCATAGGGATAACAGCTCCCTTTGGAAAAGAATTCTTCAATAATACTTCAATTAAGTTGAAGACTGTAACTAGGAAAAGTTCCATTTTTATACAAGAAGACCGAATTGCAATTTAGATTTTTTCATTATTGATTATACTGTGTTATCTTGAGAGTTTGTTCTGTGAGGCTTGAAAGTGTATCAGCATTAATTTTTTTCCATTTGTTTCCATGGCTGATACAATATCATTGTGGTTCAAAAGCTGTGCTCCATCTTCCTTTAACACATCGTTTAAAAATGCTTGAATATTTGAAATGGATTTGGTGTTATATACTTTCTTATCTGCCAATACTTTGTGCACTAGTGAAAATCTATTTTAATGACAATTCGGAACTGATTGAGTTTGATTTTTAATATTTAGGTAGGAAAAAAACAGAAGAAGAATATTTTCCTGCTTTTGAGTCAATGAACTGGGTACTGAACAAACTGCAGAATATCCTTAACACTCACTGAAGGAACTGTGAGATAAGACTGCTTAATCCCACAGGAAAAAATTAACAGTCATGAGCTAGATTTTCTGTTCTCACCCCTTTCTTTAGATTTCTTCCCAAATTACTGCTCAATAAACACCAATCTTCTTCTGGTATTTCTGAACCCACATATTCAATTATTATTAAAATAAATTCTCTTTTACTTCCCCAGAATAGTGTAGAATAAAACAAGCACATTCTGATTAAAGAAACTAAAAAATCTAATATTTTATAAATTCAGAAAAGCATTATTCATTGCATTTATAGGAGGTTCTTTTCATGTAGGTTTTGAATGGATTGTCTAAAATACTTTTCTCTTTGTTCTATTGTATTTCTTTTTATTACTGTTTCATCCAATCAAGTACTATGAATATAGTTCTTGAGCTTTCTGGCTATTTTTTTTCCCTGAGAGCAAAAAACCTAACGACGTATCTGTAGTGGGCTGTAATAATATTTATGAAGAGCTGTGAAGGTGTCAGACACTTTCTCATTGCTGATTGTATGAAGTCCTAGGTTGGTTCTGTTTCCATGACAGAAATACTGAAAGGTAACTGCAGTTATTCCCAGCTTTATAAAGAAGTATGAGGTTTTTTGTTGTTCTTGGTTTTTCTTGCAAGTGGGAAGAACATAGATTCTGCTAATCTTCATTGGGATTTGATAAACTACAATCACTGGGAGCACTGTGATTTGTTTTCCTTTGCTGCTTCAAATAATTTCTTATTTATATTGCAAATGTACATACATGTTGCTAAGATGATAGTGTACTGTGTAAGGAAAGAATACAGGTTCAGAGGACTGCTCATGTGAGAAAAAAAAAAATGAAAGAGGGAATACTGGGTTTGCACGGGCAGGTTTTGGTAGTGGGGAGGACTACAGGGATCACCTCTCTCAGAAGCTGCCAGAAGCTTCCCCCATGTCCAGCACAGCCAATGGCAGCCAGCTCTAGGATGGATTCTGTAAGTGGCCAAGACAAGACAATCAGAAATGGTGGTAATGCCTCTGTGATAATAAATTTAAGAAGGGAGAACAAAATATTGTGCAAATGAAATTTCTCTCAGAGAACGGGGCTGGGGCGGGGTGGGGGGAAGAATATGTGAGAGGAGCAGCCCTGCACACACCAAGGTCAGTGGAGAGGGAAGAGGAGGAGGTGCTCCAGATGCTGGAGCTGAGGTTCTCCTGCAGCCCATGGTGCAGACCGTGGTGAAGCAGCTGTGCCCCTGCAGCCCATGGAGGCCGGTGGGGATGCAGAGATCCACCTGCAGTTCATGAAGAAGACCCTCACTGGAAGATATGGATGCCTGAGAGGAGGCTTTGAATCCAGGGGGAGCCCATGCTGGAGCAGACTCCTGCCAGTGACCTGCAGATGCATGGAGAGAGAAGCCCACACTGAAACAGGTTTCCTGGTAGGGCTTGTGACTGTCTGGAGGACACACACTTGAGCAGCCTGTCCTTGAAGAGAGCACCTCATGGAAGAATGGCCCATATTGCAACAATCTGTGGAGAGCTGTTGCTTGTGGGATGGACTCACACTGGAGAAGTTCATGGTGAACTGTCTCCTATGCGAGGGACCCCACATTGGAGCAAGGGAAGATGCTGTCCATGAGCAGCAGCAGAAACAATATGTGATGAACTGACCATAACTCCTATTCCCTGTCTCCTTGTTCCACTGTGGGGCGATGAAATGGAGATGGGAAGGAGGAAGATGGGGGGGATGGTGTTTTTAAGATTTTGCTTCTCATTATCCTGCCCCGGTTTTGTTAGCAATAAATTCGATTAATGTCTCTAATTCAAGTTTGTTTTGCCTGTGATGGTGTTTGGCGAGTGATCTCTCCCGGTCAGTGTTTCAACTCATGAACCCTTTGTTACATTTCCTCTCCCCTGTGCAGCTGAGGAGGAAAGTGAGAGAGAGGCTTTGGTGGGTGCCTGGCATTCAGCCAGGGTCAACCCACCACAGCTTTTTCATGCCAAATCCTGGGAAATCATGATTATTTTGAGAAAAGGACAGTTATCATGGGAGGTAGTGGGCAAGACAAGTACTGAACAATGTTAGAGTAGAATGATTATGGGGAATTCTTCTTGCATTTGTGGTGAAGGGACAACAGGTAGATTTTGTTTAAATTATACATTTCCATTTGGTGTTGTGACAATGTTATTTTGTTCTTTGTGGAGGGATTTTTTCTCTTGTTTTGATTGGTTGATTTTGTTGATGAAAATGATGGTTGTGTGATGAATGTGGATTTTAATTATAATTCTTAAATATTTGATTTACAGGGGGGCGGGGTGGAAGACCTCTATCCTACTCCTCACCTCCCAGCAGTGCAGGGCTGTTATGAGAAAATAAAAAAACTTCATCTCAGCCAGACTCAATACAAAGGATATTTTATGATGGACAAGAAGTATCATGCTTCCTATGTCTATGCCTAATCCAGCCTAGCAGAACTGGATTAAAGTGAATACATTTCAGAGATATCATTCTTTCCAATAGGAAGAAAGAGAGTGAGCAGTAACAGTATTTTTTCAAAAAGAATCAGTGAAAAAACCTAACCATTAACTATTTTACCACATATTTACAAATCAATTAACGGTTAAATTGACCAAAACATACTTAATGAGAAAAATAACCTAAATCAGCACAAGAGAAGTGAACACCAAATCAGACATCAAAAGATATTAAGAACAATAATGACTCCATATAGTAGAAGGTTCTCTAGAGCTATTTTAAGTCAGTAGATAATATACCCTTTGGATGCTTTGTGGGAACTATTTCCCTCATTTTATTTTTAAAACTTCACTAATTATCTGAGAAAATCTAATGTGCCAAAGCTTGACTTAATAAACACAATTATTATCTTTCATCACTTTGCATCATTTCAGGAGTCTTGAGAATAACAAACACATCAGAAAATCAATTTGCTATCCTATAGTCTGTCTCAAAACATATTAAAGCATGTATGGATACTGTTCATTACCTTTGTGATATTCTTATCACTGAGAATATGGTTTTACAGACCAAACAGAAATAGAAATAAATCCTCCTGAGTCCAAAGACTGAAATCCAGATAGCCTTATTTTAAGAGTTGGTCAGGCTATCAAAAAATCAGTTACTCTGAAGCCTTTCAAATACTAGATATTAAAAAAAAAAACTATGGAGAAATGCTAAAATACCCGTGCACATTCACATTCCTCCCACTAAAGTCTATACTGGTCTTCATACAAGCTTCATGCTTCATGCTTTCTAAGGAATGCATTTGACATTGCAAAATGCTCCTTCAAAAAGTTGTCATGAACCATACTGATAATTCCAGATCTATATATAAATATAGAGAAAAAAATAGAGGTATTGTTCCCTAAGAATCCCCCTAAGTTATTGATATTTCACAACTAATGCCTACAGAAAAATGAACTATTATTAATTTCTTTATTTTTGGAAAGATACTACAAATATTTCTTACTTGATCCAGAATGCAACATCCAGTCACTGAGCACTGAAAGTATACAAATAAAACAGACTATTATTTATATTAATTATTTAACAAGGGGATTTATAGCCTTTCACAGTACTTTTTTTAAATCAAGTTTAGCTATTTTCAGCTTATTCATATTCTAATATAAGCAAAATTAAGAGACATTCATATAGAAAGAATTGTAACATATAGAAAGGATTACACAACAAATATTTTTTCTAATCCCAATTGAAATATTTGGAATTTAGGAAGATTCCTGAAGACTTTTTTTCTTTTCATCTTGCTTTAAAAAACATGTATTTACAATATGAAGTTAAAAAAATAATCACGCTGACATTTTCAAAATTATTTTAGTTTTACACAGATATCATAAGGAAACCAGATAAAAAAGGAGATGAAAAAAAAAAAAGCTAAAAACCTAATACAGACTTGTTAAATCATTCCTCTTCATCACCAAAACAAACAAACAAAAAAAAAAATCAAAGTACATAAAAAAACCCCTGAAAATTTAGATTTGTGATATTAATTCTCCTGGTTTTTTTTGTTTTGTTTTGTTTTGTTTTTTGTTTTGTTTTTTTTTGTTTTGGTTTGGTTTGGTTTGGGTTTTTTGTTGTTGTTGTTGTTTTTTGTTGTTTTTGTTTTTGTTTTTGTTTTGTTTTTTTATAATACTATAAAATTGAAATTCCTAATTGTGAAAACTGCAATTAGGAATTTGATGTTTTGGTAGAGGGCAGCTCATTTTTACACAAATATCCAGCTGTTTGTTCTGAAAATCTCATATTAATTAGAATTAATTTTACTAATCATTCCAAGAAAGTATGATGTATTGAAAAGAACAGAAGGTTTTCAGGCATGAATATAATGCAAACGCAGAATTTAATGTTGCACCTACTTTATTTTGATTTTTGCTTTTTAAGCACAGAGCTCAAATACACTCTATTTTCTCTAGTCTTTCACCTGTTATTCTTCTTGTCATATATCCCCTGGAACTTTACATAGTATTTCCCATCCAGCAGAAATTATTCCAGGCACCGCCTGTTGAATTGTACTCTTTCAAATAATTATCTCTTCTTTTCCCTATAAGTTCTGGGCAGAGCAGCTATGTCCTTTAATGTGCTGGACTTGTCTCTTCATTTGTGACTACGGATTCTTTCAGTGTCAGTAATGTCTTGGCTTACTGTCATTCACAAGCCACATCTCCCACTGGTGGTGTCTCTGAAAGTTAGTTCCCGTTCCTGTTCTGTTTGCAATGGCAATATTGCAGCCATTGTGCTCCCAGGTTAGACACTTCCATTGTCTTAGTGACAGTCCATATTAGAAGGACTTTCCAAAAGCATTTCTCTTGACTTATGAGATTGAAATCATGAGGTATTAAAGCATTCTGGCAGATCCACTATTCTGTACAGTTTGTGGTGTATTGCTCCTTCCTCCAAACAGGTCAAAGGGATATTCCATACCATGTCATGCCTGCTCAGCACTAATAGCTAAGAGAAAGAAGGACTGGGGTGGGACATTTGTTATTATAACATTTATCTTCTGAAGCACCTGGAAGGTGTATTGAAATCCTATTTCTCAGGAAGTGGCTGGACATTGCCTGTTGATGGGATGTAGAGATCTTTTGTTTTCCTTTGCACACAGCATTTGCTTTTTCTTTCTTAAAGTACCTTAATTTTGACCACTATGTTCTTTTCCATCTTATTTTTTCCTCTCTCAGTCCTGTTGAGGAGGGGGTGAAATAACAGCCTGTTGGGCACCTGAATTGCAGCCACGGTCAATGCACCACACTATCCTACTTGGCTTTCCATGTTGACTGACCATTCCCAAACATTTGCCACTAATATTGCCACAAAATTTCTAAAGTTTGTTGGGCTTTGGTTCTTGATACTGGTTCCAAATAAAGTAACTCAAGCCTATGTCAGAAGTTTATTGAAAAAATACGTAGTAAATATGTATTTCCTTCTTTTAAATAACAACATGGTAAAACTAAGCTTTTTGACATTATGTGAGCTCCTTGGTTATTAGTGTCTGAATCAATACTTGTTTTATCTTCAACACCAATAGAGTATTAATTATACTTGTCAATTGGTGTGGGAATCAGGGAAATATTATTCCCATGAACCCTTGTCTCTGTGAATGGAAGATCATGTCAAGGCACACTGTAAGACAATGCAGAATTTCCACCTGTGAGCCAAAAGTATTCCACCAGAGCACAAAGTGTCTTACTGGATGCAGGAATTTTGTTTGCTTGTTCCTCATTGCTGCAAAATCCTGAAACTTCTCTCAAAGGTATGTGAACTTAAGTTTTGTGAACAATCTGTGTTCATTCAGAAGAGTGTAAGATCCATCGCAGAGCTGATTCATCTGGGATACTGTTTGAGAGACCACACATTGTAAAGCTATTCCCAGAAATATTATTTGGGTCAAAAATACCAGCTTACCTGAGGGAATATATCTTCAGAATGAAAGGCAGACTTAGATTAGTGGTGGGTTGACCCTGGATCGATGACTGGTGCCCACCAAAGCCGTCCTCTCACTTCCTTCTGCAATTGGAGCACCATTACATCTGCAGTGTAATTCTTTTTTCCTTCTTAAATATGTTTATCACAGAGGCCCTACTGCCTTTTCTGATTGGCTCCTCCTGGGCCAGTCATGGGTCTGTCCTGGAGCTGGTCAGCATTGGCTCTGCTGGACATAAGGGAAGCTTCTGGCAGCTTCTCACAGACCTATAGCTCTCCCCACTGCCAAAACTTGTCCATAAATCCAATGCCATAAGACAACATATAGCCACCTCAGCACTGGTAAATTAGTTGTTTCCTGAACCATATATTTTAGGTTATTGTCTAAATTACGTTTTAGCTATTATTTTATCTCACTTTAGTGAGGGGAATCTTATGCCCAAATATAATTTTTCATCATTTACAAGATTTTCAGATAGTTATCTATATATACATGAATATATATATGTATATATCTAGCTGTATAGATAGACATATATATCAAAAGTGTTCATTTCACCCAATGAAAAAGCCCCTATAGATATCTTCAGATCTTCATTGCACTTCCTCAGAACCCCAATTAAAATTCTATTTTCTCATGCTATCTTCAAAGCATCTGACGATCGTTAAACTTACAGAGTTTTAAAACCCCTGCCTAGTATCATCTCTGGGCTTTATTTTATCAGTCATAGCCTGCAACCATCTGTCTCAGACCATCTGTTGTCTCGTCTTCTACTAAGTTTGAAAATTCTTTGGATGGGGATTGACTTCTTGGCTCACATTTGGCAAAGAGCTCCTGGCCTCTAATAGGCTTTTAAGAGTATTTTGGTGATACATATAAGAGTAAGAATCAACTTAGCTGTCAGTCAAGAAAGTATATTGGAATACAGTTCAATATAAGGAAATAAAATGTTTGCAACTCTGAAAGATTTTGATCTTGTAGCAACTTTTAATGTCTTACATTCAACACATTTCTGTAAAAGTAATTTTCAAATGTCTGTGTATAAGCAGTAAGCATTATTACGACTGACTGAGTTGAAGTCGCAATTTAGATAGCAACTTCAATCCCTTAATTTTCTAAGATTTTATGGGTTTATTTTCATCTTTAAGTTTAGAGCTGCTGATTTTTCTGGAAGATCTCTTTGAGTATTGATAATGTAATTTGTGCAAATATGTTACATTTTCAGACTGAGCTATCACAGGGAAAAAAATCTGGACTGAATTTTGTTTTATATTTACCTTACTCGACTTATGCTGGTTGTTTAAGAGTTCCTTTACTTTGGTCAAAAAACCCCCCTATTAGTTGCTAAGAAAATAGAGTAGTGCACCCATACACAATTAAAATCTGGTCAGATGTATCTCCGTTACCGTTTTCTCCAGATACAAATTGTCATATTTCACTTTATTTCCAAGACTACTATGAAAAATAACCTAATTATAGAATTCTTGGCATGGCATTTATGTTGTCAATCAACTTGATTGATTCTTATTGCTGAGTTATCAGTCTAAAAATGTATTAAATTTATTTTCAAAATGTATTTTCATTAACTATTTTCCTGTTACGCAACTGTAATATAAGATGTGTCTTTCAAAAAACTTCTCAAAAATTGCAATTTTTTTTTTATTACAGATTTTTGAACTTGACTCTCATTGACAACTTCTCCATTGCAAGACACTGAACCTAAAGAAATTGCTCCAGCTTTAGCCTTGGGTTTGGCCTCACAATCAGTAATGCTAAATAGAAATTGTAAGAAGATATATCTTACTGACATACATTCAAATGTTTTAGTTTATTAGAAAACTAAATCTTTCTTTGATAAGTTGCCCTTGACCATATAATACCACTATTTTAGAAGAATTTTACAAAGACCCGCGTACGAAAGGAGCAGCAGTCAAGATCTAAAATAGTTGATGAATTAGTATAATGATCTTTGCTGTTACCATACAATTCCAAAATGTTCATGTATGTTTTAGTTTTTGCTCTTGCCAGAAATATTCATATATAAAATCAGGAAAAAAAACAACAACAACAACAACAACAACAAAAAACAAAAAACAAACAAAAACAAAACAAAAACAAAACAAAACAAAAAAAAAACCCACAAAAACAAACAAACAAAAAAAAAAACAAAACCAAACCAAAACAAACCTATAGACCATGGAAAGAAAGAAAAAAAAAAAAGGTATACCGCTTATCTGAAATATACTTGTATAAATATATATTTTCAGTGGTTAATGTGTTTAAATAACACCTCCAAGCCAAAATTTGTAGTGGTTAAGTAAAAAAAAAAAAAAAAAAAGTAGGCCAAGCCATTATCTCAGAAAATTTCCATCCTCTACAAGAGTTGTGCTAATTCTGAAACCTCTAATTATGTGTTGATGATAAAGTACTTTGTCATGGGCTAAACATGTGACTCATATGAATGCCTCCTGCTCTGTCAGAAACTTGTGTAAGGATGAAGAAGGCTGTGAATATCAGCAAATAGAATTTACTTGTGCATTATTTCAAATAAACCAATGACTTTCTGTTTAGGTCACCTCTAATTCTCTGTGGTAATGGAGGGAAGGACAAAGACCAAAGCAATAAATTTTTTTGGCAATATGATGAAATTCTAGCCATAGTTGAGTGTAGAAGTATACAAACATTGTGAATCAATGCTACTGTACTTGCTTTGTCATCTTTTCATTCACAGTAGTGCATCTTCTTTTTTCTTTGTCTTTTCCTTGGTTTGATAAATGCCACATGAAAACACTTTAGTACACTGTAAAAAATATTTACAGACTTCTGAATGTCAATGATATTACTACAATTATCACATAAGTGATGAACAGCATTAAAAAGCTATTCTTATTTAATTTTTTTTTTTAATTTAAGTAGTGCAGTTGAAAATCACCATCAAGTAACTGCATACCAGAGCCAAGGGAAGCCGAGAATCCTCTTGATTGTGTAGGACAGTTAATTTATCTTCTTTACTCTGTAATCCTGCTTGTCATATAAAACTGTGAGGCCAAAGCTATAGCTCAGTAACATAAGGCTTATTAAAAATAAAATACATTTCAACCCTACTTCTAAGGCGGTAAAATACAAATTAATTAGGATGCTGACAAATGAATTATGCTGCTTATGCTGTATAAGTGCTCAACAAGTTTATGTAGTCTGAGTTTTGGGTGCCTAGCTGAAGTAAACATGGAGTTTATTTGCAAAGAAACAGTCCAACTAGCATGAAATAGGCAATGAAAAGAAGCCTCCTGTTTCTTTTCTAAATCAATATTTTTTAAGATAATTTCTTTTTCCATTTTAATATATATTATGGAATAGAAACCTTCTTAAATGCCATCTCACATTTATTCTTCTACTTATATATTCCCAAAAGACTTAGAGGCATAGAAAAGCATGTATACAGTATTTTTTTTCTTTAGATTATAAAATGTTCTCACTTGTAACTGAGAGATATATCTCAATCTTCAACTTGTCGCTTAAATACCCTTTTGTTAAATTTATATTCAATTCTTTTTGATGATTAACCCCATTATTTAATTTTACCTATGATTTAAGAGTATATATCCTTTCTCTTAATGGGTGAGTACTAAAACAAAGAAGTAATTTAAAAATCTTTTTAAGATTACTGCCATATATTCTGGAAAATAAGAGAGGTTATACTGCAAAGTCTAAGAAAAAATGGTTGTTCATTTTAAACAAAATTTCTAAGAGTTAATTCATTATCAAACCACGTTACTGAGTGACACACAAAGAACAGAAGCCTTTTGTGTAAGAACATACCAAGGAGTGATGGAAGGAGGAGTTAAAGACCTGGTAGCTTAAAGTGTTTATCTCCACACCCATGTCTTAGGTACAGAGCTCTCCTTTGACTCAGAAATACAACTGAGACATGCTTAAAACAAAAATTTCTGAGATGTTTGAAGACTCTATTCTTCTCCATCTCAGAAGAACAAGGGAACACAGAGACACGATAGTTTCTTATTTTGAATTTGCCACTTCTATAAGAGTGCAAAGACACATAAAAATTGATTTTCATAATATAGGTAAATACTTTCTCTCTTAATTTATCTAATATATGTTTACTTTATGGGTTTTTTTTGGAATGCAGAGGCTGTGGATAGTATTTAGTTGGTCTCTTTTTTTTGGAAAAATAAACAGTTTAGAGTTTTATTTGGGTATTCATTCCTTCCCAGATCATATGAGCTGGTACCTTGTTGTAAGTCACAGTCAAGAAGAAACATCTCAGAAGAGATTTTGCAAATACAGTCTACCTATTTGGTGTTAATGAGCGACTGCAGAGCCCTGGAGGTTAATAGAGGCACGATGCTTCTCAAGACACTCCTCACGTTTCATCCGCTGTGAATTCAGCTGTTTGTCTTGGTACTGTAGCAGGGCCCTATGCGTTCAGGTGACTGGAAAATTTAATGAGCAGAGTTAGAATCTGAGACACACCAACGTGTTTATGACATATTTATATTTCAGGTTTCCCATGAAATTGTGAAATTACTACTGATCAGCCTATGAAAATATTATGTGACTTTTAAATTAAAAGGAACTAATTATTTCTTCTGGGCATAGTTTCTACACAATTTTGCATTCACTTCCTTGGCTGCTAAGAGCCCAATTGTAGATCAAAGAACATTTTTTCGGAAAATCAGACATGTCTTCTCTTCTTCCAGTCATTTGTAATTAACAGGTAAAGTTGATAACTTTATTTCTAAGTCGTCCCCAGCTAACAACAGGGTTTCAAAACTAAATGTTGTAATTGGTAGGTCTTAATTTTCCCAGACCACTTGATTTTCCTTTAAGCAACAATCTTATGAGGAGAATCTCTTTTTGCATCAAAGTTTTTTTTCTCCAGTCTAAAAATCATAAAATAATTTATGTTCTGATCTCTGCTTTTTCTGTTTGGGTCAACTGCTAATTTATTCTACTAGCTACAGCACTTCTATTTAATCTAGAAGATTCTGTAACTATTTAGAATTCAGGGTGAGCTAAGCTTCACTTGAAAAAGGAATGTAACTATTTTCTCAAAGTACAAAACCTGAATTTGCAAGTAAAATATTAGATTGCACAAAGAACTGAAATGTAAGTTCAGACCAAAATATGAACACTGGCTGTGATATACTGTGACTGATCTAATGCAAAGAAGGCTTGAAAAAATTGAATGTTTTAGGTTATCAAATAAAGGTCTTAGAGGATCTAGAAGTGCACTGAGGAAGACACTGAGAAGTTCTGGATGGAGAAAAAAAGCAATGTAGATAGAAGATCTTAAATTTATATAAGGAAAATACAAACCCCCATTTCTTATTAAAAATGGAGATCAAAAAAATTAGACCAGAGAAAGAGTTGTATTGCAGGAAGTTTTTTCCCATTCTTTGGGTGTGAATTCTTCCTCTTGCAGTTTAAATACTCACCGTTATGTTTTATTCCAGTTAGTGACTTCTTTGTTCATAAACTTTATTTTGCTTTCCTAAGGAAGCAAGTCTATTTGTTTAAGCCAGCATATAAAGTAATATCTAAGTTTATTCTGATAAAGAAATAGAAAATCTATAACGATTTTAAAATACTGAAAAATTCCCCTAATCTGGATATTAGGAAAGTATTCTGTCAAGTGTCTTTGGAGCAGAAAATAATTTTCTGTGAAATTTTTATTTGTTTCTAGGTAGGAAAAAATTTTACAAGTTACAGCCCAAATTTAATCGATTTTCCATTCTGATCTATTTACAGTTAAAATATAAAAACCCCTGGATATTTTTAAAATTTTGAGGAGTAATTAGTTGCTCTAATATCATGAGGTGCCTAGGAGTCTTTTGCATGCAGGTAGAATAAAGCTTCATTTCACACTGCTGTCTAAAAACCCATATAAATTTGATTCTATGTTTAAGTTAAACTTTTTCTTCAGTTATTGGGCTTGACTGTACACTCAGTGAAATCATAGGTGAAGTCATTGCCTTCAAAAGGCCCTCCTTTGGTTAATTTCTTTTGGCTGTATTTTTTGAGCTCCTGTCAAGCTACTGACATAGATCCCGACTGAACAAGAGTTTAAGTCTTTGCTTAAGTCTAAGCACATAATATTATCTAATTGAAATTCTAGATGGATGTGGCAGACTTCCAGCCCTCAGTATTAATAGAGTTGGAACTCACAATTGGATCAGAAGGAATTATGCTTTCAGTAAAAAAAAAAAAAAAAATCAGTCCTGAGGGATGGAAGTTTGCTGTTAGCTTACAAAGGAAAGGAAAGCTTTGTCCACACCATAAAAATACTTTTACTCCTGCAGATAAGCCTTTATTTGCTATGATAAAGTCCAGTAATACATTCTGAAGTCCCATCCACATTGCACATAGTAATCATTTGATGACTAGAGTGAAAAAATTATATCATTCCTTTTGTAATAAGAATTTGTTACAGTAGGATTCTGGCATGGGGCTGTTACATACCATGGAATACATAACTCCCAAACTTTTGTGAAAGTGGTGGTATAAATGTATGCCTATCAGTCTCTCTTACATAAAAGAGAAAAGCAAAGAGAAATTTCTCAGAAGTTTCTTTGTTTTCTAATGATCTCCTTACAGAGTTTTAATTTTTTCTTTTGTAGAATATAGGTGTTATTTTTCATGCTGAATTCTGTTGAATTTATGGTTGCCTGAGAGAGATAATGCATATTCTGATCTTTTATAATCACCAATAAAAGTGGAAATAATATTTTAGGTGACTTACTATTTAGGCTACCCCTACATGCTAGATCAGCTGTCCTTAACACACCATCTGAAATGAGATTCTGTCATGAAAAAGTGCTGACTAGCAAAGCAGATTTCAAGACTTTCTCAGTTCTATTCTGCTCCAACACTGGCATCCATGTAAGCCTGGATAATACATCTGCATATTCTTCCCTTCCTGTAAAAGGTAAGAGGCAACATTATTAAAAAGGGCTGGGATATGACCTTTTTTTTTTTTTTTGCAAAATGCTACAGAAGAAGAACTGTCTGTTTCAAGTTTAAGCACGCGAAAGGATTGTATATGCAAACCTGTAAATAAGAGTTGAGACAGTGATGTACAGATTTGTCCTAAATTCCCATGGATATGCCACAACTGGGTACATGTGTTTTATTTCTGTTACAAGAATTATTAAAAGAGCCTTTTGATCAAAATACAGTAAAGCAGCAGTGTCATCCAGCAGATACCTTTAATGAAATTTGGCTTAGTGCTAGGCAGGAAATAGAATTCTTTACAATAAATATCTCGCAACTTTTTTCTGTCATATGAAATATGATATCAAATATTGGTAATTATTTGGTAAATGAATTATGCCAGAAAGTATTTAACGGAGAAAGTAAAAGACTGATATAGATGTCAATGAGCTAATATGACCTGTTTAGAAGGTCTGAACAGTTCTAGATTCTATACAGTTCTAAGAAAATATTGCCTAATCTGTAATAGTACTATTTTGGATCCTCAGCGTTGTACAACCAGCATCTCCTAAATTTAATATAATTTTAAAGGTTTTATTAAGATTCAATGTGATTTTAGGATGAATCATTTCAAACCTGCATGCCCATAAATAAAATATTGTTATTTAATGTTTGACAGAGGAAGATTTTTTTCTTGTCAGCAGAAAAAAATATTATCATGATGCAAAGTAAATAAAATGACTGATATCTTCAAACTAGTCTTCATGCAAATAAGAGCATTTTATTTCAAGTCGGAGTATTTACTCTATTTCTGTATCTAACGAAATTTTCTAACACTGACTAAGCTGTTTAATTTATAAATTGTAATTGGAATCTGGCATTTAGAGGTGGGCTTTCTTAAATGATCATAATTTTAATGTTTTACATTTCAAGCTCTTATTTTTCTTTAATGCTTTCTTATTTGAATTATTTGAAAAGTGCTATTGATGCCTAGCACCCAAGTCTACCTAATCAAACACAGACATATAGACATATAATCTTAACTAGAAGATAAAATAAGAATACTTACCAGATTTTTTTTTTTTTTTTTTTTTTTTTTTTTTTTTTAAGGAAGTTGAAATGAAATAATGGCCAAAGATTTAAAGTTACTGTCTGGAACTGGAAAGGAACAGAGAATCCCATACGGTGTTGCCAATCTATAAATAAGCAATTAAATTTATTGGCTATAGCAGAAGAACTTACATGTTCAATCATGTGAATACAGGCTACAGAGTCTGGCCTTGAATGAGTACTTCTGAATAAAGAATCCAGGAACATAAAGCAGTATTGATGTGCAAGCTAAAAAGAGGTAAACCTTGAATGAATTTCAGGGACTTTTTTTTTTCCCAACAGTGGCTGTTTCGTACCAGTTATGCATCTAGGAAAAAAATGCAAATGTTTTTCGTGATCAAGATCATTATGGAGAGAAAACTTTTCTTTTATAAAGTATTATTTTTAACAGCTATTTTGAAATCCACCTCCTTCTTGTCCCATGCAATCTTTGACCTTGTCAGTTTTAATAGGTTTTAACTTTTATTCAGCTGTCATATTCTTGCTCTCATTTTCCTTACTAAAAATCCTACCATCTGTCTGAACCAGCAATATTTTCATTGTTAAGGCATCTTCTCCCACAACATATGTCTTCAATTTCTAATGTGAGTCAGAATACTTGAGGAATGTTGTCACTGATTATGCCACCAATCTGATTGAATCAGCCTTGACATTTTGCCAATTAAACTGTGCACTTTAAAGAGAAATATAAATAGCATTGCTTTGTTAAAAGTTTCAGTATGTCTTACTAGGATAATGAAAGAGTTTCCTATCTTTTTGGGGACATTCATGGAATAACAGGGATTCTAGTTTTGTGGTCCACTTAATAAATTTCATTTATAGTAATTTAGTTACCAGAAAGATTTTTAGATGTTAGATATATTAATTTTTTTAACATCTAAATTATCAAGTTAATTAACTTAATAAAACATGTGCTTGCATAATTCTGGAAACATGACATAGTATTAAAAAATGTTCAGGGCATGGAATTAATGGAATCTCTTTCTTGCTCTCCAATGCCTGATTCAAAAATATTTGTAGTCTTTTATATCATCTATTCACAGATGCATTAATTTGACATCTTCTTCTCAGTAGCATAATTTCCAAAATGTATTTTTCCATTAGAAACCAAAAACTGCTAAGGACATGAAAGGAAGGGCAGGAATAGAAAATCCAAATGTTGATGGAAGGAGTCTTTAATGTAATTTCCTTTTGGAAGTATATGGTCAGGAAAACTGGTTTCAGATGGTAGAAATTAGGAGCACTTGGAGACTTCAACATTTCTTTCTATAAACAGCATATTTTGCACTGTGGTTTTTTTCATAGACTTTTGAACAGTTTAGTCCTGCAAGATACTGAATGTCTTGCCTCCCTCCTGTTCAAAGGTTTCCAATAAGGCTAGTCAAACTTTTTCCAGCAGAGCTATTCTGCAGTATAAAATTATGCTTTGATCACGCAGATTTCTTCCTAAGTCTTCTTTTCAGAATGTTTATTTGGGAATTTTGTTCTTTAAATATAGATTGTCAGACTTTGATAAATCTCAAATATGAAAGAAAGGATAAGATATGATTGCATAATAACTTCTTGTTTAAGTTGCCATGTATAGATCTGCCTTATGCAACTATACACATATGATGTATGTGCAACATTACATATAAATGCAACACATGTAGATGTCACATTGTCTGCATATGCATATAACACAATGCCAGATTCAATGGGGTCACCTCAGTATGCAAAGAGAAATATAAAAAGACCTTATCAACACTAAAACCCTGAATTTCTGCATGTGAAGTGTTAATTGGTGGCAAAGACTAAAGCAATTTTCTCAGTTCAAATGGGAAAGAACTATTGTTCTAGGCAGCTGATAACTTTTCTGCAAGGC
This sequence comes from Brachypodius melanocephalos, assembly GCA_013398615.1. NCBI lineage: Eukaryota > Metazoa > Chordata > Aves > Passeriformes > Pycnonotidae > Brachypodius > Brachypodius melanocephalos. The sequence continues at coordinate 20,634,518 of VZSR01001854.1, read as the reverse complement.
CTTCCACCAGCCAAACAGCAAAACTGGGACAACTGACTTGGTGAAGACTTTTTCTTTTTTAAAACCTACCTCTGTTCTTCTTCCAGTTTTTAGGTTGCTTTGTACAGTTTTGTTACCAAACCTCTGTATTTTTAGGAGGAATATGCAGAGCCACTGTTTTCATTTGAGAAGAAAGCAATTTGCCTTCAAAAAAACCCAAACATCTTTGACCGTACAGAAAAGTTCCTATGTGCACTACCTGGCAATGAAACCATATCATGTAAAATGTGTGCATATACATTCTCACAGTGGGGAAGCCTTGAGTAAGGCCATGGGAAAACAATATAATGTTATCTTATATTGTTTGCCTTAAAAACCGCAGCTGTGTTACTGAGCCATAGCTCCTTTCATGAGATAAAGCAGTAGGCCTGACCTGCCTATCACACAAAGCCTCAGTTTGTCCCTGAGCTGTAATTTGCTTACATGACTAGAAGGCTTGTACAATTCCCCAGTCATAGATATGCCATGGTGTTTACTAATAACAGAGGGATGATTGCAGTCCTTCTGCAGATACAAACATTGATTTTCAAAAAATGTAAACAGGTAATTATGAATAGAAAAAGCAAAGAAAGTACAGATGTACAGAGAAAAAGGTCATCACTTTCATCACATTTAATGTAGCGCAGAAGATGACAGAGAATATAATTTATTTCCATTTGACAGGGAGAGTTTACCCTCTAATTTCTGTAGCTGGGACACAGAGTATTGGTACTTCAGGAGAAAACAAAAGTTTGTGTCCAAGACCAGTGTAATGAGTATTTGTTAAAGGCTTACATTTTCAAAATATGAATTTCATCTATTTTAAGACTGGACTGATTTTAGAACAGTCAAGCAAGGACATATGATTTCACAGGACATATTTAAAACTAAACAGCAATTTATGAGAGGAAATCTTTCTTTCTTGTGCCAGTATTTATCCAAATTGAGATTATCACGAACCTTTATTATGTTCTTCCTTGCCATTTAAGACAGACACTAAAAAAGAAAAAAAGTACAGCAGATAAGATACTTTATCCCATGGTGAGAATAACAAACAAGATGAGACTTATGTAGAAGGAAATTTGCATTCCAGTCAGTGTTCATGTGTATAATCAAGTACTGTGTGCAGTTAAATGAGTCTGTTGTCTTGCTATAATGAGTATCTACATCCATCCTAACAGTTAATGAGGAATAAATGACTTATTATCAATGAATGGCAGTATCTAAATAGCCTTGCAACAAAAACAGAATATTAATATGTGTAGCTAAAATAGATCTTAAATGATAATGAACTTACTTAGACTATTAATTATTTTAGAAGACTCTAGTAAGGTTTAATGCTTCTGGATGGTATTGGAGCTCCACTGGTTCAAGTGCCTGGTATGTTTGCAGACAGTTAACAAATGACCCTTTAAAACTATTTTATAGAACTGAATGGAAAAGGGTTTTTATGAAATACCAGAGCTGCCATAAAAAAAAATCAGACCAAAGATCACTCTAGTTCAGCATTTTATTCCCACCAGAAATTAGGCCTACTCACTTCAGTGGAAACAGCAAGAATAGTCTCTATAGCTGATGGTGCTTTAGCTGACTCACTTCCTAATCATCAGCTGAGGGCCAGCCTGTGCCTTGAGGCACAAAAGCTGTGCCTTTTGCTACCTTGTTTTCTTTTCTTAAAAAAAAAACAAAAAACCAAAGATTTTCCAGTACAGCAGAAAGATCTCCTTGCCATGTAAATATCAAATTAATTTCTCTAATTTCTAAAATCTTGGTCTCAGTGGTACCATGTTCAGACCATGAAACTGCAATTATACTAGAAATTTGGCTTAAGTTTTCCTGGCAGGCAGTAGATAAAGTGACCTCTTATCTAAATACAGAAACGAATTCTGGGTGAAGAATTAATTGTGGACTTTCTTTTAATTCTTCATAACTTTAGCCAAACTTTCAGCTATTATTTGCATCTAGGATGCTATTCCCGGAACTTGGTTCGATTCAAAAAAAGTATCTCAGATAGCCTTAAATAAAACAGTAGAATACTAGACAAATTTTGATCACACCATCTGATTCCACAAAGTTCATGTAAAACTATTTGAATTTCACAATATGCAGGACACAGATCTAGGCATTTCTATTTCTTCAGATTCTTTCACTAAGATAATACGAGTGAAAGAGGAAAAAATTGTTGCGAGAATCATTATCATTGTGATTTTTAATGGAACTTCCCTTATCTCTCGAATATTTCACAAACAATATGTATTTAAACTGTGTCTCTGGAAGAAAAGAAACTCCACTCTTATGCTCTAAGTGAAATTATTTAAACAACCAAAAAAAAATTAAATCTTGCTGTAAATTCTTATGAATACTCAAGTCAACAAGTTTAATGTAAAATGTTATATAATGAACATCACTCTTTCCAATCTGATCTAAACACACTGTACTATATATTTATGCAAGTAATTAATGGGTGCTGCACTTTACTTGAAAGAATTTAAATTTCAGATAATGAGTGTTTCCTAACTAGCTAGTTGCCATGAGAGACTTTCAGACAATTTCCAGAATAAATTTTTGCTACACTTCTTTTCCTGATTCAGAGAAATTCTCAAACAAAAGTGAGGATGGCAAAATTATACATAGCAAAGAACTAGAAATATATTGTTTTCCTATTTATTCTCTCATGCTTTCATTTCAACTGAAATTCAATATTCTAATACTATGTTGTTGTTACATAGGTCACAAAGATTGACCTAAAATCTAAACCTGGGTCATCTAAACCTGTGGTTATTAACTCGAGTTTTAACTCAACTTTGTGTTCAATTTTGTTTCTGCTATAGCAAAAAAAGTATCTCTGTTTCTGATTTTCTATAATTTCTTTAGAGAGATACACAGCAACCTTCCAGTACCTAAAGTGGGCCTGCAAGGAAAGCTGGAGAGGAACAATTGTACAATTGCATGTAGTGATAGGAAATGGGTTTATGGCTTTAAACTGAGAGTAGAGTTAGACTAGTGTTGAGGTACTGGAACTGACTGTCCAGAGAAGTTATGGATGCCCCATCTCTGGAACTGTTCATGGCCAGATTGGATGGTGCTTTGGACAATCTGATCTAGTAGAAGGTGTTCCTGTCATGGATGAAATTAGATGATCTTTATGGTGCCTTCCAGCCCAAAAATTTTGTGATTCTATGGTTCTGAAGTTCTGCTACCCATTTTGGTAGCTAATTTCCTCTTTAACTGAGCTAAAATCAAGTTGTATTTCTACTTCAAAGTACTTGATGACCTAAATACAATTAAAAACAGACAGGTATATTAAAAGACATCTAGACATCTGATGTCAAGATATTTGAGTAATTTCTGTTACACCCAAAATCTCCTTACCAGTTTAAAGGAAATTCCAGATGTAAACCCTGTAATTTATTAGTGTAATTGAAGACTTATTGATACAAATAAAAAAAAAAAAAAGATTAAGTAAAATTTGATTGCACCAGGATACTCAGACGTCAAATCTTTTCTAGGAAACTTCAGCTACTTATGCTTCATTCTTTCTTGCTCACCCATTTTTAAAGTTAGAAATTAAACCTGAATTACAGACACAATTGACAAATAATTCGAGTTTATGCGATAAATCAGCCAAAAACTAAAAAAGTTCTAATTCAAAAGACACAGCCAGTTCAGTAAGAAAGCCCTTTCCTTGAATATGTCACTGCTGTGCTGGTACTCATTCAAGGTTTTCCTTTAAATACCAAGGATTAAAGCATTTGTTGTAAAAGAAAATGAGAATACATTTTCACAAGGAGATCATGCAATCTCAAGGTCTAAGGATTTTCTGAGAGGAAATCTTAAGCTGTTAGAGGAAGTATTCTGCAACCAAGAAAATTTCACCTTAAATAATAAAACTGTATATAAATGTGAGCACTTAATCAAAGTGAAGGCATTATTCTCTTCCACAAAGTATTTGAATAGATCTATGGAGAGAATGTGGGAACAAAGAGAACAGGTGAACTGAAATAGTTGAAATCCAAAATCTTATCCCAAATAGAAGTATTTTTTATAAAATACCATCAAAAATATGCAGTAAAGCATTTAAAATCACAAAGTCAAAGTTTGCTCCACTACATGCCCCAGACACCGAATGCTTTCTGAAAATGATGTGTTACTTTTTCGAGAATAACATGAAAAAATTGCTTGAAACATCAAAAAAGGCTTCTCTTTTGGCCTGTGCAAACAAAAATACAAGAGTTTTCAAGATGCAAAGAGCATTTGAAGCCTGAATGGATGTGATTTATACTTATCAAGAAACAAGTGGTGTGCATATATTTTAGATATATATACTAAGAAACATATTTTATGTATACGAGGAAACACACAAACAAAAAAAGTGTAGTTACCAAAACAGTGAGAGCAGCCCCTAATATAAGAAACATTGGTTATGCTGTAGTGAATCAGATTCCAATTTTAGAATTTATTGGTTTAATGTTAGGAGTATACAAATCAAAAATGTTTGTTATCAAAGTTTTCCAAATGTCTCACATCATAAATTGTCTTTACACCTGCTGTTTATGAGACTGTAAAGGTGTCTTATCATGCTAGCCACAGAAAATATCATGGTCAAAAAACCAACAGTGCTGTGACTGCAAGCTGAAAGCAATTTTCAAGGGGAGTGTTCAAGAGTATTACACTAAAAAGTAGTTTAAGAGTAAACATGTATTTTTACATTCATTTAAATCAGAAAAATAATATGCAGTTGGTTTTGGTACATGAAGTGTTCATGATTCTGCGTCCATTTTTAGTTGTAGGTAAAATAATATCTTAGATTTTCCTTGATAAATTCACCTTAATATCAATGAAATATTAGGGATAAAATGCTTGGTACAATAATAACTTTTCTCATTCATGTCTTTGCTATGTAAGATTAATAAACTTATTTTATTTATGACTTATAGTAGCACTAGGGAATCTAACTGTTTTTCTTAAGTAATGACACAGATATCTTTTTTTTTTTTTTTTAGTTATTTTTATGATGAAACCAGTTTTAAAGTTTCATTTTAGTGTCTGGTTGTCAGTTACTATCCATCAGCAATTCTTTTATACTTTATTATAAAAAGGTTTTCCCCAGTACACTTTATTGCATACCTTTTTCAAAGAAATCACATGGAAAGTGTGAAAACATTCAATGAGCCATACATGGCCACATAAAGTTAAATATACTTTTTATCTCTATTTCATATTTATTTTCTGCAGTATGTCACTTGATTCACAGAGAGTTGGAAACTTGAGTGTTTATTTTCATATCAAATCACCCATTAAAATGATTATCTGGTAGATAGAACTATTCTTCTGTGATAGGAGATGTCCCCAAGCCCTTTAATTTTGCATGTTTCTACTGTGGCAAGTAGTCTCCAGGCATACTGTGTAAATACAGACCAGTGGGTTTGGCATCAATACAGTTATTCACACTTTCTGAAGCAAACCAGCACCCATAATTAATGAATTTCTGTTTCATTGATAGAGCACATTCATTTTCTAAATTGTTGCAGGGCTGTGTACTACCATTATGACCATCAGCTGACACCTTAATTGTACAAAACTCTGAAGTCATGAAGATGGTTTATGGGCAGGGTTCTCGGTGAGCTGATTTGTATTTGTTCACAGAAATGCAGTGAGTTCTGTGTTTCGTGGACAGGTGGATAGCAAACTATTGGTCAAATCCTCTCTACAATATTGAGGACAAAAATAGCTCACAATACATGGCTCACAATACATGACTTAAGTTTTAGTGAATTATACTATTGAGTCTCTTGTAGTAGCCTTAGAGGGGACATTGACTTTGATGAAAGAGAAAAAAATATGAGGGACACATTACCAATGGGAACGGAGAAAACTTAAAAAAAACCATTTAACTTTAAAAAAACTTTTAAAGGTTTCACATTTTAAAAGAAGACAGTGAGAGCTATACTCTTAAAGGCAAATTTTTCAGATTACTTCATTGGAGTAGAATATTAAACTAATGATTGCTAGTGAAGAAAATATCAGGGAAAGTCAAATGCTTTCAAAACCTGGATTTACAGGTATTTGAAAAAATGTTCCCGTGTTTAAAATTTTTGGATTCTGATCAATGACAAAAACCCATCTGAAATAAAATAAATAATCTTCTGAAATGTGTAAGGAGAAAAAAAATATTAGCAGTGTTCATAGAATCAGGATTCCAACACAATCTTCTTTGCCTGTTTTCTTTGTGACTAGGGCACAAAAAAAGTGAAAGTAAAAATGCTTGTTTCAGAAATCCTGTGATTCTGGCAACATGGAAAACTATGAAAATCGGATATATGACCAGGCATTTCAGAATCTATTGTTTCTGACCTATGATTTTTCAAGAGAAACCCATCTTTCAGCAAAATTAGACAATTTCCGAGTAGCTGCGTACTTACATAAAAAGCGTGGATACTTACTTCTTACAGCTGAGACACTGACTTGCAAGTTCAGTAGCCAAAATCAAAAACTCAGCATTTGGCACCAAACAGCTGATCAAGATCAGACAAAAAATCAGTTTTGCTTCATTTTTTGATATGTGTAAATATAGTCTTGAACACTTTCTTTGAAGTGAATAAAGAAGTAGTTCATTTGGAGTTAAATATTTTGATTTTCAAATTTTCTTTTTTTCAGCAAAGTTTGACACGATGTCAGAGGATCTGTTGTATTTTTTCATAAGTAACTATTCCAAACACTTCCAACTATGCTTTATTTTTTATTTGAACTAGGGCAGTTCATCACAGCTTGGTGAGGTAAGTCCATGACTATAAAACCATAACATATAAATCATGAAATCATGTCCAAGTGGGTTTTTTTTAATCTATTTCTGAATTGGAGAAAAAGTGTTAAATGCACCTCTAATAAGACCTTGAGTCAGCCAGAACTTGTAGGTAAATCTAACATTGCTTAAAGCAAATAGAACAAAAGCCACATGAAAAGCTTACACACTCTAAAGATAAGCTTTAATAAAAGACAGAATCATAACTAAAGCTTTTTTTTTTTAAAGTGGAACAGACCAGCTAAGTTGGGTGATAAAAATGTATGCGTAAAGCAACCTTCCATAGCTTTCTGTGCTTAAAGGACTGTCTCTCAGCCAGCCTGGCTCTTGGTTTAGAAGTTAGTGCCTATGACAAATATCTTTCTCACTAACACCCTTTAGTCCTGCCTACATGTCTGCTTGCTTGTCATTAGAGAGATCATAGGAATTTTTGTCACTTTGGCTTTCTTGCTTTTTTAGTGTCCCCCATGCTGCTTATCCAGCAGGAGCTACTCACAACAGACACTATGAATCATATTTCAGCACTACAGATAAATATATATATTGCAATGGAGTTTTTTTTTAGAATTTATCATTTAAAAAATTGAAACTAATTTTGTCTATAATACAAAAGGAAGAAAATAAGTGATGGTTAAAGGAATTGTAGATGTTCAACTTCATATCTTCCATGACAGAATAATCTAACTGTGTAGCTAAGCTTGATTTGATGACTGCCTATTTACAGAATTACTCTTTACCCATGAGACTATTAAACCTCTCTCCTACATAAAATGACCTGGTATGACCTGCTCCACTGTACTGGCAAACATATTCATTCCCACATCTTCTGCTCATTTACTAGATAGTAATATGGTAAGTACTGATACCTAATTTCACCAGTTGTTGGAGCCATTATAAATGCATAAAATATCCTTCAGTCATCTACAAGCAGCACCTCCACAATTCTGTTGACATTTTCATTAAATAAAAAAAAAAAAAAAAAAACAAACCACAAAAAAACCCCACCCAACCATAAAATAAGTTAACATTAAAGTCAAGTTTGTTGTAAGAGTTTTTTACAACTACCTCAAAATTAAATAACTTAATATGTAAGACAGATGCAAGCATTACCATTAGAAGACCTGTAACAGTGACCGCTTGTGTTATTTGCCAAGAAATTTCAGTTCTTTCTTATTAAAAATACAAGAGCAATGACCTGGATGATTGCAGTCTATGCTATAGATATTCAAAAACTGGCCAGTTATGGAAATATATAATCATTTGAAACTGAAAATCATGTCTAAATAAAGAATTAGAGTGAAACTAAGGAAATATTTCTAATTAATCTGAAGAATATTTTAGAAGATGTTCCTCTTATGATCACACAATGCAGAGTGAATCTTCTTTCTGCTTTAACAGAAATGTTTAATTCTCAAAACTGCAATGAAAATTCTTGAATATTTTGCAACTTAATTTTTCATCTCTATAACTCAAAAACGATTAGAAATTAAGTTTAAGAGAAAAGTAATTAATGAAGATGCACAAAATTTCGTGGTTCTCAGACATACCTCCTAAATATACACGATGTCAGTATTGCTTATCTGCCTTGTTAAACGGTTAAAAAGGAGCATAAATTGTAAAGAAATGCCAGATATTACATTTGCACATAAACAGTCAATCAGAGTCCATCTAGTCATCAAATCACATTACATCTTTCTATGCTTTACTGCATCAGATTTACAGATGGCAAAAGATATCTGTCTTCTCACATGTGGTAATCAATCTCCCCTTTTGATAAAATAGAGATTTGAAGGAAAAAAAAAAAAACTTTAATTTTTTTTACCAAACTGTTTACAAAAGTAGTAAGTAGTTGGTAAATATGCCATTACTAATAACTAAAGATTTTTGTTAGATATGGTAAAAATATTATTAAAAGTTGCATCATATTAGTTTTTTCCATTTTATCACTTTAAAATAGTCAAATGACTATGGCCATTTTATTATAACCAAAAGAGACTAAAAGGATAACTGATAATATTAGGGGATACATATAAACAAAAAAAAACCAAAAAAAAAACAAACAAAAAAAAACAAACAAAAAAAACAACTAAAACAAAACAAGAAAAAACATCAGTTAAATTTAAATTCGTTGAAACTCCTATTTTTATTTAGTCAGGACCAAAGGAAAAGTATTTGCAGTGTAAATCTGAACTGACCTTCCAAGTTATTGGGAAATTCATGTACATGTTGTGAACAAGTTGGTAGTTTCATTTATTTTGGCCTGTTGTCTTTATAAACTCCATTGAAGCTGTTCCAGTGAAGGCCATCACATTATTTTATGTTTCAGCATGGATAATTTTGAGGTACTTTACCTGAAAGACGCTTTTTGGAAATAAATTTGTTTGACTTTGCCATATAAGAGTAGCAGAATACTTACTTTTCAACTGACTTGAGTTTTCCCCATTAAAGTGTTATCATAGTGAGTTTTCAATGTTCTGATGTTCCTATGAATATGCTGCAAAGAAAAAAAAAAAAAAGGAAACAAAAATTGTAAACAAAATTTATGTTTCTTCCATTTTGTTTCTTGTATAGCAGCTGTTTTTTTTTACTTTATTTCTACTCACTGTTTTCCAGATGGTGCTTATGCGTGAAGTGTATATTTAATGTACACTTGTTGCAAAGGAATTAATGACTAATATTAGAGAGCTTTTAAGATGGATGGAATGCTAATCAAACTTGTATACAGTGTATGAGTTCTTTTTAATTTTTCAAATTTAACAGCTGTATATAAACAATATTTTAAATTTATAGGCTTTGTCTCTCGAGATTCAGGGGGTAGTGTTTTTGAGGCTTTGAATTTTTTTGGAGGGAAAGGAATCGCTTTGTTTTGCAAAAGAACCTGGAGCTAATAGTTTTCAGCTATGCAGTGTACTTTGGTACCTTCCAGCTAATCATTAATCCTTAAGAGTGACCTGATAGTCATTGCTAAAAAGTCACAAAGAATGTTAATGAAATCTAAGAAATATCTAGGTTATCCACAGAGATCATAGCTCCTGGAATAAAAAGACAATACTCTACACTATTTCATATTTAAGAATGAAAAAGAGTGAAGAAGTCTGCCTGCATGATTCCTGACAGGCAATGCCATAAAAAGGCTGTGAGAAAATATTTATTCTGTACTATCCCCTGATGTAAATATTATGAGGGAGGGAAAAGAACGCTTTTAAGCAGTATCTAGGTATGAAAAACTTATTATGGAAAGGTGCAGATGTGCAAAGGTGAGACAGTCAAATTTGTCAAATTGATGTCAGAAATACAGGACTCTGCTACTTCCTTCAGATATTTAAGTATGTCACTGACACCACAGCATTGAAAAATCTCTATAGACTCGTGTTTGCTCCCTGCTGCATGACATTTGCCCCTAAATTTTCAAGGCAGTACACAGAAATGTAACTTTTTTGCTCTCACTATAGTCAAAAGAAATTGCTTCAGATCTGGAACCCAGTATTTCACAAAAAATTACGTAGACACTATTGTGCCTTTTGCAAGTGCTATACAGCAGAATTAAGAACAGACTATTACTAAACCAATAATTTATCTGTGTGACACATATTGTGTGTCTTCATCTACTACACGACACAAATGAGAGAGCAGATATTTTGCCTGTTACATGTTCAGGCTGTGGCTCACAGGGGAAATGCTTGCCTTGGATAGTAACAAATGTTTCCATTGAGAAATAATTCCAGTGCACCAGTATAGTGTACACATTGCTTTCTATATCACAAAATAGTCACTAAATAGAGTTTTTCTGTTTGGTGAGAAGGTATCCATCAATTTCTGATCTTAGTACCAAACAAAGCAATTCTCTGCAGCCTATTTTAGTGCCAACACTATTGGCCACTGCAAACTGAGGACAGGAAAGACTATACATACCTGCATACACTTCTCACACCTCTGACTTAGTGACACACAAAGATAGAAACAGACAAGAAGGAAAAATTTGCAAGTAACTACAAACCACTCTGGAAGAATGGGAGCATCCTGGAGTTAGCAGCTTTTTTTTTCTGGCTGGATAATTGAAACTAGTCCTGAGATGGGTTTGGTAGTGTTTAATTGCCTAAGCAGGAGACAGTACTAGGTTCATTTACATAACTCCAGACATTTAGCTGAGCTTCCCAAGAGATGAGTCTCACTGCTCCAGGAGCCATCACTTCTTGTTCAGAAAAGAACCATATCCAGGTCAGGACTTGGGGCAGCTCACCATGCAGGGGCTGCTATTTATTTCCATTATGATATATTCAGTTACCTGACTATTATAAACTTCATTGCTTCAGCAAGGTGGAATTAATCAGGGCACATCTTTAGACATCTGAAAATAATTGAAAAGCCAGTCTTCCTAACTTAGGCTACAGTCACCTTCTGTAAGTCATTGGTACATAGGTACACCTGCAATAAAATTAATGGGCTTTGAATGCCACAGATGGTCATTGCTATCAAATGCTACATTTTAAAAATGGCTGGAAGTATAAAGCAAAAGCAAGGCTTAACCACTCTTAATATAGTCATTTTTAGGAAGCCTTCTGTAGCATACAAAGTGATTTTTGATAAATGGCAATGTAATGACCTATGTTTTCCCTTGTTCTACTTCTGTCCAGCCTCCTTTTTTCAGGGTGACTTAGCTCCCCCATGAAGGTTTTTCCAAATAACACCACATTGGTATTTACCTTTGAGAAAAGAAGAGCGATGAAAGGAAGGGGATGATGAACTTTCAATTAATTTGATTTTCATTCCAAAAGTTCATACTTCTGACTGTAAGTGAATAGTGCACTTTAAGTTTTGTTCCTGTCACTTTGAGTTATGTTATTCTGGTCTGAGGTAACATGATGTGATCAAAGTAAACATGAATTAATCAGACATGTACATTTGCCTTTTTCTAATCTGACAGAGCTACTCTAATGCTATATTAAGAGAAAAGCTACAGAGGCACGAAAAATTTAAGCCACTTGATAGATTTTTTTAAATTCTGAATCATTATTTTAAAGTTTTATAAACTGAGTTTGAAATATTATTTTATCAAGTCAAGGCTGTTTCTTGTTCATGCCTGTGCATATTTTTTCAGGAAAAGTAATGAGAAAATGGATTAATTGCATTCGCTGTCACATAAATTTTGAAATCAGAAGAGGATTAACAGCAACATTTTTTGCTCTTAATATTCTGCACTTGAAAACAATAAAAGCAGGAGTCATAGATGGAAAGAAAGACATTCGGTTCTTCTGCAATTAATACTTTGAAATAGTAACTACATATTAATTCTTCCAAGAAATGTTCACTTTAAATCACATAGTAAAACAAAGATATATAATGGTAGGTTTTAATACTGCAAACATTATGGGCTTGCTGGGAGAACCTGAGAATTATGTTTGTCCACTCAAATGCAGATTTATCAACATAAATGACATTTGTGCCATCTTTTACAATTCATACATCAGTAAGAAGGTATCCATTGGAAATGTTCTTGTCTCACACTTGACACAAAGAAGAAAGTAGGAAGCTCTCTGGCAGAGTGAAAAGGAGACGAATCACAGTCCAAGGCCATTGCATCCACTCAACAGAATACGTTGTGCTTCAACCAACAGAGCATGAGCACATACTGCTTTCCCATGCACTGCACTTCTCAAGATCAAAGGAGTCTTGCCTATTGCATTTCAAATTAACATATTTGTTTGAAGGTTAAGGTATTATACTGATCTTGTGCCTTTTCTTTTCTAGAAACACTGTATGGTGTATATATATATATGTATATGTATACACAACCATAAATAAACATGTGCATATGTATATGTGTGTTTCTTCTCAGTGATTTAAATAAGTGTAAGAACAGCAGCACATTTCAACATGTGCTGACTGAAAACAAATCAAAGGATGGAATTGACACATTATTTAAATAAATCACAACATTCCCTTTTTGGTGAGCAAAATGTCTAAGTACAACGTGAATCTTGAAACAGCCAATTTCCTTGAACAAAAAATAGGGACTCAATGAGATTACAGAGACACTGCTGCCTTTCTAAGTGAACTGGAATTAATATGGTTGGCTTAGTTATAGGTTACATCTGTGGAATAAGCATCTTGCCATTCATATATCTGTGGTTTTGGCACTTCTGTGGGAGTGAAAAACTCTGAAACTCCAAGTACTGAACCTAAGTCTTTTTTTCTTTTCTCTTTTGAGCATTCATCCATAATTCTGCCAACTTGAACTGCATGGAGAAACAAGTAATTACAAATTACACTACAATTTAGCTTATATATGGGAAATATGGATCTGAAAGTAAACTTTCTAATCAAAGCATTACATTCTGAGCTAGCAGCAAATTAGTTTGATTAGTTATTGTGCAAACTGTTGGCCTAAGAAGCCATCTGTAAATAAAGACAATTGGAAAAATATTGGAGATTATAAACAGCCATAATGTTAACTTGCTTCTGCATTTTTTTCATCATGTAGTGCCAATGTGACATTGTAGAATTTGCACAGTAACAGTGTATTATGAATATGTAAATATGCCAAATATGCTGTAAGCTCTAGTCTGGCATGTTGATAAAACACAAAGTTACTGCATGCTCTGAAACTGAGCATTAGCTCTCCACATTTGCTAACATTAATCCAAACTACTCCATGTACTGCAGCTTGAAAGATGTTCAATTAAAACTCATTCTGCCTGGTATAAATTACTATTATTATGTTGTGAAAGAAAACCTGGAAATATCTGCTAACTTGTTATATGTGCACTGCCCTTACTCTCACCTCACCTCCCAGACAGCCATTTCAGAAAATTGCCTTTAGTTATTTAAAATTCTGTCATGAGCAGGTTTAAGCAAAACAATGAAAAGCTGAATACATGCATAATTTTTTGAGAATTTCATACTTTAGGCAACTGGATAATAACTGTTGGCAATAGCTGTATTCTGAACATTCATTTTTATTTCCATGATATTTACTTACACACAGGCGCACAAACATGTATACTTTATTAGACTGATGTTCATTGCTAAAGTCCATTGATTTGTCTCAAACTATATTAAGAATAATCAAATATTAACTCATTTTCATCTCTCAAGTCTCAGAAAAAATGATTTATTCATCTACTTCTTTGATGAGGAAAAAACCCAATGCAATTTTGCCGTTATTCTCTCTCATTTTCACTCAATAATGTGAACTGTGTAGATGAACCATCCAAACACAAATTCTGTTATTCTCAGACAAAAAAGGACACATGTAAATATCTAGATGGTAGTCTCATCACAAATAAACTGGTTATTTTATTGCTAAAAATGTCATATTAATGATATGAAAAGTTTAACTTTTATATTAGGAGAATTAATGTATGTTTGAAAGCACTAATTCAGAAAAGCTCTTGTAAATACTTATAAAACCAGACAAGTGTCACTAGATTTTATTTCCATAAAAATTATTCTAAGCCCCCTGAATTTCCAAATTAGAAAGGTTCTTAAACACATGTCTAACAGATATATAGGTAATTTTACTAACATTCTCTTGTACTTAATAGCAAGCATATGCCAGCCAACATTTTCTAAATTATGGCTGACTCCTGGGAGTTTTGCATAGCTGAAGAACGAACAGTGGAATGAACACAATTAAAAACTTGGCAGTATTTTCAATGTCTTCACTCTCCAAACTCCCAATGATAGCTATAAAATCAAGCAGATTTTGCAGAAGCGTACAAGGACAGCAGTTTTGTATGCTGGATAAGATCTTTCATATATTTGAGTAGTATCTGCTCTCTAAGGTGTTCAGGGACATCTGTCATCTTTGTCTGTTCCCTGGCTGTACTTGTAGGTTTTCTAGTACAGCTTGAGAAATATCTGCTAGTTAAAGCATGAGGAAAGGCTCTCTTGGCCATAGAAACCTGTGCCACTGGCTAAAAATTGTTCATGTAGTCATGGGGTTACTAGGACCTCAGTGGTGCTGCTGCAAGAGAGCTCTAGCTGAGATCGCATTGTGGTTTTGCCATGAATCTCCTGATTATTTCTTTGTCAGAAATGGCACCTAGAATCATGGTTCCTGCACTCAGCTTGCTGGCTGGAGGAGTCCCATTGAATCATACCTTATCTGGTTCATAGTAAGTCCTCCCAAGACCTTAAATGCTAACCACTGCACCCTACACATCCACTCCTTTTGTGCAGCTATACTCTCTCATGTAGTCAAAGCCTAAAATTTTGTGATTATTTTAGGGCACTAAGAGTTGTAGGCAGGCATCCTGACAGTTATTTTTTTCATTAATTTTTATGTGTCATTTTAATTTTTAAAGAGATAAACACTGCACTACAGTTATTTTGTAATCACTTTTCAACTTGGCACAAATTGTTTTTACATTTTGGTAGACTAATTTCAGACTAATTCAAATATAAGTGACATAAACCATGAAATTACCAAACTGAAAATTCTGTATATTATAATTTTAGTGCCGAAGTTGACAGATATGGACTATGACTGAATCAGCTCATGGAGTTTATTTCCCTAAATGACTTCTATTACCTTGATGTGCTCAGTGCTATCTCTGCTGATCGCAAAACTTATTCTGTCCAGAAGAGCTGACTGATAAAAGTTCTAAAAAATCACAGCTCTAAAGACTATAAACTCCCACTTACCCTGTAGTCATCTGGTTTTCCCCATAAGAGATAATACTTCTCTCAATTTACATTTTAATTACTTTTAAGTAATTTAGAAATTTGCAAGTATCATACTAGATGACTAAAAGAGAAAAGTAGAAAACATTATATCACACTTTGCAAAATGCCAAGCTAGCAGACAGAAGATCTAACCTTACAAATCTGGGCCTTGCTGTCAATTGGTATTACTCAAATCACAAAATGTTTGGAACATTAAAGAAAATCTTCGCTGCAATAATTTTCTTTTCCTCAACAAATGTACTCATACATCACCTAAGAGACAGACAGAGGAGATATGCTGTGAAACATATTAATGACTGGTTCTTTTTCCAGTATGATTCAATCAGAAAAGAGGAAAAGACAACCACATAATCACAATCTTTGCAAATAAAATTAAAAAAAAAAAAAAAGCAAAAGTCATTAGGCCATTCATCATGAGGTTGCAATATTCTCCCCCTTTTTAATACAAGATTGTGCCCATTAATCCCTACCAATTAAAATAGTGTCAGACAAAAGTCCCTTCCAACTCAGAATATTCTGTAATTCTGTGAAATATGTTTACTATATGACAGATCCCTTCTAATTTAATTACTGTGTGTAACATTTTGAAATATGACTGTGTTGCTTATGAACCATTTGAATCATGGCCTGTACTTTTAAGACTTTGGCAAATTTCATCCTTTTATATAAACTCCTTTCTGAAATGAAGGACAAAACGTCTGCATTCTTTCACACGAAAAAAATCACTAGCATCACAAAGGACTGCATTATGATCATCTTTTACTAGCAAAGGAGAAAAGAATTGGAAATCAATGGACCAAAACAAATCCATAAGGAAGGAAGCCTAAATGAGGGATAAAATAATGACAAGAGGAAAATCCTTAATCTATTTTGGTTCATTCAAAGACTGATGCAAAGAAAAATAACATATTTGGGATAACTGAAGTGGAAAGGAAAACTACCACTCTGACTACTACCCTCACCATCTTCTGCAACATCAGCATCTCATCTGGCAACACAGATTGGTCACGAAGTTAGAAGACCCAGCCAGAGATGGGAATACAACTTGTGTTGTCACCTTCAGTAGTGGATTCTACCTGGATGTAATACTTCTGCTTTGTTGCTTTTTTCTCATGTTTATTTTGTATTTCTTATTACAACTTAGCTTGATAAGTAGTTCCCAAAGTGTGCACAAAATTCTACCACACATATGTCCATTAATTGAGAGAGAATTTTTTAGTAACTGTTACTGTTTAACCCACCCCTCCTCCTTATACTTAGTCAGATCACCACACTACTTTGTATAACAAAGATATTAATTGTAAGATCTTGATTATGACAGAATTAAACAGACTGCTCAACAGGAAAACTGTGTCTTATCTGGGGCACTGGAGGTGTTAGGCATCATTATGTTATTATCTTGTGCACAGCAGAAAGTAGTTGCCATTGTTATTAAGCACCAGCATCAGTAAAACCAACTGTAAGTTTAGCAGATGGTAGCTGATAGGAAATCTCACACCTTCTTGGAAAAGGAGGACAAATACATGAGGGTTTTTTCATTGTATATTTGCTCACATAATGTGTAAATTTTAGAAATTTTATACTATCCAATGTCTGATCACATCCCTAGGCTCAAGATATTAGAGCATGAAATACAGAAGAGGGAGAAATGCTGAAGAGAACTACCTAAAATCCAATAGGCAAAATCAGAACAAAACTAAGAAAATCATGAAAGCTTTGCACTCATAACTGAGAGCTTTCTGTAGTGAATTGGAATAGAGAAAAACTGTAGTTTAAATGAAATCACAAGGTGATTCATTGATTTATTAATGATGTTATTAACCACCAATGAGTGAATCACGCATCAAGATCAGGAGCAGTAACGCAAGAGATAAACCATCATGTTAGCCACTTAGAAAGTTCAAGAAAGCCAACAGTCTAATCCCTCTCCTCAGTCACAGAGAGAGTTACGGGCACAGATCCCCAGGTGAGCAGATGCGTTATCAACTGACCCCCTCATCCACAAGTGCAGGTACCCTGCCTGCATATCTCTGTGGGAGATGTACGTGCTTCAGCCTCATGTGCAAGCCTGCCACTTCCTACAATGCACATACTGGTGAGAAAGCAGCTCCCATATGTTTGAATCTCCCTCCACCATGAAGTCATTGTTGTCAACTCCTTCTTACTGAGATATAGAAAGAATACCACACCATCTCTCTCTCACCCATTTCAACCTATTGAAAATGAACATTTTAGCTAGGGAACATGCAAATTGTGTTGCATCTTTTTTAAGTTGTTCTTTAGTTCACTTCTTGTACCAGAAATAAAAAATAGTGATGAAAAATATTTTTTTAGTCTCCTATAAAAAGTCTTGGAAATATCTCTTCATATTTCTACACCTATTTCAAGAGCAAATAGGTTAGGATAAATAATTGTGGTAGGTTCATCTTGGCCAGCAGCCAAAATGTACCTTAAGTCATGCTCTCTTCTCTCTTCTGTCAAATGGGGAGAAATGAGAAGGAGGAGGAGAAGGTTTGTGGACTGAAAAAAAGATCAGGGAAAGCAAAAGCTGTTCATGCGAGGAAAGCAAAAAGCGTTCACTTACAGATGTCCAGGCACTTCCTGGGAAGCAGCCCTCAACATGTGTAATCAATGATTGCTCGGGAAGACATGTTCACAGTAAGTTGCAAGTATTTTTAGTACTGAAACTAAAAAAGAATCACACTCAATTATACTCTACTGAAAGATTATTTACTCTCATTCATTTGGTGGAAATTATATGTACCAAAGAAACACATGGCTCAAAAATAGCCCCATCAGCCAACCAATCAACCAACCAACCAACCAACCAACCAAACAACCCAAAAGACCAGGTTTAGCATTGATCTATAATAGATTTACACTGCATAAAACCAGTAGTGATCATGTGGGAATGATCAAGCCAGGCCTGATGGGAGGAATTCTACTAAAAGCAGAGAAAGCCTTATGTCTATGAAAAGTGAAGTGAAAACCAATGTGCTTCAGGAACACTTAAAATGCAGGAAGACTTTCAAGCTACTTACCATCCAACCAAAATTACTATCAGAGAGTGGAATAATAGGATTATATGAAGAAATCATGTCATGAGCAAAACTGCAGAGCAGAATGGAGAACATGGAGTTCCTTTCACATTTTCCTGGATGCAAGCTTGTTGGGGTCAGTTTGTAGATTTGACCCTGGCTAAAGTTAGAAAAAGATGACCTGTCTTTTTAATTCTTTCTATCTCTGGTATTGTATGTGATCATGGAAAATTCAAAAAGTGTACCAGCTGGTTATCTTATTTTGTATGAGACACTAGCAGTAAAGCATAGAAGGAAGCTGAAGATGCAACAGATACTTCTAGAAGCAATGGCAGTGAAAAGAACTCAAGAAAATAATTGTCTTACACAGTCACATAGGTGAGAAATAGAAGAACACTGCAAAGTGTGGCAAAATATTTTATATTTTTTAGTCTCTAAAAGCAAAAGAAAAAATAAAGGTGACTTCCACGAATCAGCAGCATCACTGCCTCCTTCTTTATTTGTTTTTAATGGTTTTCAATATATAGGTGCTAAAAAGTCTATTTTTTTTACAAAGCTGTTATTCAAATGCAAAATCATTACACCAATAAAGAGTAGACCAAGAAAGGAACTCCATATTATAAAAATACAGTTTCATAGAATAACGTAATAGCAAGTTAAAATAACATTTTTTTGATGCAAACATTCATTTAAGAACAAAACTAAGAAGTAGAGATAAGAGGGAAGCCATATCCAGACAACAAACTTTCATGACTATAAGACATAATTTTTTTTAGTAGGAGCAAAATACATCATCAGAAAACTAATGAGGGTTTTGGGTGTCTGCCAGAAAGGGGATTAAGTATGTTACAGTCAACTGGATAAGGCTTAATAAAGATGGAATGTGAGCCAAGGAACCAGGAGTCAATACCAGATGATCAGAAAAAAGAGAATGAGACAGGGAACAATGAAAACACAATTGACAGTAACAAGTATGTTGATAAACACCAGTGAGAAAGAACAAAGAAGGACAAGGTGTCTCAGTTATGGCATTATAAATTATAAGTTTCTGTGAAACCACTTCCATGATTGTAGAAGCATAATCAAGATCAGACTCTAGTCTAAGACATCACCCCCAGCTTTGAAAATGTCAAAACATTAATTCATAAAATAAAATTTATTTGGATTCCCTCATCATAGAAGCAAGTGGTTATGAAGAATTAAATTGCTAATTTCCAAAAATTGATAAAATTAGATTAATTACATTATCTTTCTTTAAATAATATGTGGGCCAGAGCACAGTGATGACAAATTAAGAACTGCTGTTCTAAATCTGCACAGAACAATCTCTTTCTGCAAATAAAGGTAAAGGCAAAGTTTAATTTCTGCGTTGTCTGTAACCTGCTTTCTTTAGGTGAATGATTACAGATTCTACAAAGTCTTTCTCCCTTCTGATTAAATCCATTTTAAAGGGTTTTAACAGGTCCACTTTCCAGTCCAAAGAACAATGAAAATTATTAATTTCTAAAAGGTAATTTACTGTGAGTTGTTGTAATAAAGCAGACTACTTGTAAACTATTGCAACTGCAAAACCCACATACATCAGTTCCACACATAACTTTTTTTTTCATTTTTTTAATTCCTGTTTCTTTACTTAAAAATCAGGAACGCAAAATAGGAAACATGAGAAGAAACTATTAATATTACATCTCTGTCATCTCTTATCCATCTAAAGAGAGATACCATCTTTTATTTTGGTGAAATAAAGGAATTTTTCCACTTTAAAGTCTCTAGAGAAAAGCAAAATTTAAAAAGTCTGTCCAGCATACCGTTAGGGACAGACAAAATAACTGCTAGTAGAACTTATCTCCCTTAGAGCTACAAGTGCATGTTCTCCCGAAACAAAGCTTTAAAGGCCTTGTAGAAAAGCCTCTTAACGTCAAGCTAGATAAAAAACTGTGTTGCCAAAGCTTATATTCTCAGATGATTTTAAAAATCAGTGACAGTCCAGAGGCAAGATCAACTAAACAGAAAACTGTTTTAATATGAATTTATTTTATGTCTATTCACTTTTTGTAGAATCTAGAACATTCTCTGAGACCTGATTTTTTTTTCATTTGCATTTTAACTACAGTTTCTTGACAATTAAAATCATAGGTCTGTGTGACATCCAAATGGCAGGACCTTTTTTTAATAAAGTGCAGTTCTTCCTTGCTACTCCAGCATGATTAAAATAAAATTTAAATAACGATGTAAATGAAAAGTAATAGAATGTGTATATTTGATATTTTGTACATTTTTAATGTTTACCTATGGAATGCATTGAATACAGTCCATTATAATGTTTATATTTCTCCTTCTTCTAGAATTTATTTTATTTTTTTCTTCCTCCAAAAAAGACCAGCAGCATTTCTGATACTTACACAGTTGTATTAGAGAAACTAATACCTTTCCTGAAGAAAGAGAATGAAAGGAAAAAACAAGGGCCTACAAAAACAAACAAACAAACCCAAAATTTAGTCTTCATTCTTCTTGATGAGCCTTAAAGACCACCTTTCTTCACTCTTATCAATGCCCTTTTAAATTCATGTTTATATTTCTTTCTTCTACTCCTTTCTCTATAGTAGATTAGTATTATAATAATACATTAATACAGTACTACTTTTATCCTGTAGTGAGATGTAACTTTTATTTTGTTTCATAAATCAGGGTTTTTGTCTCAAAATTCCTTTATTGCCTAAGATTTTGTCCATCTCATACTCAAAATAGCCAGCTTCTGGGCTGAACATTGGTCCTACATGAGATTATTTGGGAGTCACAAATTAAATGTCATTGTTCAGAAAATCCCTGAACAGTGCACTCCCAGGAATAATGCACACCTGTTATCTGTGGCTGTCTGCTTTTTCTATGTACCGATTCCCCCTCTACTTTCTCATGCAATCTGGGCCTAAAAATTTGCCTTCTCTATTTACACTAACGACTTTATATTATTTGCTATGGGGAAGGCTTATCCCATCATGATTTTAAATGAGAAATACTTTGGGAGCACATGGCTCCATCTTTTTCATAAGGATCTAGCAAGTGGAAGGTTTCAAGGTGAGAAAGTAGTTGCTTCCATTCTTAGTGTGATGGAAGGAATTCTAAAACAACAGAACCTAGCAAAGTGAGCATGCTTTGGGTGTCCTTTGCAGAAATATAGGTAAGAAGTTAAACTTAATGAAACCAAAATAAAAATAAGCAGAAGGAATATTCCTTTGTGAATCATGAAGGAAGAACTCACTGCAAAACTAAGACACCTTGGTTTCTGATTTTCATTCCCTTGGCATTATTCAAAATTCTGTGAGGAAGTAATGGACTGAAAATAGAAGGAAGAGATAGAAAACTTTCTCTTTACATTTAACTTTTTTGAGTGGCAGAAAAGTGCTGTCTCTCCATCATGATGCCTGCTGGAAATAAAGTGTTTTCAGATTCTGCCTCTAGGTCTCTCCAGGTAATAATATAGTATTTTTCCAATGAAAGCCTTTCTGAAGGAATGATTTTTCTTTACTCTATAACTTCAAGTTTGGAAAAGTGGGTTCAAAATTTTGGAGATTCTAAATCTTAAGCTTCCTAGGAAATATGTTCATAACTAGAGTGTCCAGAAAAGAAAATAATGGAGAATTGTGAACCTGCAATAAAGTTTCTGTGAAAAACAAGCTACTTATAAGCTTGGCATCTATTTATAATGCAGTGTACTTAATTAATTTAAATGTCTCTGTATAAATTTAATTACAATATGATGATTAACTGTGTTGGCACAATATGTTATAGTAACTCTAGAGACATTTTCTGGAGGAGAAAGTGACTTGCAAATGAGTACAATCCACTTGAAATTCTTGAAATACTTTCATGTACAGAATTTAAAAGCACACAAAGGTCTGTACTTTCATTTGTACTGGTAATATTGTCATGTTTTCAGAGAAAAGTGCATCCTGCAATCAAGAGGAGCTGTGCATGTAAATGATGACATATAGATCTCAATGTTTTTTTAAAGCTTCCCAATATTATAACTAATAGTTGCAATAAATTTTATTAATATATATGTTTTCATACTCAGTGAGTCATAATTATTGCTAAATACACGAGAGTGGTAAGGAGGTGGTCATTTTAGTACAATTTATGATTCCCAAAAATAAATTGAATGGATAATCAAGTTAAGTATGCAGTAAAGAACAGAAATTTATGCCAATATGTGTCTAATTTTTCTTTCCCCTTTTTTTGCTTTGTTTTCTCTTTCAATATGTCATTCATTCTGTACACTTTTTTCCTTTTTTTGTCCCATGACTTCTTATGCTAACATTTGACTTTAAAAGGTAACATTGAACTGACACTAACTGAATAAAAGCTGAATGCTGTCAACAAATTGTCTTTGTCAAGTAGTTGTCTGAATAACTATGTAAAAACCTCAACTACCTCTTTGATGAGTACTGCATGTAAATAATTCAGCATAGCCTTAATCCTTGAATCTATAAAGAGACATGAGAAAGAGAAAACATAGTCTAGTTCAAAAACAAACTAAGGGCAATATTTTTGCATTCCTAAAGGGATAATATGATGTTGATGAACCTTAAACATGCTAGCAAGTTGTGAAAGCCTCTATATAATTTAGAGAGCTCTTATAAGATTGTGTTATTTTCTTTGAACTGAATAAATATGTTTCTGCTATCCTGACACTATGTAGGTATGTCAAGGACATTGAAGAATTGTCAAGTATTGTAAATTTAAAAAAAATATCAATTCAAATGTGCATTCTGAAATCCATCAACACAGGAAGTGCTGAAAGATTACTTTTTTGTCCAACATATACAAAATCACATTTAAAAGATACCGAGGAATTGCCTAATTGAATAAAGACTAAATACTCAGGAGGAAGAGGAACCAAATGTTAGTTATATTTATTTTCATGTAATTCATAGAGGTCACTTAAATCACTCCCATAGGACACACCAAATTATATAAACTCCTAGAATTTGCCTGAAGGGGGAGAGATAAGTATCTTCTACTAGTGTCTCTAGTGATAATAATTTCATTTTTAGAAAATGAATGTTATATTATCCGAGAAAAATATTCCTATGGTATTATATTTTTTAAAAAACTCTAGAAACCACTCATAAAATAGAAAGGAAAATAGCCCTTTCCACATATTTTAAAGAATTGATTTGCGAAAACAAGTATTTTTCTTGCTGTTTAATTCTATCTCTGGCGCTTATTTATCAGCTTTAACATGCAAAAATGCTTTATTTATTATATTTCTCCTGATCTTCATCATGTTTGCAGTCCTCTCCTTGTCATCTCACAGGAGGGAAAGTTATACCTTACATGATTTTAAATCATTCTTTCTTTACGTTACTGACTGTCAGATAATTTCTTACAGTCTATAATTCAATAGCCCTGGAGTGCCATTTGATGACATTTTGCAAGTTTAATGGAACTGGAACAGAGCTGAAAAGTAAAATGTTCAATAAAATTGCCTCAATGTCCTTTCTTTGTCTAGGGTTGATAGTACATGTTTACAAGCATAAGAAAAGAGTCACCCTTTTAAATATGCAATCTTCTTAGATGTGGAATCACAGAATCATAGAAATAGTCATGTGGGAAAGAACCTCAGTAGGTCATCTGGTACAAGTTCTCTGCCTAAGCAGGGCTGTCCTAGACCATGGGGCACAGGGTTGCATCCAGATGGTTCTTGAGTATCTCTGGTGAGGGAGACTCCACAAACTCTCTGGGTAATCTGCTCCAGTGATCGATCATCTCCACAGTAAAGAAATTCTTCCTCATATTCAGGTGGAACTTCCTGTGCGTTAGCTTCTGTTTTTTGCCTTGTGTCCTATTACTTGTCATCACTCAGAAAAGCCTGGCTCCATGCTCTTGGCCCTGTTCCTTCAGAAACTGTCTTGGTTTGAAAGACAGCTGTCTTCTAAGGAAGCCAGGAGTCTCCCTTGAAATGGAGAATGTAAACCCTCTACCTCTAAATTATTATAATTTTGAAATTGAGGGGCTTTCAGGCGAAGATATAAGAATAGGAATAACAGTTCTTTACTAGTATGAATAAATAAAGACAAAAAAAACCCACCTCCCTGGGCTACCTATTTCAATGCCTGACCACTCAAATGTGATTTTTTTAAATGACTTATTAAAATACGGATATTGATCTAATATTGATACCCAACTGTGACAGAAAAAAAACTCTCTAACAGTTTAGAGTTAGAAAGTGTATGTTTAATGCAACGTCAGGCAGTGTGTGGGATCATTCCCTAATTCACAATGTAAAATTACAAGTGTATGCAATCTATTTATTTATAAAAGTGTGGAATACCCAAAATACAAATACATATTCATAACTCTGACCCCTCGCATTCTCCACTCGGTATGGTAATTAGCTAAAACGCTATTAAGAATGTGTAGTTTGTTCCTTGAAATGGATCAGTGGTCCTTTTTATGAGGAGGAGTCATTCTAAACTTTCAACCTTTTCAACAGATAACAAGACAAATTACAGCTGGGTGAACTCCAGCTTTGTGGGTTTGTGACTGTTCAATGAGTTGCTGGATTGTTCCTTGTTCCTTCAGACCTACTTTATCAGTTTCTCTGTTTCCCATTATAAATACGGCTAAACAAACATAAAAATGACAAGCAATTAGTTATTTAGATCCAAGATATCTACCCCAGATCCAGTTTCCATCAACTATTAACTCCTAATTATTTTTAGCAGAGCAATTAACTCAAGCACAGTCTATCTTCAACTATGGTCTTACCTTTTCTAAAATCCTTAATTCTTTAAAATTAATGTCTCATTAATATATAATCTGAATCTCCCCTGTCTCAGCTTAAGGCCATTTCCTCTGATCCTCTCACTGCAGACAAGGTAGAAGATACCAATGCCCACCTCATTACAACCTTCTTCCAGGTACCTGTAGAGAGTGATGAGATTCCCCCTTAGCCTTCTCTTCCTGAGACTAAACAAAGCCATCTCTCAGCTCCTCCTCCTAAGAGAAGTTTTCTAGACCCTTCATGAGCCTTATTGCTCCTTGTTGGACACACTCCAGCACCTCAATGTCCTTTGTAAAGTGAAGGAGCCAGAATCAAACACAATATGTGAGATGCAGCCTCAACATTGCCAGTTAGAGGGATGATCACTTCCCTTGTCCTCCTAACTACACTGTTCTTGATACAGGTATGATGTCACTGACCTTTTTGGCCACCTGGCCACAGTGCTGGCTTATATTGAGCTGTCAACCAGCGCCTCCAAGTCCCTGTCTGCTGAACGACTCTCAAGCCACTCCTCCCCCAACCTGTAGCATTTCATGGAGGTGCTGTGACCCAAGTACAGGACCCAGCATTTTTCCTTATTGAACCTCCCACATTTGTCAGTTGTCCTTAGCCCACTGATTGAGTTTGACCAGATCTCTCTGCAGAGCCTCCCTACCCTCAAGCAGACCAACACTCCAACCCAATTTAGTGTCTGCAAATTTACTGAGTGTGCACTTTATCCCCATGTCCAGATCATCAATAGACAAAAATCATGACCAGCCCCAAAACAACCCTGGGGAACACTGCTAGTGACCAGTGGCCATCTAGATTTAGCTCCGTTCTCCACAACTGTCTAGGCCAGGTTTTTAACCATCAAAGAGTCCACCCATGAAGATTTTCTAAGAGGGAGATGGTGTCAAATGCTTTACTGAATTACAGGTAGAACACATTCACAACTTTCCTCATCTACCAAGCAGGTCACTTTGTCATGGAAGGAGAGCAGATTGGTTAAGCAGGAGCTGTCTTTCATAAATCCATGTTGCCTGGGCTCAATTCCCTGGTTATCCCACATGTGCCACGTAATGGCACTCAGGATGGTCTCTTCTATAACCTTGCCCAGGACCAAGGTTAGCCTGAAAAGTTGTAGTTATCATTCTTCCCACCAATCTTCTTGTAGATGGGCATTATATATGCCAATTTCCAGCCAACTGGAACTTCTACAATAAACCAGGGGTGCTGGTAGATGATCTCCTACAATTTTTTTTTTTTTTTTAAATTTAAATTGAAGATAGCTCTTTATAGGAAAAGATTCCTAAGTATGTTATTTCAAATATCCCTAATAACTTATTTCATAGAGTCTAAATCCTAGCGTACTTATTTTTGTGAACTTGTTTGAGAGACAAATGGTAAATACAGGCATAAAATAAATACACAATTACAATATTTGTAGTGATTTTACTCAGATGTGTCACAGAAATTTTTTTTAATTAAATGAGCAGATATTATCTTGTAATGACTTTGAATTTTGACTTTTTAATTAAAATTTATTATGTTATGTGATAAATGCTATATTTAAAAAATAGCTACTTTTCTGTTCAATTTAATTTTCTGGAAAATTTCTGAAATTTTCAAGGTGTGTTCCAAAATTCTGAAATTTTCAAGGTGCTTTCCAAAACAAATTAAATGAAAATACTAAATGTCACTAAATGGCTCTTTTATTTTATATGATAAATTAAAAGGAACAAACCCAGCAAAGACCAAAGATCTACTAATAGAAATGCAGTGTTCAGTACAATCAAAGAATGCTTTCATCAGGATGCCTGTGAATAGGTAGTTTTAAATAGCATAGATATAAAATTTTAATTGCACCTGAAAGTCATGAACAACATATTTATTTTAGTGAAGAAAAATGTGTGTTCAAATGCATAATTCACTCACTTAATTGCCTATATTTCTGTTTAGACATATATTTATTTAAAATATTTCTACTGTCCCAGTGAATATATCACTGAACCTATGCTTATTGCCTTCCAGTATGATACACAGTTTTTTGTATAGTCTCCTGAGGGGACAAGAAAGATGGCTTTGATGTCAGCTTCAGTGATTCCTCAGTATCAAAGGCAAGGAAAATTAATGATAACAGTGAAAGAAACTGCAAAAAACAGTCTAAAGACCTGAATTTCACATTCACTTAGAATATGCCTTACAGGATTGCCTCTCTGAATATCACTGCTAGTTAAAAAGTAACTTGATAGTTTACTTCTTTTATGTAGCAAGAAATATACTCTGTTATGCTGGCTCTGTTGCTAGTGGGTAGCCTTTGAGCAACTGAGAAGATATTCATAGTTTGTGATTTACAATTTAGCTTGATGAAATGCTTAGAAGAAGAGTGCTAGGAATTAAAGATTTAGGAAAAAAACCCACAAAAACTAGTAAGTTATCATCTTTTTTTGCGTGGCAAACTGTTTCAGCTTTTGCCCCAAAGAATTTATTCAACTGGATGGAATGAATGGGTTTCAAAGAGAAAAAAAAATCACGGAGTTCCTTTCTGGTATAAGCATAAAATATTTTTACAGCAGACCTTAGGAGAAAAACAAAACAAAACAAAACAAAAAAAACCCCAAAAATCACAACTCCCACCCCCCCAAAAAAATCCTAAAAATTATTCCTCTCCTCCCACTAAATTATGTAAGCTAACTGATAAAAAAATCCACAAAAACAAACAAACAAACAAAAAACCCAAACAAAACCCCCAAAGAAAACAAAACCAAACAAATTAAAAAACACAAACAAACCCCTAAAATAACCGCCACAAAAAACTAATTTGTTCATAGAAAAGGACTAGTGAAGACAATTTCAAATGCATCAACAGTTCTGGAATGTTTCAATCAATATCTGTATTGCTGGGGAAAAAACCCAACAATAATGTTAGATGTTGTTAAAATTGTAGTAGCTAATACGAGGAAAGCTAAGTTCTGTGTGTTTCTGTATTGTTTGGAGTTCTCTAATATGAATGAGATTTTTTTCTTGTGGGAAATAACCTAGCATATGACACACTATTTGGAAGTAAGTTGCCACACCTGAAAGAAAGAATGTGATCCATAGGGACCTGGACAACCTCAATAAACCAGAAAATCAGCTAAGTCCTGGACTGCATCAAAAGCAGCGTGGCCAGCACAAGCTGAGGAAAGTGATTCTGCCCCTCTGCTCTGCTCTGCTCTGCTCTGGTGAGACCCACTGCAATGCTGCATCCAGCTCTGGGGGCCCCTGCAAAGGAAGCCCATTGACCTTTTGGAGCAACCTCAGAGAAGGCCACAAGATGGTCAGAGTGATGGAGCACTGCTCCCACGAAAAATGACTGAGTTTGTTCAGCCTGGAAAAGAGGAAGCTTTGGGGTGACCTAATTACTGCTTTCTCGTGCCTGAAGGGAACCTACAAGAAAGATGGAGAGGGACTTTTAAAAGACCAGGTGGTAACAGGACAAGGGGGAATGGCTTCAAAGTGGAAGAGAGTAGAATTAGATTAGATGTTAGGAAGAAATTCTTTACAGTGAGATTGGTGATGCTCTGGAACAAATTGCCCAGAGAAGCTGTGAACACCCCATCCCTGAAGGTGTTCAAAGCCAGGATGGAGCTCTGATTAACTTGGTCTAGTGAAAAGTGCTCCTGGCCAAGGCAAGGAGATTGTAATTAGAGGATCTTTATGATACCTTCCAACCCAGATCATTCTATGATTCTGCATGATGCTGTGATCCTGTGAAGTTACTTATGTAGACTCTAGTTTAGAATATACACCACATAAACACAGCTCCAACCAAAAGGACAGTTTAAAACACCACTAGCATTTGAAAATTAATCATAGTGCTTTGCTGCTTGGCTAGGTTCCTGACTTTCACAGTCAAACAAAATCTGGGTACATTTTCAGCCCACATGGACATCTTATACACCTGTGAGGGAGTTCTGCTTGGTCTTTGTTTGCTTCCAGCAGAAACTATTAACAAGAGTTCGTTTCAGCTGCTAGTTATCAACAATTGGCAGTGCTTTAATTGTTTGACATACAGACACATGGGATGATGGCTTTTTGCCTGCTCTCTGAAAGAACTCTCCAAGTCTTGCTGAACACATTAGTATTAAGGCAGCATATTTGGCATTTATCTTGCTTGATGATGAACAACAGGGAAGAGCACTCTCTGTTTCTTTTGATAAAATCCTACAAAGCAAAATTTGAAAAGAAAATAATTCAGTTGAAGAGCTTTCAAAGAGAAGTAAACAAAATATGAAAAAAGACTTGGAAACTGCCTTTGGAAGTCTTTGAAGATAAGTAGTATTATTGTCCTGAAAAGTCTAAGAAAGAAGACAGAAGCTTTTATAATCTCATTTAATTATAAATTCATCAAGACAGTAATGTAGAATGGTGCCTGTAATCTCTTAATCCTTTTAACTCAGAGTCTCACCCACTACAAATACATTAAATATATATACACATATATAGATATGTTAATAGTACTGTGATGGCAAGTGGCAGACAATATTAATTCTAACTGTAGAACTGTAGATGCAAGGCTGTTCTTGCACAGCCAAAATGTGCAGTCAGATAGTACACAGAATGTCAGGAACACAGAATAACTCATGTTGGAAAAGATCTCCAGAGGTCAGCCAGTCCAATTACTCCCTTGTAAAGTCATAACAAAAATAATCTGATCAGAAGACTCAGAAACATATCCAGGATCCTTGAACACTTACTAAGGACAGAAACCACATGATTTCTCTCAGCACCTGTTACAGTGTTTATCCCCCATCATGGCAGAGTCAAACAATGCTTCTATCTTATCTCGATTTCCTGTATTCAGGTTTGTTGTGCCTGTTGTGTTCTGTCCATTCACTCTGTACTTTGAAACTGACTCCGTGTATCCTCTGCTCAGGTATTTACAGACAACAGTAAGATTTCCTCTACACCTTCTCTTCCTCTGTTGAGCAGAAAATTTTCCTCAGCCATTCCATTTCCATCCTGTGCTCAGACCTCCAGCCATTCCAGTGGGCTTCTGCTGTACTCACTCCAATGCACCTTTCTTTCATTCTTTGTGCTGGGTAGCCACAACACCCCACATTTAACCACACGACTGCCAAATAGAGGAGAAGGATCATTTCTCAGGATTTTCTGCACATAAGCCCTTGTTCAAAAGCTCAGGATGTGACTGGCCACCTGTCATGCAAGGGCCTATTTCTGTTGGCAGATGTTGGAAGAAGAGACAATCTGCTTACAAAATGGAAAATTTAAGGGGCTAATTTTTTTATATATGTTGTATACAAAAAGCTCACTTAAAGTTATCATCCCTTCTCATGAAAACCTGTGCAATATGACCTTAAACAAGTAAGAATTAAACAGCATTAACAATATCAAATTCCTAAGAACGTATGATGGCCATTCTTCCTGTTATTGATGTCAAGCTGATCCGCTGAATACTAGAAACATAAATGAGATCTAAGAACTCAATGAGGAGTCACTACAGAATGATAAGTACAGTTAGACATAAAGGAATACATTAAGAATGATTTTTACAGCTTGTCCACGGCTGAGGAATACAGTCATGTTAAGTAAAGAACAGTAACTGTAGCATTAACAATACAATAACATTTGTACCAAGAGAGAAAGAGTTCTCTAAAGTTCTCTTAAGTTGTGCATCTTCCTGTATAATTCAGTGGGAAGAGCTCTGTTCACACAGCTGGAGCTCAGTTCTCCACCAAACGTGAATCTCATAGACACAGATAAACTATTTATTGTGTAGTTTCCAGACTGACAGATGTAATGCACAAAAATGTCAAAATGTTAATATTTTTATCATTTCATGTGCTGTCTCTTTTACATTAACACAAAAGACATCAATCTTTTTGGAGTTCTTTGCCCAGCTATAGCGATCCTCTTGAAAACAAGCAAATAATTTTCTTAAACCAATTCACAGTCAGTACTGTTAGAATCCTTTTTGTGTTAAATGAAGAATACTGAAAACATATTAGGGCTTTTCTCAGAAGCTAAGATGATCCAGAGAGGCTAGTATTAATGCAGTAAATAATGATTTTTTTTTTGTAAAGGTAGCTGGGCTCCAGCATGTGAATGTTTTGATCCACCCTTTCTTAAAAAAATTCTGTTGCTCTGTGTATTTCTAGGGCATAACCATATAGAGTTAATTTATTGGATAAATAACTAGTTTATAGGTTCTCTTGGCCAAATTGTTGTTTATTTTAAACAAAGGAAAAGAATACAAACAGGAACAAATTCTTTCACTTCCAAATGTGTGGATCATCCATAT
This sequence comes from Brachypodius melanocephalos, assembly GCA_013398615.1. Classification (NCBI taxonomy): domain Eukaryota; kingdom Metazoa; phylum Chordata; class Aves; order Passeriformes; family Pycnonotidae; genus Brachypodius; species Brachypodius melanocephalos. The sequence continues at coordinate 20,602,899 of VZSR01001854.1, read as the reverse complement.
CTTATCAGAGTGGTTTAACCATGTGTTCCTTCTACCTTAAAATAAAACTGTTTACTGCTGTATCATAGACTTTCCACCAGAAAAAAAGGTGAATAAAAACATTTTCCTGTAGTCTTAGATCTTTCTGATATTTTTTTTCTCATTTTTTATGTCCTAAGTCAAGGTGTAAAGTCTTTATGAAGCTTTGAAATCATCAGCAGTCCCAGCCCATATATTAAGCCATGTCTTGCTCTGAGCTTGGTAACAGAACAAAATTCAGCTTTATGATTATCTGCATTTAAGTTGAAAGGCCTTGAATGTAAAGAGTGAAAATGAACAAAAAATGCATCACTTGTAATCAGTAAACATCAATCTGATAGACTTTAAAAGTCGGTTCAAGTATGAGTCAAAAGCAATGCAGAGCCATTGCAGTAAGTGAACAAAAGTCACTTGATGAAAGAGATAGGATTGGAAAAATTCTGCTTTGCTGCAAGACGAGAAGGAAAACTGTATTTGGCATTGTCAAAGTAAAAGGTGCTAGAATGTGAGAAAACATTTTTGAGAAACATGTGAAGGATTAGGAAGGGCTTTGCCTTTGGTAACTTATGAAAAAATGCCTCTGAGCCTTTGGTCAAAATGTGTCACATGGGGAACAAGCTGGGTTTTCAGGCTTTCTTAATAGACTGTACTGACCTGTTAGAAAAAGCGGTTTGGAAAAAAGCAGGTAACATGTAAAGCGTGGAAAAGTATCAGAAGTTTTCCTTCATTCATATTTAGTATGATCTCTTGGGTAGGTACTCTGGAGATGTCACAGAAGAGGCTGAAGAGGTCCTGCAGAGAGAAGAGAAGTTAGGGACAATGGCATAGACTGGCAAAATAACATATGATCCTTTAGTCCAACTTGTATCTTCTGCTTTGCTGTTTACTGATGCTACTCTCTTGAACTTGTCACTACAGGCAAATTTTCATGATACAGAAAGTTCTTTTAAGGTCTGAAAACCTCCCTTGTCTTCCATTTCCCTACTGCAACAAGATGCTAGATATTGAAAACATGATACTACATGTCCTTAACATCTTGAAGTTGTGAGTGATGTTATTGAAAAGTAAATTCCCTACAGTACAGGGTATGATTCCCACTATAACTTCTTCAGCGTGCTTCAAGATTTTTCCCCATCCCTAATGTAATATTCATTTAAATCCACAGGTAAAAGTGTGTTGTGTTATACTGAATTTAAGAAAATAGGGTTTAGCTATGACTGTTTGTAGCAGTGTACTAAGATTTTAAAAAGTCATGTATATATGACAGGAGGCATAACAACAATGTCAATGCTGAGGACTTGTTGTAACAACTTCTGGCAGCCATCTCTGTTATCAAAGGTAAAAGAATCCCAGTCAAGGACTAGCAAGTAATTTATGACTGCAATTCAACTCTATTCAAAGAAAAAAGAAAGCCCTTGACATGAACTTCTCATTTATATATTATATAAAATAATTTATTATTTCATATGAGATATAATATTATGTCAACTCAATATTAAATCTTCTACAGTATTTGCTATATAATTATAAGAGTATATAATGTTTTTATTATTTCATGCTTTTATTTTTGCATTTGGAATTTTACAATCAAATACAAAGTCTCACGTGAATACTACAATATTTACTCATGTAAGAATGCTAGAGGTAACATATTAATATTAAAGATTGTCCTGTCCTTGATAACAGGCTACAATCTTGTCTAATATGCTTTGTTTGTTCAGTTGGAGAATTTTAACATTATTTTTAGGAGAAGATATACTGAGAAACACCTGGAAAACAAGATATTTTGCACAAGTTTCTCAACAAGAAATCTTAAGGACAGCAAGATGACTATGAATAAAGAGGTAAGAAAGTATACATAAATTAATGTCTAAATTTTGTCTTATTAATAAGAGGTGACAGGAACATGTTATGTTACTAGGTGAATTTTCAGATTTTTACTGTACAATTTGATTTCTCAGAGATCTATATAAGAAAATTGAAATAATATGTGACAGGATTTTTTTTACTGTTTCCTCTGCATATATGGATCAAAGAAAGCTAGATAGAAATTTGTTGTATTTGGCATCTTAATAAAAATTCTGAATGTTTATATTATTTAATCAACTTCTGAGTTCTGCTAGCATTTTAACCACCAAAATTAGCAATTTATATCTCCAAGTAAATGAAAGTTATAACTGAAAATTAAATCAAAACATATAGACATGACACTAATAAATAAATAGATGAATATATTAGAAAGCAATGTCAGTTAAATTGCTCCAGTTTATGTTTTGTCAGCATGACCATTTTGAGAGGCATACAACATAGTAACAAAATTCTGCCTGACAACTTTCAAACCAGTCAGATAGGGAACATCTGGATTTTGCTTTTCTGGCAATTAAAAGTATTGAACTGTGAAAAGTTTCCATTTATCAAAATAAAGTTATATGAAGAAATATTTCATGTACAACAATAAAATTCAGTATTATTCTTTTTAGGAAACCAACTGAAGTAAAAAAGATACATTTGGAATTTACTTTCAGTGTTCTTGTTACACTAATGTGAAACAATAATATGTTGAAGAAAAGATAACTCAATAAACAAGAATGCAAAAATCACTATTAGGTTCTTTCTATTTTCCAGAAAGTGTAACTTTTCAAAGTGCTTTACAGATAGAAAAAAGTTGAGATTCCTGACCTGAAGAATTCTGAAGTTGTTTTTTTTTTTTTTTTTGAATCTTTATATGGGAATCATTGATCAGAGGAAAGACAGGAAAGAAAAGTTTTAGAAAAATGAAATGTTGAGTTAATATAGTGATGGCATGGGTACATCTATTCATTATTTTTTGTTTGCTTGTTTTTATTACATCTTGTATTCCAGAGTGAGCTTTAGGGCAACTGTCATTTTTATTAAGAAAATACCCCTGAAGAAGTTTATTTGAAATTGCTCTCATCAAATATGGGCTTATGCTTTGAAGTTTTTATCACAGTTTTTAGTCTTGTAAGGTTCAGGTCTCTAAGGATGTCAAAAAGGTTCTTAAAACTAGTGTGGGCAGGAACTAGGTTCTGTAAGTATTTATGGAGATCCTTGTAGTCCTCCAAGTAGGCAACTAAAGTAATATGCCATTGGATTACTTTATCTTAGTCTTGTGGGATGGAAAGTAACAGAAAGAAAACTTTTGCCTAAAAATTATTTAGTGAGTTTTTAGGATAAGGGATGATTTTTTTGCCAACTATAAAATTTATAAATTCAAACTGCAAGCATGAACAGAATCTTTGCTCCAATATTATCTCAATGTATATTGATATGTTATTTTCTGTCCAGTTACATTATTCCTTCATGTGAGATCAATGCAATTTGCAATGATATCAATAGCCAAACTTCATCCTGACTTTGAATCTGGAGGGCTGGGATCAACTAACATTGGCAAGGGGACTCAACCACAACTCCTTCAGTGATGGACACCATTGCCGTCTTTACTCACCCTTTGTTCTGATAGCAAAAGGCAGCATGTGACACACCTTCAGCTTCTCTTATAGCATGCAAGGCCAAATAAACTGCATAACTCAGATCACTAGAAGCTGAAATGCTGGTCTTGCCAAGGATATCACTTTTTTCTGTTTAAGTAAGAAGTTACAGAAATTTAACTTCATTTAAATTCTGATCATATGCCATTTCTACTCTTCTAAACATGATGTTTTCATTAGTTGGACAGGCAGAACTGAGGGAGCGGGGGAATTTTTAACAGATTGCACCCAATTCTTCTTGAGTGTTCAAACAGTGCATATTAAATTTTTTGATAGTCTGGAAGTATTAGACAGCATAAATGCCTTAGAACAGCAGTTTGGCAAAATCTTCTTAGGATTTCTGACTCTATTGCTCTAATGCAGTTATTGCTAAAATTTCATCATTCAGATGCGGGATTATAACAACTGATTGCAGTAGGACAAAAAGACAAGAAATCCCAAAGAGCAAATTTTGTACAATGAGAAATTATCGTTTGTGATCAACACTTTACCTATCCATTTAAACATCAACTTTTGTGTTTTTTGAAACAAGAAGCACTCATATTGATCTGTGATGACTTTCATTAATTCAATAAAGGTCAATGCACTTAAGTAGATGGACATTAGGAAGTGAAACTTAAAAGTGCAGGAAATTATAAGTGCAATCTTGAGGAGGAATGAAAAGTTTTATTCCAGCAGAAAATTAATTAATTAACAAATTAACATAACAGAATGAGCAAAATAAAACTATTAAAGAATAAAAAGCAATTATTCTTTTTTTTCCTTTTTTCCCCAGACATGAATGAATTTCTGGCTAGCAAGAAAATATAGTCTCACATGTGTTTTTAATTTGGAGATTATAGAAAAGATTTGGGGTTAAATCTATTTCTTCATTTTGGTAAAATTCACATTTTCTCTGTGTGCATTTAACATGTGAGGAAGAAAATAGCAATAGTTTTTGTCTCCTCTTCTCAAGATCAGTGAGGATTCTCTTCAAGGTTTCCTTTGAAATACATTCTTTTTTGAATATAATACTGAAGTACATTGCTTATTTTTTTTTCTGAAAAGCCCGAGTCTCTGACTGAAGTACTAAATGTTTTACCTTGGGAGGAATATAGATTGTCTTGACATTTAACTATATTATGTTCTTCTACAGATGAATGAACTATTATAACATCTTCCACCTAGTAAATGACAAGTTGACATTTTCTTTTAGATAAGTACAAACACATATTTTTCTAATAACTATTTAGGGATAGAACTTTGTTTGTTTTCAAAATCCTATTGTTTTCTGTAGTTACCATCTTAGACATTTCACTTAGAAAGAATGAACTTTTGAGAGTTCCTCCCTCTGGAACTAGTAAGAATAAAAGAAAATAATCCAGTAAAGTTTTTGCTCATTCAAACCCTGATAAAGAAGTAGACAAGGTAGTAAGTAGAAAGAAATTATTTGTTTACTTAACATATTGAGACATACAGTGAGAGGTATTCCTGCACATTCAGAGAGAGTTTAAAAGCCTTGAGTGTTTTTTTTTTTTGCTTTCCCTTTTAAAATATTGCTTGTTCTTTTAATTTCCGGTCCAAGGCATCTGTTAAAACACCACTCATATAAAATCAGCTGTCAGCAAGAAACTTGCTTAAATCTTTGATTCTGTCCTTAAATTCCTTCATGTTTCCAAATGTTGCAGTATGGCAGATGTACTATTATCAGTCACTATTCATAGTTTCTGCAGTATCTGAGCACAGCAAACTTAAACAAAGATAAAGATATAACATTAATTCTGACTGGGCTAACTCAGTGTCTAAAGGTCAAACCTTAGGTCTTTTGAAAAGTAGTTGTATTTCAACAGCTTCTATTACTGGGTTTCTGGAGCAGAACATCAGAAACCAAGGACCACCAAAAAGTCACACACATAGCATCGTATCACTGAACTTCTTTATATTTTTTACATAGCCAGTTAAAGGAATAAGCCAAATGTAACCAGGCTGCATCTGGACACTCTAGAGCATCCAAGAATAGACTGATATTGATTGCCTGTTCTGGTTTGTCCTCCTGTAGGCCATGCTTTCTCCATGTTCTTCTCACACTTCCTTTCCCTCTACCATTGCTGTCAGACTTTCTAGTCATACTTTCATTGATCTCAAGCTCTTTTGTATATAGCCTCTCCTGAAATTTATATCATACAAGCCGTTTTGTTCTTCCTTGCTGTCCTGCTTCAGGCCAGGACAGGGTTAATTTTTGCAGTATCGAGGAAGGGGCATGGCTAGGACACTGAGGTTATTCTATACCTCTTCACATCATTTCCAGGCTGTGGGGAGATAAGGGACTATCTCCCAGGGAGAAGGGGCTCCTTTGGGTCAAGGAAACTCGAGGAGGGATCTTTCCAGCATTGTCTACAATAGGGGAATTTCTTGTACCCTCTGTTATTAATATTGTTGCTGTTACTGTTCATTTTCTTATTTCAGAACTGTTTCCAGTAAATTGTTTTTATTTCAGCTTATGATCTTTGCCTTTTGTGCCTCCAATTCTTCTTTTCAGCCCCCAGCAGTGAGGACGGAGGGGGAAAAGGAGGGAGTGAGAGAGTGACTCATTAATTGAGGAGTGCCATTTCCAAACAATGACACTAGCCAAATCACAAAATGAAAACTTTAACACCTTTGTAGAAAAAGAAGAAGAGAAAAGAAGTGCCTATAAGTTAAAATTCTAGGCTTGTCAGACAGTAAATACATCCAAAAATGAGCATTTACAACCAGTATAATATGTGGCCAAAATCAACATTGGTAAACCTAAAGATATTCTATGGATTTATCATCTTAGTTCTGGGATGTAAACCTAGCCCCTGTTCCTTTATTCTTTTACCTCATTATGTAGGTTTTTTATGCCGGAAAATCCTAATGAAGTATGGGCTGTGATCAATATAATTCAATTTCATGAAAAAAAAATTAGATTTCCAACCAAATATGACTTGTAGATCCCTGAAAACCCCAATTTAGTTTCATTTAGCATGTTATTTCATGGTCTTTTCTGAAAATCAAATTGTAATTGTAACACTTCAAGACTGCAAGTATCATGAAGTAAATATATTAATTGGAAAAGAAGATACTGAATACAAATACCTCTGGTATTACACTACATATATATATATATATATAAATGTTTTTATTTTGTAAAATTTTAAAAGGAAATAATTGTCAGATTGCTGCATTAATTTATAAGAAACATAGTATTAAATTTTCTCTTTAGTTATATTAAAATACTGTAAAAAGAACAAAAAAAAGAGAGTGAAACTATTTGACTTGCTGCATTATTGTACATAGAAATTTACTAAGAACAGAAAAATTTTAAAGATATAAAACCTGAAGATGGAAATTTTGCTAATGTTACCTTTTTTAACATTTTTACTTTCCCTCAGATTCTTGGCCATGGAAATAATACAAGAGTATGTGAAAACTACATTTTACAATATAAGCAGAACACATGGGGAAGTTATATGTGTGAAACTAATAGACACAGGAAGTCTTTTATATCCTGAGTAAATTGTTTATATCTCATAATTCATATGGAATTGGTACTCACATTCCACAGGTTTTTGGTTTTTTGTTGTTTGGTGTTTTTTGGGTTTTGGGTTTTTTTTTGGTTGTGGGGTTTTTTTTGTTGTTTGTTTTGGGGTTTTTTTGTTTGTTTTGGGTTTTTTGTTGTTGTTTGTGTTTTTTTTTGTTTGGTTTTTTGTGGGTTTTTTTGTTTGTTTGTTTGTTTTTCCCTTTAGTTTCTGTGTGTTTTGTCTTCCCCTTTTGCTTTGGACTGGATGATGGGGGAAGCTACATTATTTTACACATACACAGACCCCATCTCATCAGTGTTCAGCATGAAACTGAAACACATTAAACCAAATTCCCAAACCATATTCCCCCCTTTATGAATCTATTTGGCATTCAAAGTATTGCAATCAAATGCAAGCTCATGATATGTAAAAATCAAGCTCTGGATTTCATATATAAAATCCCTCTGGAGTACAAGACTTTGGGAGAATTGGTGTTTGATTTTTTCTCTTTTATCTTTGATTGTAGATACAGTAACACTGGCCATATGAGGTCTGCCTTTAATTGAGGCTTTGTATGAATTTCTGTGTCCTTTGATGCCAGATTTCAAAGGTACAATGTAAGGTTTTGAGGTGACCAAAAAGGGTCATAAGAGACCTCTAGAGTAAGATCAATGTATCAGAGAGCAATGTAAGAACATAACTAATTCTTTAGCTGAGAGTCTGGCAAAAAAAGGCACTGAGACTGCAGTAACATAAAATTGTAACTGTGACTGAAGGTAGGGAAAAAAATCCCCTTTCTTATAATGAGAACAGGGATCAAGCCTGTGATAAAGTAGTTTCCCTTCATGTTGTGTTGTAGCCTTTTATTTGGTGATCAAAGTGATTGGTTTCATCAGGTTTTGTGTTTGGGGTTTATTTTATTTTATTTTGTTTTGCAATTAATTTCCTCCTCACTTTTGGTACACACTTGGCATTCTACTATATTGCAGAATTTATTTCCTGTGCTGATCATAGGCCATTTCTTGCTTATAACTCAATCTTATCTCAATATTTCATTCCTACCAATCTCATTTCTGGCTCCTGGGCAGGGCATTGCAGATAAGCCAGACTTTTAAATTTCTTGCCATAAGGGCTAAAATATAGATAAAAATAATTAATTATTTAAACTGAGAGAACAAAAATGTAGTGGTCTGGACATCACATAATGAATTAAAGACAAAATAAAACTGAAGTCTCATAATCAAATGAAAACTGTGTGTGTTACATGGGGGAACTATTTTATTTTTGATATAGAGGCTAGGAGAGTTCTGTTACTTTAGTAGAACACAGCAGCCATCTGTTTCTCCACACAAGCACACTGCTTGCTAGCTTGTAGCACGGGCAAGGAAATCTCACCTCTGCCTATGGACTGACACCTGTCCAGGACAGTATCCAGTGTATTGTGTTTCAAGGTCCTGAATTGCTCAATAGCTTTTCTGTGTTTACAATAAAATGGTTTCAGTTAGACTCTTTGAAAGTAGTGTGAGAGAAGCATAATTGTAGTTATTCAAGTGCTACTTGCCAAAGTGAGTTGCACAGGACCTGTGCAGTTCATGGGAACTGAAGAATAAAATTTAAGCATCTCTCTAAATTCATGTCTTTCTGATGGTGTACAAGGGGCTTTCAGCTGCAATGGCTGATTATACAAGCTTCAGACATATTTGTAATTTCACAGGTAAATATCACAGTCTGTGGTTTGGCTAAGGCTATAAAATAAGACTTTTTTACCCCCGGAAAAATCACACAAATGTGATTGTGGTTCAGTTGTCTTCAGTGGTGGGTCACCTTCCCTACACTTAATGAGAATGGCAAGTTGTGAAAACCAGACTGTCAAATAAGACTTTGTGGAACCTCTGTGTGTATGCACATACAGAATCATAATATTGTTTAGATTGAAGAAGACCTTTAAGATCACTGAGTCCAAAGGTTACCCCACCTCTGACAGTTCCACCTGTAAACCACATCCCTGTGTGCAGTATCTTTATATCTTTCAAATACCTCAGGGATGATGAGTCCATCACTGCCCTGGGCAGATATGTACAGTGTTTGCAATCCCTTTGTTGAAGAAATTTTTTCGTATTATCCAGTCTAAACCTCTGCTGATACACCTTGAGGCCATTTACTCTTGTCTTATCACTTTTTACTTGAGAGAAGTGACTGACCCCGACCTCACGACATCCTGCTTTCAGGCAGTTGTAGGGAGCAATAAGGTTCCCTGCTCAGCCTGCTTTTTCTCTAGGCTAAACAACCCCAGCTCCCTCAGCTGCTCTTCTTGGGACTTTTTATAGAAGTTATGGTCACTGCCTATGTCCAGGCAGAGTCCAGTGACAGGTGATGTCCCTTAGGGTGTCCATCCTGTTACTGATGCTCTGTATTATGGCTGTCAATGACACCGACAATAGGATCGAGTGAGAGATTGAGATGTTAGTGGTTAGTGGCTCAATCAGCCATAGGCAAAACCACCAGGTGTTGTACTGACAGTGTGCAAAGGAACAGCCCAGGTGAAGAGGGGGTGATCACCAGAGGACGACCATGACTGATCAACCTTTGTTTAGCAACAAGCTGGGGTTTGAGCCAGATGAGGAAAGAGGCCAGTAAGAAGCAGACACTGTGAAGGTCTGTGGATAGTCATTCACTGTCATTTCACTCTAATCCACCCCAAGGGATCTATTAACAAGGTCTGAGTTGCCCCTGTCTTCAGAGGCAGGCTGTAACAATTCTCAGTGAGTTTTCAGGTCACACAAAGCTGAGAGGTGCTGTTTACACAACAAGACAGGATGCCATCCAGAGGGACCTGGACAAGAACTAACCCCATGAGATCATAATGAAGTTCCACAAGTCCAAATGTTAGATGCTAGGTAAGGGTAACTCAAGTCATAAATATAGACTGGGAGAAGAACTCATTGAGAAAAGCCCCGTGGAAAAGGTGTTCTCATGAATGAAAAACTGGATGTGATCTGATAATGTGCACTTGCAACCCAGAAAGTCAGTTGTGTCTTGGGCTGTATCAAAAGAACCACGACCAGCAGGCTGAGAGGTTGATCTGTCCTCAATTCCACTCTTCTGAGATTCCACTTGGAGTATCGTGTCTACATCTGGAATCCTCAGTACAGGAAAGACATGGACCTGTTGGACTGGGTGCAGAGGAGAGGCAAAAAATTGATCAGACTGCTAGAGCACCTCTCCTACGAAATTCATCCTGAAGAGAACGGTCCAGTGAGACTTCATTGCAGCCTTTCAGTATTTAAACAAGTCTTTTAAAAAAGAGGGAGGATGACTTTTTACACAGGCAGATAGTGATAAGAAAAGAGGGATAAGTTTATAACAAAATGAGGAGGCACTTAGATTAGATGTAAGGAAGAAACTCATTCCTCACAGGATAGTGATGCACTGGAAGAGGGTGTGCTAGGAAGTTGTGGTGCCCAGTCCCTGGAAGTGTCCACAATCAGGTGGCATGGGGCTCTGAGCAATCTGGTCTACTGAAAAGTGTCCCTGCCCTTGGCAGGGGGCCTTGAACTAGATGATCTTTAAGGTTCCTTTGAAACCAAGTCATTCTATGAATGATGCTCTGATGATTGTTCTTTACATCCTTTACTGGGTCTATTGTTCTGTGGACATATTCCAGCCACTTCAATGTCTTTCCTGGAGTGAGGGATCAAAAACTGAGCACATTACTTGAGGTGGAGCCTCACCAGTGCTGCGCATAGGGGAGCAATGCATACATACAATGATGAGACTCCTTCCTTCTGGCCTTCCAGAAGGACGCATGGAAGGTATGCATGTCTGTCTTTGGCTATTTTTGAAACTGAACATAAGATTAGGACAGAAATCCAAGGAACAGGGAACAGAAGAAAACTTGAGCAGCAACAACTGTTTTGTATTTTTAGAAATATGTTCACCCTGAAAGATCCTGCAGTAGTGATTTAGTATATCAGTAACTTTATATAGCAATTAATTACTCATTTTAATGCAACTGCACAGTGTGCAGCAGGAAAATTCTCATTTTGGTGGTTCATCTGCATACATTGTGAAAGAACATGCTCATTTCTTATCAAATTCATTGACATTGCATGATGCCATCCTCAGAGACATGGCTTTCTACAGTTCTTGGATATACTTTGACCCATTCATTCTTACCCTTCTCTCCAGTAATTGATTTTGTATATAACACTGGGATAGATGCAGACCCTAGAACCAAGGTGCAGTGCAAAGATGACAGGATGAAAAAGCCAGAAAAAACTATCAATATATATAAACCACTGCAGAATAGCATCTTTCTTCTGCTTTCACGTTAATCATGGCAACACATGAATCAGAGAACTACTTATAATAACTTTTTTTAAAGAGGAATTTATGCAGTGTGTCTATCTACATTGGTTCTGGAGCTGCATGTGACCATACTGCAAACATTGATGCTTTAAAACAGATAAGTAACCAAATAAGTAGATGCATAGGCAATTCTAGATTTATGAGTACAATAACCCACTCCCTGTAGGGGCCCAGTCCCCCTGTGTCTCAATGAGGGTCAGAGTCAGGGTCAGGGTCAGGACCAGTCCTTCTGATGGCAATGGGCAGGTGAGATTGTGGTGACTGGGTGGTTGAGGCAGCAGACTCAGGTTCACAAGGCATTTGGCCAGGCACAGCTGCCACACAATTTAGGCAGATACCAAGGATTAGAACCTCAGATCAAATTTAATCCAAGCAATACATTTGAATTAAATGGTAAAGGAATACTGCAGCTTTACACACTGTATCTTTTATTCTCTTATAAATGAAGGACACTGCAAAGTCTGTTAAGACAAACTGTTTTCATGCTGACCTACAACACAGCCAGCAAAATTATCTACCTGAACTGCACACCTTGAATTTAATGTTGAGATTCGTGTCACTCAGAACAAACCAATTCTCTGTAATGATTGTGTAAAGACCTGTTGAAGTAAGCAATTATTGCTTATAGGATGCCAACAAGTTTCATAAATTTTAACACAGAAGGGGCTGGAGTTCATTACATTTTTTATTTCTTTTTTTCTTTCCCCTTCCCCCCTTACTAAATCTATAATAATGTTTTACAAGTAAGCTGAAAGCACAGCTTTCAATCATTTTTTTGCGGCAGAGTAGCCAATGATCCAAAAATGAAAACATAGGCCTATTGCCAGAAAAATGAGTTTATTTCAGCATCCCTCAAAATGCAGTCATGCAGGAACTCAAAGAAAAAAAATTAAAATTTAGTTCCCAGCTACAGAAAATGCTCAATCAGAAAAGTTCTGAGGTAAGTACCAGAATGTAAAGGTTCCGTTTCCAGATCTGACCATATCTGCAACCTTGCTTTTGTCAAGATGTGACAGAAAAAACCTACAGGACCCCTTGGTCTTCCCCTTCTATCAATAGCTTGTCACAGATATAAGTACATTTTTAGAGGTACTAGATTCTTTCAAAAATTATTTTGGTTTTTGTGGGAGGAGGAGGAGCTCTCATTGTGAACTTGTACAATCACTCAGTGGAAATTAAGTGTCATTGCATGAATTTTATCAATGTAGATAAAATGGGTCTACTTTAGTGATTGAATTATTGTCTTCTTTAGGAAATTGGATTGTTTGTTTCTGAGAGAAAAAGCTATTATTTCCAGTTGTAAAAAACCCCCAAACACACAAACAAGCATGTCCTAACTCTTTGTGGGTTTTCATTTTACGGATCAGAACTTCAAGTTTTCATTTTTTTCTTTCCAACAGAGAGGTCATGTAAAGTGATGACCACAGGTATGTTTTTTATCTGATGGCTTAAGGTCATGTCAAGTCCCCACTTTATTCTTTTTCCCTATGCACTTCAGAGTTCAGATTTGGGTGACATCTCAAATACCTGGGTAAAAGACTGTGCAAGCTGATGTTTTCTGCTCATAATGTGTCTATATGATGGTTAATTTTCAAGCAATGTTATGTGATGGATAGTCACACTTTGTACTGCCATCTTACTCCTGCTTCCAAAAAACATATCCCCCAAAGGGTTTTTCAATACTTTTGAGTCATAGCAGGAAAGGGCTGAATGAACAAATTTGTCAACATTGATCAAAGCTGACATTCATGTTACCCTACAGAGGCCTTCTATGTTGGTTTTCTTCACCCTGCTGTTTTCAAGGCTTGTCATGTGCTTTCATGATTGGTGATAATGATGTTTTGATGTGCATTTTAGATTTATCTTTTGATTCACTAAGTACGTGAATTTCCAGATCTGAACCTTGCCAAATTAATTTTTCAGATTAATTTTCAGCAATAGGCAATTGCCCACTCAAGTGCAATATGGATAACTCTGCACCTGATTATTTTGACAACGTTGCCTACACACTACTCTAACTTCAAATTTTTATGCTAATCAAATAATAATCATGAAAATATATTCCTTTTAGAAAACTTTGAGATAATTTTCAATTAAATAGAAGGAACTCTTTTTGAGGAGCTGTAACTAGACAACAAAGCTGTGAATAACATTTGGTAAATTCTTTGGTCTTGACAAATGAGGATCTATATGTCAAATGGCATGGCACAAAATTTTAAAAATTCCTTCAGTCACATTTTGTACAGCCTTATTCATATTGCATGGAGTAAACATTTCAACACATTAAAAGAGAACCTATACTTAAAAAATGCCTGGACATAACCTTTATATTCATGTTAATAAATAAGAAACACATTAACAAGTATTTATGCTTTCTGCATGCAGACATTTCAGATCAGTGACTAAAGTCCATTAACCAAGAAATTATATTGGCAACATGTAGCTTAGAACTATTGTACATAAGATAGAATTAGTGTTGTACAGGCAGGATTAATTTTTTAATTTTACACAATTAAAATAACCATAATGTATATTTTTATGGGGAGAAATTTCACAGCAATCTTATACAAAGAAATTACTCAAAAAGTGTGTAAGTTAAAAGACTTTAAATATTAAAAAAATTCCTAATCATGAAAGATTACAACTTCCACCAGCTGAATCTCCTAGCATCCACTTACTGGGCTAATTACATCAATAAATAAATTACATTATTGCTAATTATATCTTCCAATTCCTATTGTTCTTACTTTCCTTTTCCCAAGATGTGAGGGAATTGTTCTTGCTGGAATAAAATCAGCAAATATACATAATAAACACAGTTCACAATCAATTCAAATATTGCAGTGAGCTTTTAGTTGGTTTGGTTTTTTTGTTTGTTTGGGGTTTTTTGTTTGTTTGTTTTGGGGGTTTTTTTGTTTGTTTTTTTTTCCCTTAAGCAAGAACAATATACATTTAATAATGACAAAGCAGTTGACAACTAATCGTATATTTTATGTGATTCATTTTCTGTAGGTAGTCAGCCTGCAATAAGATTACTCTCTCCTGTTTTTCCTGAAGGTCTGACCATCCAACTCTCCCACTGATTTTGTCTTGCAGCTTTGTTTATTCAGGACTCCAAAAATAAAGCCCAGGGGTAATTTGATAAAGCAGCTGGACAGTTGCTCCACAGCAATTAATTTGTCATGAGAAAGCAGCCAAAGGAATGGTCCCACTGAATATAAAAGAAATAGAAAAAAATGTTAAAAGATTCTTAGGCAATTAAGCACTAATACTAAACCAAACAAAAACCCTTTCATCCAAGAAATCCTCTTTATCTTTCCATAAAATTTTGTGAACTGTAAGAACTGCTGGATTTGTGATACAGAAAAGCTAGAAATCATCTATACATTCTTTAGGTTAAAAATTTATATTGGTACTATCTTTTGTTACTGAAGACTCTGAAGATCCTTACTTCTTTCTTAACATCTAGTATGAACTCAACCATGTTTGGTTTCTGATCTGATCTTAAGATTGGAAATTCTAGACCCATAGTGCAACCACAGATTAGAGACTGGGAAAAAACCATTGCTTCCCAGTACTCGTGATATGCTGAATTTAAGTGTGTTGCTGCTGAGTGTGAACCTGGCTCACTGAAGCTAAATTTGCCTAAGTTACGGTTGTGTACGTGTAATGTAAAAAATAGATGGTCTGGGGGACTCAGTGTAGATATTTAAGGAAATATGCAATGGATTTGCAGGGTAGATGAACATTTCGTAGAGAAGTGTCAATGAAGTGGAAAATATGGTTTTGGGACATGGTAACATAATTACAATGCTAATCAAGGACAATGCGAGACTCTCCAGTAAAGTTGACAAGCTTGAGAATTAATCCAGGATTAAGAATTTTAAGATTACTGGTGTCCCAGTGAGGAAAAGCCTAAGAATTTAGTAATCTTTATGGCAGCACTTCTGAAAGATGAAGTAAAATATTTATTTTCAGAATGATTTGGGGCTGCTTCACCATAATAATTTGTGTCCAGACACATTTTCATAGGTTCTCTCAAAACTGGTCCAATTTTCACAGAACACTTTCTTCAGAAGCACCACCATATGCAAGGGAAAGTGCACACTGTTTATGCTCGTGCAGACACTGATACATCTATTGTCCCACCTCTCTTACATGATTTTAAAAAACCTCCTCTATTCCAATATGTGTAAATATAACTCTTCCTACTAGTTTGAAGACCAACAAACTACTTTGTAGACCAACAGTCAGACCCTGGAAACAGCAACTACAGAGATTAACACTCTTTCCCATATCAGCTATTTATTGCTGTCCATTACATAGGTTATCAGATTTCAAAAACAAAATCATATGAGATTTATATGTGTTACCACTCATGCATAGCTACCACAGAAAGGGTAATTACACCTTTTATTCACCATTATCATTCCACTTTTAAAATCCAGCTAAATGATAACAATTATAACTATAAAGCATGCTTACAATTCAAATTTTACTCTTCACATAAAAGCCAGCTCAGCATAATTATTTTTCTCCCCACTGAAAAGCATGAATTGATGGCAACATTCCCAGATAAGCATATCTTTTTATTGCCTCAAACTTTTTCTCTGAAGCATCATTTTATCATTTCATCTTATTGCATGTTACATGGAAATTGAGGTTGACAAATGACACAAGTCTCAAAAATGGAAGGCTGAATTTCTAGTCTTTTCTGTTAGCACCACAATAGACAACATCTGTATCACAGGGAGACTGAAAAGATTTTTTTATTATTATTTTCAGCTAGGAACAGTATCGTTAATTTATACTTTAATGACGAATGCTACTGAGAAATCATATGATTGCATTTTACTGGAAAGGCATAAGTTGTTACTTGTTTAATGCTATAAAGGCCTAGAAAGTCATAAATTGTTGCTTCTTTAATGCTATAAAGGCCTAAATCGGAACACCATTTGAGCTTGATGCAGTTCTGTGTCAGGTCTGACTGACGTGTATCTGTATGTCTTTTGCCTACTGAAAACAGACAAACATCAACTGTGGTGATATTTTAGTAGCCATAAAATAGGTTTCACAATAGGAAAAAAATGGGAAAAGGAACAGTGTAAAGTTTACATTTAATTTCCAAAATGTTGGTATAAGTCAAAGCAGAAGACAGCACCTGTTCACTTAGATTAATTTAGATTTATTTCTTTTCTTTTAGATTTATTTCTTTTCTATTAGATGTATTTTTAGTAATGTCAGAAAAAACTAGTTGAATATTAGTATTTCAGTAAAGATGGGCTAGGAGATGAGGCAGTGTACGTGAAAAGGCATGTTGATAAACAAGAAGAGAACTGTGGGTTGTTATCACACTTCAGAGTCTGTGGTTAGAATAAACCAATGCTTCTAATTTTTTTAGGCTGCCAGCTCCCAACTGAGAGGGTACTTTGGAGTATCAGGAAGAAGATAAATGACTTTAATATGTAACTCATACTCTAAGATAGAATTTCTCCACGTCAGTAACATATCTTTTGTCAGAAAATTCTGTCAAAGCCTCTAGAATGACATATTATTACTTATGAATCCAGTGCCAGAATCCAAGTACTATTTCTGGTATTAGACACTACGATGCATTTCAGGATACTTGAAATTTTCCAAAGCCGGACATTTTAGAATCTCAACATTCCAAAAAGAAGAAAGGGAAAAAAAAACGTGTTTGACTGGTTCTGATGAAAACCATTCCTTTAGCAATCAAGTACAGAGAATGAGCTGTATCACAAAAAACCAACACAGCTGTGTACTACTATATTAGTGTAATAATGGATATCCGGGGTGAGGAAAACTATGCAAGGGGTACACCTGAGTCACAATGCCTCATTTACCTACACATTATTGACTCTAAAGCACAGAATAGATAATGCTATTTTGAAGATATGAGAGCTCAGAATGAAGAGAATATTCTGCCCATTCCCTCAAGATGGTTTGGGAAAAAGGGGGAATTTCTTTGTTGAAAACCAGCTAAATATCACCAAATGCACGTACAGGTACTGCACGCAAAACTGTAGGTGGGGGTCAATGTCTTGCTGTCTCGGGAGAGATGAAAGGTTGGGTAGAGATAGGTCATAAGGACTTAAAATATGAAAAGCAAATCATTTATGCTTGGTGCAGCAGGGAACGGAGAGACAGTGGAGAGAAGTAAAAAGAGGATTAACAAGAGCTAATCCTAGATATGAAGGTTTATGGTTTATGTAGATTATCGCCTCTGCAGTAGAAATGGATTTGTTGCAGAGTGGCACCCAAATGTGTATATTTCCCACAAATTGTGAATTTAAACCCGTCAAGCTGTTTTTTTATTTACAGGTCATCAAAATACTTTGATAAATAGCAGCTGCACAATGAAGGTTACAAGAAGCCTTCAGTTATATGCTAAAATGTTTAATTTCTTTCTTTATTTTGCAGTGCAAAACATTTTTTAAATTGTAATCAAGCAACAATGAAAAATTTGCATATGCTGTGAAGGGCAGTGACCAGGCTATGAAATACCACATATATGAAAATAATCCCTTTAAAAATATTTTTAAATTCATCTAGCTTCTTTTGGAGTCTTGAAAAAAAAAATAATGTTTCAAGCAAAGAAATCTTGACATTAGATTTGTGCTTCATTTACAGTCAAACTAGAGTGAAAACTAGAAATTATCAATGTTCATGTACATACATCTATCTATCTATCTATCTATCTATATGTATAAACACAGTGATTCCTATTTTAAACATTATTACAACCACAAGAAAAGTTTGTCTTTAGAGAGAAGCTGGGAGACTGCAGATATGCTCATATCTGTAGGGAATAAGTCTAAGTCTGTTTTCTTTTGAATAAAAAAGCAGTACTTGCCAGCTGGGAGAGCTAGGATGGACAGAGCCCTGATTCCCTTCCTACAGGGAGTGGTTGGTGAGCCTGACACGTTGTCTTTTAAACTGCTAAGGTCAGAAAAATTCAAAAGCTTACTTGGAAACTTACGTTGTTCCTAACATAGATGTTTGTAGGGAAGCTTTTGACCTTGGAGAGTTTTTAGCAGAATATGGTTTAGAGTTATTACAGCCTATAAAAATGAACGTCTCTGCTTTAAAGGTCAAGAAAATCAGAACAGTATTATCTCAATGTTCATCCTCTGTGAATACTGTTTCATACACTCATACCCTTCCTTTTACAAAAGCAGACTAATTTTCTGAGTAGAATGGCAATTTACTAGGATCTCTGAACTTCCTAATAAACTTCAAAAAATAAATGACTGCCTGATAAGATTTTCTTTCACTGTGTAACAACATTTTTACTCAGTTTCAAGGATAACTGTTTGTAATCTAATCCTGTTTTTTAAAATATCCTCCCTGCAGAGATTATGTCAATTAACTACAGAAATACTCTTGAGCTTCAAGAGTGTCTGAACTTATGTGCTCAAGTGAGCTGATCATTTATTGCATGGTATGTCTCAAATGTGTGCTGTTTCTGGTGTACTTTAATGTCTACTGAATGTCACAGATTTTTTGTACTGGGGAACTATTCAGTAAATTATTAATTACATAGCTGGAGCATCCTGGTGGGTTTAAGAGCTGTTTTCCCAGTAATATTTATATAATTTATGTGGGTTTAGAAGCATTGCTATTTTTCTCTCAGTTGTATATTCTGATTCACATCAGCATCCACCAATCTAAAAATGCCATAGATGGGGATGATGGGTTTTTGTTGTTTTCCTCTCATTTCACACCTTAAGTTCTCACCCAAAAAACCCTGACTTTCTGAAACTTAAATTTGTAGAAGGCACTTGCAGGGTTTATCTGGGCAGCTCTTGACTCCTGATAAAACAGTGTAATTGTATTTATAACTTGGATTCTCAGCAAATGGGCGATTTATCTGTACTTAATGATACTCTGGTCAGCTGCTGTTAATGTTATGCAATATTAAAGATGAGTTACTTCAACTCTTGTAGAGCCACTGCCTTGTAGAGATGCAATTCAGTGATCCTTGTTTGTCCCTCCTAACTCAAGATATTCTATGATTCTATAATGAACAGGGTCTCAAGCCTGGATAAGAAGCTCTGGATAAATGTAAAATTTAGTGGAAGACGAGTACTTCAGACTGAGATATCTTTGACAATGTTCTGAGATTTAATTTGTCAAAGGACGAGGTTTTCTAACAATGCGCAAACCAAATAGCACTTATTAAAGGAAAAACGGATTAATATCTTTCAGGAAATTGTGTTTTTCAAATAGTTCTTGCTTTACTCTTTACCTTTAAGTTGATATTCTAAAATGAAAATATTACAAAATAACTTCTATTTTACTCATTGGGTGTTCAAAAGTGTATAGAATCATCAAATCACAGAATATGCTGGGTTGGAAGGGATCCATCAAGATCATGGAGTCCAACTTCTGGCCCTGCACAGGACACCCCAAGAGTCACACCATGGATCTGAGAGTGTTGTCCAAATATTTCTTGAAATCTGTCAGGCTTGGGGCTGTGACCACTTCCCTGGGGAGCCTGCTTCAGTGCCCAAACACCCTCTGGGTGAAGAACTGATATCCAAGATTAACTTTCCCTAACTCAACTTTATGTCATTTCCTCAAGTTCCTTCACCCGTCACAAGAGTTAAGAGGTCAGTACCTACCCCTCCACTTCCCCTTGTGAGGATCTTGAAGACTGCAATGAGGTCTCCCCTCAGTCTCCTCTTCTCCAGGCTGAACAGATCAAGTGACCTCAGCCACTCCTCATATGGTTTCCCCTCCAGACCCTTCACCATCCTCATTGCCCTCCTTTGGACACTCTCTAATAGTTTAATGTTTTCCTTACAATGTGTCAGCCAAACCTGCCCCCAACACTGGAGGTGAGGCTGCCCCAGCTCAGAGCAGAACGGGACAATCCCCCATCCCCTTCCTTGCCTGGCTGGCCATGCCGTGCCTGATGCCCCCCAGAACATCCCCCAGGATGCTGCCAGGGCACTGCCAACTCAGATTGAGCTTGCCATCAACCTGCAGTTCAAGGCAATCCAAAAATATTCTTTTTTGCTCGGTCACATTATTCTTTATTCTTTTCTGGACGAATATTTGTGTACTTGACAATATACATCCACTCACACACACACAGACTTTTTATTTCATTTCAGTTTGTTTACTGCTTCTCGACCACTGCTTAGAACTGAGGGAATATAATTTACTGTATTCTTTAAAATCAGTTCTTGCACATAATATCCTGATAGTCTTGGAGTTCACTTTTGAATTTGTATAATTTGTATAAAATAAAGCAAAATCTGAAAATGTCCTGCTTTATTGAGGTAATACAGTTTAAACTACTAGCCTAAAAACTACTAACTAACAAACTATTGTCCAGTTATTTTCCAATCAACTTCATATTATTTGGTCTACAGAAAAAAAAAAAGGCATGTAATTATCAAGTAACTATGTAATCTTGCCATTTTTGGTGATCTTCATTTTTTGGCACATCAAATCTGTACCTGTCACCTGTACCTGGTTTGAGTAAGCCATCATCTTATTCTTTTGGCTTTTTACCTTGGCAATACAAACATTTACAATAGTCTTTATAGGGTTGTCTAGTAAAATCATTATTTCTTCAGTGTTTGAACAAATGACCCAGTGTCTGTCTATTTCTTCTCATTCCTCTTATCTGCTCAGACCCCTGCATTAGAAAGAAATTTATGAAAACTGTAATCTGAAATTTTCTCATAGAGTAGTAACATTATTAAAATCTGAAACAGGGCACCAATTGTATTTGTGCTGTCAATTTCTTAGTATCACATAATTTTTATAGTCAAAATGCTGTCTAACAAGCTGAACTTTCACTGACATTCAACATATAGAGTTAATAGCATTACAAAAATTATTTCAGTCTCCATAATATTGTACATTAAATGCTTTAATAATAGATTTTCAACATATTTACATAATAATGCCTTCAGATGTAATGTTGGTTGTATTACTGTAATGTTTATAATTTAGAGAGGGAAAAAAAGATTGGGGTAGACAGAAACTGAGGGTTCTATTTTTCGATATTGAACATTACGATGATGCTTTCTCAGCTAGGTTTTCTTAATCAGATTCATTGCAAATAAAAAAAAAAGTGAAAAATGTGAAAAATCCCGTGTAAAATGTGTGATTGCACTGAGCACTTCTTTAAGTCAAAGCCTTGCATGTAGTTCGATTCCTCTATCAACTTGCTTTCTATTAAGAACAGTGAAAAATAGACTATTAAAATATCATCTGAAAGAGAAACATTGTGAATCCAGATATACTTATGAATCATTACAGCTTTATTGTAAGTGGAAACAGAGTTGAAATACTTTCAGAAAAAAAATGCTCTCTGGCATTTCCTAGTGAGCTAGATTAACAGCAAAATTAGAAATAGCATGTATTTCTAGTGTGCTTTAGAATCGGCTCCAAACTGGTCATAGATATTGGTCTTCTTTCCTGTTCTTTACTTTCAAATACTTTTATTAAAGTATAATTCTTGAAATCAGAAGATTCCAGAGGCAAGTAGTTAAGGATCTAAGTTCACAGATTTTTTTATTAAAGTCAGCTCAGATGAGATTCTTGCATATTTTTGTTATTTTCAAAAATGTTCATTTAGCTCTCCACTACAGATGGTACTAGTAAAGGACAGAAGTGATTATAGGATACACTTTTTGTGCCTTCTTCTCAGGTGTATTTGTATTTGGACTGGCCTTAGTCAGAATGTGATAATGAGATGAATTATTTCACACCTATTTCCCAATGTAAAACTAAAACTATAAAACATTCATTTAAAATGATTTTGTACTTTCATCTAGCTTTGCAAGTAGGTTTGTGCTGAACACAGGATTGATAATATAGAGATGTTTTTGTTGTTGCTGAGCAGGGATTACATAGTGCCAAGGTCTTTTCTGCTTTTCACACTGCCCTGCTGGTGAGGAGATGGAGATACGTGGAAGGCTGGGAGAAGACGTGTCCAGGATCCAAACAGTCCTGGATATTCCTGGATATTCCAGACCATATGATATCCTGTTCTGTGTATAAAGCGGGGGGAAGAAGGAGAAAAGGGAGAGACATTTTGGAGTGATGACATTTTTCTTCCAAAGTCACTGTTCTATGTGATATGGCCCTGCACTCCTGGGGATGGCTGAACACCTGCCTATCCATGGGAAGGAGTGAATTAATTTTTTGTTTTGTTCTTGTGTATGTGACTTCTGTTTTCCCTATTAAACTCTCTCTACCTTAACCCACAAACTAACCTTTCACCCTTCTGACTCTTTCCCCAATATCTGGGAGGGGGATGTGAGTGAGCAGGTGTGGGGGCTTGGCTGCTGACTGGAGTTAAAGCATGACGTAAGTGTATCAGATTTGTTTTTCAGAATGAGACTGTGTTTTCTTATATTTAGCATATTCTCCTAAAAAAATCTTATGTTTGCTCATTGTGCACAGCCTTATTGAGAAGCACTCTTTGCTGTAACTTTAACAATAATCATAAGAAAGTCAAACAGCACCCACTGTAGCCTTGCATGATCCAAAATTCCACAGTACTTTCTGTCCAGCATGAAAAAATTCTTTTAATAGCTTGGATTCTATTATGGTGAATTGAAAAGTGTGGATTTGAATGCTCCACATTGATATCTACAGCTACCATTTTATACAGAGCCAACAATGTTCAACTGTGTGATTATTTATTTATTTACTTAGATGGGGTTAATTGCAATTTCATCTAATTTGTTACTTTCATCTGAATTCAAAATATGGTAAATTAAAAGCTCCATACTCCAGAGGTTTTGGTCAGTAAAACAAGCTACCTCCTTCAATACAATTCCCATTTTTTCCTGCATCAGGGAGAGACTCTACATGCTGGGCAATAATCCAAGCTAGGTAACAAAATTAATCTAGTTTTATCAAAGTCCTTAAAGGCAAAGCGAACTGCTATTTTGTGAAATGGTGGAGAAATAAATCCAGCAGCACATAATGATTTTTGCCTTCAGAGAAACAGATGGATCAACTACACTACAAAAGAATATGAAGCATAAACACAATTATTTAACTTATATTATCACTTAAGCTCTTTGTATTTAAAACTCTAAGCCTGTTTCTCATCAGGTGCAGGCTTCTTAGAAAAAAGTCAGTATATAATGGGTAATTTGTTTTACGTCATAAAATATGAATGGGAATATATTCTTGTGATGTACACCACCGTTACTAAAAGTGTTCAGATTACAGTCAATGTTCATATTACAATAATTTGTTAAGGATTTCTGAATTCTTCAGAAAATTATCTGTTGCCTTCTAAATTATTCAGGTTTTTTTTTTTTTAATACTATTATTATGTAGTTATCTTGTTTGTTGGTTTTTTTTTTCATATTTCTCCAACCAGTTGATGTTTAGTTGTATCTTTCAGAGAAGTAATATTAAAGACTCCTGTGTGGTAAATTTAATAGCAGCTGCATCAGATCCTCAGATTCTTTCAGTTAGAAAATTCCTTTGGCATTGGATCCTGTGCGAGAATTACTCTTTCTATTACAACCATGAAGGACATTCATTCCTCTTTAAGTTACGTACGTCAGTCACTTATATCTCTGCCAGGTTGTCTGAACTTATGTTTCACAAACAGGAGAAAAAAAAGAACTGAAAATTATTCTCTTCATTACTATGGCAAACACACACAGTAAATGAATTTTAGTGTAGCGTTGCCTTGTGTTTGATTTTGTACCATCAAAAGATAATTAACTTACAACTGATTTTAAAAGTATCTATCAGGTGACACAAAGCTATAGAAAATGTGCAAATCTGTAATGATAGGAATGTGAGCTATGCAGTTGACACTTCTTATAATTTTCTCTTTTAGAAGTACTCTTTCTTCATGGGGAGTGGGAAAGTTGATAAACTATTTTCCTAAATATTGTATTTTCTTATGATCAAGCTTGAACACAGAGATATTTGTGTGTTGTCCCTCCAGTGTGTGTATGGTTACATGTATAGGTGTTTATACACGCACACGTATACACATGCACATATACAAATCTGAGAGATCCTATCAATTCCTTTGGAGGTGATGTGAGTGTTCTAGGGCTGAGAAAGTATCTCATGCTACTATGACACACATATTTGAAATATTATATTATATTATTGGTGTGTCTTTGATGTCCATTTGTCTTTCCCACAGTCTGTTCATCATAACACTTTAAACTGTTGAGTGTATTGGCCTTTTTCACAGGAACTAATAAAAGATCTTATACTTCTTGAAAATGAGCCATTAGATGCAAATTGATGCCAGTGAGAAAACAAAAGAAAGAACTCAGTCAAAATTTTCTTCGGATTTTCTTCAAAATTTTCTTTCCTCAGTTGGTTTCTTCCCTGCAGTTTTCATAAGAAGAGCCTCCTTATGAAGATTCATATACTCTTCTACTGGATTACATCAGGTAAAGCTTCAGGGAAAAGCAATGGATCTGGAAGGAGTCTTCATTAGTTCTGCTGTCACAAACAGCTGGTCACATTTGACTTTCTTACTTTGAAAAACTTTCTGGAGGTGAACTTCTGTACCAGTGAAGAATAGATTGTGCTCAAATCATATTTCACTTAGTTTTAAATCACAGTGCTATATTCTTCTGATCAAACTCTAAAACCCTTTGTTTTCATTGATCTTGTAGGTCATGGCATAGCATGGTTGCAGTATACACAGGGTCAAGGACAGTATACTAGCATTGCACATAGACAAAAATATTCCTTTCACCCCTGGATATAAAACTTAAGAAGTCAGTAAGTATTTTTAAGTTTAATTCAAAGACTATCTCTCTATGAACAAATAAGATATTTTGTAACAGAGAACTGCTGTATGAACCAGCTTAGCCCTTGACAGCTTACAAAGCCCTACATACACAAAGTAGTAGCCAACAGCAATAGAGGCAATAGAAACCTCAAGGTACAGAGCCTCCTGCTATGAACTGAAGATAAGAATACCAGCATGACAAAATGTGCCAGACCAGACACTGATGAAAGTGTCTGAAAACTTTGGGAAAATTTCCACTACTTTTCAAGGCAGTTATTGGT
The DNA here is from genome assembly GCA_013398615.1 of Brachypodius melanocephalos. Lineage (NCBI taxonomy): Eukaryota > Metazoa > Chordata > Aves > Passeriformes > Pycnonotidae > Brachypodius > Brachypodius melanocephalos. The sequence continues at coordinate 20,577,428 of VZSR01001854.1, read as the reverse complement.
TTTCTTTCTTTTGTTCTCAGATGGTTATATATCCATTCTTTACACAGCTAGGTTACCAAAGTAATCAACCATACAGCAAAGAGCCTCTAACTTGTCAGATATAAAGTCCTAAGAGAACCAAAACCCAGGCTGTAAGTGGCTGTAGGTCTTTCTCCAACAGTCTTAATTCCAAGCTCCCTTAAATTCTTTTTTCCTCTTTTCCTTTTCTCTTTTTTCCTGGTGTTACCTTCCCTCCTTACTTATCAAATCAATAAATCAGCTTGTACATTTAATAAAGTGGTTTAAGGAGTACACACCTTTTTCTGCTAACCTGAACCTGACTAAATAAGTCTGGTCTATAATGCAGAGCATTCCTTTTTCCTTTCAAACAATTCTTCCTGTATGCTCAGAATAGAAGGTTTTATCTTAAAACAAACAAAAAAACCTCTCAAACAAACCAAAATCAAGGGTTCTTTATAACATCTTACCTTTCTTTAAATCCTTTCTTTGATAAATATTTTTACCATAACTTTTTGTTTTGTTTTGTAGCCTCCATGGTTTAGTGCATTTATTATTTATAAATCAATGTATTTACTAAATCTCAGTTAGATCAATCTGAACTCTATTTCTCTTTCTGTAGCAAATAATTTTCTGGCAGGTGGCTGCATCTAATGCAGAAATTAAAAACATTTCGAGTTCAGAATAATTATTACTGACCTAAGGAGATAAAAACCTTTTTAAGTACCATGTGTGCCTCATTATTATGTTGTATATTGAACTATGACAGTGTGGCATAACACAATCATTAAGAGAAGAAGGAAGAAATTAATTTTTTGCTACTTATTAAATAAAAATATCAAGGTAAAAAGACAAGATTTTTCTAAGGAAAAGTGTAATATCCTATTTGTCCATTAATTTTAAATGACACTTTTATCACTTTAGGACACTTTATTTCTAGAAGTAGTAGGATATTGAGAGAAGGATATTATACGATAAATGGCTTTACACATACCTACTTTTTTGGGTAAAATAGAGCAAACTGTTCTTCTTGTGTCTGATTGCTTGTAAAAGCATGAGAGAGGAGACTTTAGGAGATTGAGATTTCTGATCTGGAAATCCTTGACCTTATAAGTATGTTTGGGTTTCTCTGTAGGTGAAAAACAAATTGTGAAGCTCTCAGGCAATCAATGTACTTGCTCTACTACTTTGTGCATTTTTATTGTTGAAGATATACTGGAACTGGACAAAAACCACAAAGCAAAATGACCAAAAAGTATTGTTTCTGAGTATCGAATTGCCTGAATTCAGGCATACTTATAAACTGTTCCCATATGCACCTTAGTACAATAAAAATCTTGTCATTTAGGCATTAATAAAATTGCAGTTAATATTAAGATGTTTATTTGAGATAATTTTCTGAACCTGGCAAAGCAGAAATTGATATTGTAGTTGAATATAAAAAACACTTAAACTGTAGTTGAATATAAAAAAATTATATTAAGGTAATAACCATTAGAACAAGAGTTGGTACAAATATTTGTTATTACATGTTGCCTAGGTTCTGGGAGCCTTGTTTAGGAATATTTCAGGCAGAAACTACTGTCTGTCTTTAAGAACACACCTCAAATTCTACATCACATTTCAGTTTCTACCAGTCCTGTCTTATTCAATCATTTCAAAAGTGAACATGTGATAAATAACATCTTGTTATTTGTCTGTGTGTTCTTCATGACACCAACAAATATACAAGTGGGAAAGAAGAAACCATCCCATGGCAGTCCTGTGATATGCATGTTCCCAGATTTAAATATAAGTCTTAACTGTAGCTACATCAAAGTAGAGAAGGCTGGAAGATTGTCTAAATAGTTTAAAGTTCATGAGGCAAAGAAGTCCAGTTGTAAAATATATATATACATATTTTGTGTCAAATCACCCAAAATTTGTCAATATTTAGGTGGAAGAGTATGGTTAAGGACTGCCTACATTTAGACCTAATTTAATATTAGCTTGTTGAACAGCTGCCAATGGATTCTCCCACTGAGAAATGTCACAAAGCAACTGACTGTGTTGTTTTGTTTCTAAAACCTCTTTTATCTTTTCTGTCTTACAATAAATATATCTGGTTGTACTCTTGCTTGAAAATCATTTATCACTTCAAAAATAATTTCTCTGTGCAGCCCTGAAATGGAGACAATCACACTAATTTTTTTTTATTCAGTATAATTTGAAATACTGATATGAAGAAGCTATATTTTATCTGCATCTCCACGATGGTCAAGGTCTAGGTTGTCAGATTTTAAGAAATTATCTAGAGTTTTCAGCTAACTTCCTTTGTTAACAAAACTGATCTGGGACTCTTTAACAATGTAATTGTTTTTTTCTAGGAAATAACACACGAGAGAAGAGAAGAATTGTCATGCTGGGAAGAGTCAGTCCACCCATTACTGCACTAGCCTACAACCAAGAATATATATTGTCATATGTTTTATATGAACATGGGAAAACATTATGCTTAAAGAAATATCATGAAGAAGGAAATACTCTCTGAAAGGTAAAGAGACCTAATGAAAACCTTCTGTGACTGTTCCACATATTTGATAGATTGAAAGGGCATTGATATTTCTTCAGGTTACAAAGTTGTACTCAAGTCAGCAGCACTCCAGCTGAGAATAAAGCATGTGCTAATGAACTGCATAGGTTGTAAACCAACATTTGTTGGAATAGCACCCCATTAACAGAGATATTTCATAATCACTTTCGCTTCAGTTTAGAAGAAATTGGTGAAAAAATTGACTTTGTTACTATATGTCTCAATTACTTTAATGAGAGAAAGGATCATTAGCTGTTACACTCATTTTTAAGGCCTATTAGGTACTTTCCCTTAGTTGTCTAATCCTCTGAAAAATATAACATTCCTATATTCCTTACTAGGACACTTTGTGTTGCAGACAAAAAAATCTTAATTGTTAGGTTCGTGAGAAATGCTGGCTGTATTCTTTAGAAAATCTGATTATGTGCATATCGAAACATATACATATCTATATATCTATATCTATATCTATATCCATCTATATCATCTCCATATAGATATACAAATGAAATTTAATCCTATTTTTGGTTCACTTGGGAGTCATAGGAATGCAGAACAGAAAGAGATCATGAGAAGCTGTGATGTACGTATGATCCTGGTTTCAGCTTAAATAGAGTTATTTTTTGTCTTAGTAGTGGGTACAGTGCCTTGTTTTAGATTTACTATGAGAATAATATTGATAACAGAGTAATGTTTTGGTTGTTGCTAAGTAGTGCCTACTAGAACTTAAAAAACTTTTCAGTTTCCCACATTGTGCCAGTGAGGAATTGCACAAAAACCTGGGATGAAGCATGGCCAGGTCAACTGACCAGAACTGGCTGAAGAGTTATTCCACACCATAGAACATCATGCCTCATTTATAAATTGGTGCTTAACTGACCAGGAGCTGCTCCGAGAGAGGCTGGACTTTGGTCAGTGGGTGGTGAGCAATTGTATTGTGCATCACTTTTCTCTCAGGTGTTATTCCATAGAGCCACAGAATGGCTTGGTTTGAAAGGAACCTTAAAGATCATCT
>VZSR01001854.1:20540921-20570979 GCA_013398615.1 Brachypodius melanocephalos | reverse complement strand
CAATAGGGTAAATCAGCATATCCAACTTTTTCATAAGTGAAAACAGCTGTTCATTCCCTCCTTTCAACTCTTACATCAAGTAGATCCCAAATTATTTTTGCATTGTTTATTTGTTTTGTTAGGTTTACTCCTGGTAAGGGCATCATAAAGGAAGAGAGAGGAGAGGGGTCTAATGTTTGGTTTTGCAGTGGTAGCTGTATTCTGTGTGCCCGTTTGCATAACTTAACTAGAAAAGCTTAGAAACATGCCAAAGTGCTTCATCTGCTAACTAGACAAACTGAATAGCTGCTGATAAAGCTGTATTGGGTGACTTATTTCATTTTAAAGCAAGCCATCTAACAGGATTTACATATTCCACTTCTGGTAGCTGAGATAATCTGACTTCTGAATGAGGGTGAGAAGCTTATGCATATGAATAAGAAACATTTGTTTATTTAAAGAATGATTGGCAGAGGGTCAAAAGATAGATCCGATGTGATTTAGATCATCTGTTGTTTTCCAATATCATCTGAAGAGATTTCAGATTGTCCCAAAGTCTGCAATACCAAAGCTGTAAGAACCCCAGATTTGATAATAAAAAGATTGCAGTACCATGAAATAGTAATGTTTTCTTGCATCTTTAGAAGCCCAGAAACACTTAATAATTCTTATGACAACTTTTCATAGAACCTTTCTGACCAAAGTTAGGAAGGGATGTGATTGTGCTTGCATGTGTAGACAGCATGGATGTACAAACATCCCACAAAAAACCCCTTTTGGTTTAATATCCTAGACAGTAAAAGAGAACGGGAGCTTTTACAATGACCAGCAGTTTTGCTGCTTCAATAATTTATTTTTTTCAAGTTACTCAGAAAGATCCCCAGAGCTGAATCAAGACCTCTTTCACCAACACAGAAAAAATTAAATTTTGCAGCTCTATAGGTGAGAATCTGAGAATGGCTGAGCAGGAATACAAAGCCACAGGGAAGCTGTGGGGAGGTCAGTTGCTTGCTCTTGCTCCTGCTGCCTGGCAGATGGGAAAATGTGAGGAACAACTGCTCCCACACCAGCAGCTGCCACTGTTGCCTGTTCACTTTCCAGAACTCTGGCATAGATAAATCTTGTATTGGGGTCATGGACATCATTCATATATCCATTTTGCCTATGCCAACAGCCTTTTTTTTCCCTATACATTTGCACTACATATCTGTTCTCTACACAGGATTCTAACTCTGACATGTGCATACTCTTAAAAAGAGCTGCATTAGATCATGCTACCATGAAGCACAAGACCAGCTGTGTTCTTTAAGATTTTTAATATGAGACTTTTAATGCAAATTGTCATTAACTCTAATGGCTTTCTATTTGCCTTTTCAGTTTGTATCAGCTCTGTCTTCTATTTTTGAAGCTGAATGAAAAAGAAATTAACAAAAAGTTTTAGTTCCATTTGTATCCTGAAAAAAAAGTCTAGAATGAATAAAGGGACACTTCATCTTTGCTTCAGCAAATTGATACATTTAAATACACTCCCTCTGTACCAAGACCTATTCAAGTCTACAAGCACTGAATATTTCTATGCACTGAGGAATGCACAGAATATATGTATGTTCTTGAATGTATGTTCTTGAGGAAATTCTGATTAGAATTTGAGTTTCTTCCATGAAATGAATTTCTTATACTTGCATTTTAGATCTTTTTCAGTCACATTTCGCATTTACCATTTACTCAAATCCCTTTTAGCAGCTGTCATGTCCATTGCATTTTAGAACCCTTTAGTCAGTGCACATGGTACTGCTGATATTAAACATTCCCAAAGACTTTTCCAATATGTAAGTACATTTCCATGATAAAGCTGTTATCACTTTTAGTACTCTTTGGAATCTTCCCACTGAGTTTGATCTATCAGTCATTGCTTTGCTATCTTCTTCTCTGATCATGTTTAATGGAGCTCAGAACCATGTTTGAATATGGCTTTTCTCTAGGAAAAATCTGTTCTTCCCTGAATCTGGTTTTCATTAATAAGGTTTCAGAAAAGTCACCAGGAGGTGTGTTTGATCAAAACCCCAGCACTTTCTCCATTCTGGCTCTTAATTGCATGTATTGTTAGAAAATTATTTCATATTAATAGATTGCTTTTGCTACTTGCAGGAAAGAGGAACACCTGTTGTTTTCAAAGACTTTCCAAAAATTCTGATCAACTGTTTCTTAACCCACCATTGTGAATTTAATGTAATTTTTTTTACTGCACAGTCACTTCCATTTTTAAGATACGGTACATATCGATCAACAGATATATTTATATATATATTTATAATAGACATGATTCACCTTGTAGACTCGTTTACTTTTCCCAGAAATTTGACTTGGAATGGAGAATAAAAAATATATATTCCTCATCATGCATTTTTAAGACTAATTCACTTTTTTAAATCTTTAAAGCCAAACATGACATTCAAAGTCATGTTTGGAATTATGGAATTATTCAAACAAAACATATTTCAGCCATGTTTTAACAAACTACAGCTACTAATAGAGGAATTTAAAATTTCTCTTGTTTTTTGCAAAGAACTACTCAGGAAAAATAACATGAGAAGTCAAAATAGAAAGTTAATAATCTTGAAATTATGCTATCTCATCCAGCAATACTGGGTGATATCAGTTTATTTCTGAATGTTTATCTTCATAAGAAATTAGATATTTAGCAATGCTGGACAATGAATTTGTGGACATACGAGTGTACTGAAAAGAAAAAAGTGTAAGAGCTTATGAGTTAGGCAATACATATAAAGGGAAAGGATATTTCAAAATATTTTTTACATATATAAAACATAAATATATTGGAGTATGCAAAAACATTATTTGAAATTTTCCTGTCTCTAAATTTTACTATTTCTTTTCCACCTTTTGTTTTCCAATAGCTTTTTGCTTCCAACTCTGCACTTTTCCCCACCCAAGCAACTGCATCCTGTATTTTTTTTAGCTAGGAATTAATAGTATTATTCGCCATCTGGGAGACGTCTTCATTTTCTGTCATTTGATTGAGTCCATAATTTCTTCTGTTTTCTGTGACTTCATTATAAACCATAACTAACCATGACATCTTTATGCTATGGCAAGAAGGGTAGAAAAACTCTGAAACTAATATTAATTTCGTTCCTTATTTCCTTTCTTCAGTATAAATAAAGTATCAATGTCATAATCATTATTTGGAGACATATGGTAAAATGAAAGCTAATAAAGCTTTGCCCATAATTTTCTGGGAGGAAAAAGCTTCAGTCTTTTGGCATTTATAAATTTGCCTCTCTTGTCACATGCAGATTAGTTTTTAGATACTTAGGGATTCAGATGTAGAACTCCTACATCAAAGTGCAGTAAGCCTGAACTATGAGCAGAATAATTCAATTTTTTTGCAGAAAAGAATATTAAATTATTGTTAAATAAATATAATATTTTCAAGATAAAAATAAAATCAGGAAAAAATAAAGGATGAATCACTGGTTATCCAGGAACTTAAAAGTGTGATAAAACATAAACGTCTTGCAATTCAAATGACTGCTGTTAAACTGAAAACAAGTTAGAGTAATTTTATAGACAAAAGAGGAAGAACTAACTCCCAACAGTCATTGAACAAATCCCCAAACAACTAAGAATAGATCAAACAAATAAAAAATCTCATAGCTGAATATCTGGGATAGGCAGTTTCTACATTTCTTCCTTTACTTTGTTCTCATATGTAGGCAATATATTCAGCCTCTCTCAGTATAAATAACAGTTTATAATGTATTACTATCAGCAGAGGACATTGCAGCTGAAAAGCTAGGTACAAATAAGGAAACAACAAAAAGGGAATATGCAATTTCTCTACTTTTTTTTGTGCTCTCTTTGTGCAAATTTTTGTTATTTTTCTTAAGGTGAACAAGATCAAAGTCCATCATAAGTTAGCACAGCAATTATTTGACTTTCTCCAGAGACAACACTTAAAATTTCCTTTCTACTGTCTAAGATTAGAAATATGCTTACGCCTTCAAATGTGTCTATGGGATTGAATGGAAAGATGATGCAGGAAAACTTTCATTAAAAGTCTAAATTATTAAAGTTTCAAATGATGTAACAGTTTTCTTACCTTTCTCTGAAACCCTAAAGAAGTTTATATTTGAAGTAAATCACTATTAACCTAAAGCAAACAAGCAAAAAGACTTACAATTTTGCTGTAAGCAACAGCAAAACTATTTCAGACTATTATCCAAGAATTTTACTCTATTTCCTGCTTTACTTTTCTGAAGACTAAATATTCACATGTAGAAATGTAATTTTAATACTTGAGATAATTTATCTAGAGAAGAGATAAAAATTTGGAGTATTTTCTTCAGATGAATTTTTCATTACTTTGAAGGAAATATTTTCCCTCTTTTGAGCCAAAAAAACCTGCTACAGATTTTTAAGGTTCCCAAGATCCACAGTTCAAAGTGGTCAGCAGGCCAGGTTCACCCTTGTGCCACAGTAGATCTGACTCTGTAATTCCAGCATTTACCAGATATGAAGTGTGTTACTGAGCAGCACTCCCACTACATCCCCATTGCTACAGTGCTCTTTATCACTGATACATAAAATGATAAAATTGTGTCCAGTTAAGGAAAGCTCTTTGTAACCCTCCTAGTGCTTTAACCAACTCTATGAATAAGCAAACCCACAAGCTTTGCCAGATTACAGCACGGACAGTGATATAGACTATCTCTGCCAAAGCAAGCAAAGACAAATTTCCTGGGACCAGTTTGCAACTCCTATGACATGCTAGTGACAAAGTACATAAATCACCGGATCTATTTAATGGCAATGGTGGAAATCGTGCAGACGAGAGCTTCCCTTTAAAAAAGCCACTCAGAAAACTACAAAAAAAAGCTCCAAACCAACAACTACTTTCCTAGTGATAAGATGATATACGTCTGACAAAGTGCAGAAATGTAGAACACACTGTAACAAAAAAACAACATCAACACGAGTGCTAAAAACGCTTTTTGCAAATCCTTTCCCGTTTAATTCTCAAAAACCAGTGAGCACAGAAAAATCCTGAAGATAGACTCAAGTATGGTTCACCAAAGAGAATTAATTGCAGATCATCAGTGGTGTAAGATCCCTTTTTAGGAGACCATTTGCTGGGCAGCCATCAGCGCAGGACATAATATTCAGGATTTAATTTATAATGTGGTTGCAATAACTTTAAACTCTTTTCAGCAGCGATAGTCAACTTTTCTTTACACAAATACAACCTGTGCAAGTTTGTAGGTACAAAGCTATTAGATAAAGGAACTACTTCAGTTCTTGTGGTTTATTCAGTTACTTTCATGCTCTTCATTTTGACATCAGTTAGAAGTAGTGAAAGCAGCATGTCACAGTTCAGATGACAGCTAACAATGGTAAAACAGTTAAGCTGCCTCAAGCTGACTCTTTTGAGATACAGACTGTCCTTGATGTTCATGTCTAGTGGTTTGCTACCACTGAAAAAGCTGATGGATGATATGTGGTAGCTGGAATTGCAGTGCATTGAATTATTTTCTTTTGCTGTGCCTGACTCTGAAGAGTTTTATGCTCTTGAAGTGCTACACTGAAGTGAAGGGAAACATTATCAATCATTAAAAATGTCTTGCATTTTAAGATACTTACAGAGTGGAAAAACACTGGGATTGATCAAACGATTTATACTCAATCAACCAGCAAAACCAGTGCATTTTTTTGTGTTGTTTTTATTTTTTTCTTTCTTCCTTGTGATGTGTCCATAAAAAAGGCTGCAAATTCTTTGAATGTGTAAGTATCACGGATAAATATTTGCTCAAATCTGTCTGGAATATAAGTCACACTATTTTGCAAGTGTTTGGTGTACACTCTGCTTAATGAAAATTATGCTAGTATCTCAGTAAATGATCACAAGCCAGGTCCTTTTTTGCTCTTTAGCTGAAGGAATGTGTTGCTTTTAAGGGAATGGGAAACTAGGAGATACTGAGATTTTCAGTCTCTTACCTCCTAATCAATTTATTATTTCTTTTGTAATTTTTGCTGCTGAGATTACTATCTCAGAATTTGAGATGAATTTAGGTTTTGTCAGTTTTTGGAAAAAAAAAAAGAAACGTGAAAGTAGCGATTTTTGAAGTTTTGAAAGAGGAATTAAAATACTCATAAGAATTACAGTTTAAAGATTAATCTCTTCCATTCTGAAGCATGCTTATATTTGAAAATATAAGATTTTATATAGATTTTATATATTGTTCTATCTGAACAGATGGAATCATAGAGTTAAAAAAATCTAGGGCTTTTTCAGAAAAAACAAGGTCTTTCTTTTTTTCACTGCACTTGATTGCAGTGTGAAACAGCTCTTTTAAACACTTGAACTGTTGAGTAGAAGTTTAAATTTGCCACTTTTTAGTTAGAGAAAATGGACCTCAATTGAAATATATCACCAAATCCGGTTGTGATTTACCTTTGTTCAAGAGAAGTATTATGTTTGTAACAAGATACTGCACTCACGTGCTACATTCACTATTTTGCTCTAAGGAAAGAAGAAGAGAGAGTGACCTAGATTTATGGATTGATACAATGGGCAAAACATTGTTTAATATTACTAGGGCTCAATGTACAGAATCAGAAGCTCCAAGTCCGTTGAGTTACAGCATCATGTCTGAAAACGTTCATATGTCTTATTCTATTCCCTTGAGAAAAAACTAAAAATTGGCTTAAGTGGGCCAAACTTAAACCTGGAGTTCTATTAACATTTCAGACAAGGAGTCACTAATTAAATCAGTGGGAGCTTATAGGCTTCCCACAGTCTTGTAACACAGGAAAAGGCATTAAGAAGAAAACCCACAATATTATGGGATACTTGTCTTCCTCTTTTAGAGTCTGATCTAATTCCAGGAAAAGCCACAAAACATCCATTCTTTGCAGTGTATATTGGTCTTTCCAGTTGAAAGGTAGATCTAGACAGTGGACAAAAATCTCTGTGCAGAACATACCATATATTTTCTTGCAGAAGGTGTTAACAGCAACTTGTACTCATAGCACTATCCAGGTAGAACAAATGTATTAGTGTGTTAATGATTTACATAGAGCAAAATAAATACAGAAGAAGCTGCAAACAAAAATTCCTTTTGTGATCCTATTTCCTGACAATGCATGGTGGGCATGGCAGGCAAGTCTCTTCATCCTACTGTATGTAGTCATCTTGTACTTGATTTACTGGATTAAACCATTAATAGTTCTCAATGGTTTAAATGCAGATGTATCTCTGTGTATTATTGTATTAATTTGTATTTATCAGTCCCAAATTTGTATCATCAGTATTGTATTTGCATTTGTATTATACATCCCAAGTAACACTTATAGTTTTTGTGAGGGCACATGACTGATTTATCCTATAAATGCACTTAGTATTACCTGACATAAAAGGACTGAAAAGGTTGCCAAAGATAAAATACATCTTGCACAAATTAAAAACAAAGAACTAAACCACTTATTTCAAATCAGCATTTGAGTATGCATTTCTCCAGTTTTATACAACCATCTAGAAAACATTTTTTGTAGTCTTAATGAAATAAGATACCAAATGCCAATACAAAATTCAGTTACTGGTTTTAAAACATCATTAAAAATCCAGTTCTTGAACATCATGCTTACACAGTGGCAGAGAGACAGGTGGATGGCAAATATGGAAACTTATAGCTCAATATACCTTGCCATGTAATTGTAAAGTCACAGGAGAAGAAAGAATAATTTTTAAGTAGTTATACCAGATGTTGCTTCGATGTAGAATTTCTCTGCATATTGAAGTAAAGTATGTTTTGGGATATTTGTTTAGGTCCTTGGTCAATTCTTAAGGCATGGATTTAAAGAATAGTGGGAGGATTAGGAGTGCTTTTCCTACAAAATACAAATTCATTTTTCTGAATCCATTTGTGCTTTTTTTTTTTTTTTTTTTTTTTTTTCCTACAGTTTTAAGCCCTGAATTTGAGCTTCTTAAGATGGTTTTTGGCTTAACACTTATGCTAATATACAGGACTCTTTGTTCCTTTATGTCATCCAGTATCAAAACTAATCATAAGGGAAAGGAATCTGGAGAAGGACAAGAGAAGTTGTTATTTATTTGGCAGGCTCATTATATAGTGAATATTTTCCACTAAAGGAAGAAAAAAACTAGAAGAGCTGATGCTTCTGAGAGAAACACCAGATGCCTCCTCAAATTCTTTCATACGTACTGACTGAGCTGACAGCACTCACAGAGTAGTCTACAAGCTGAATGTAGATTTCTCATACAGGGACTGCCATTTTCACTATATTTTCAGTAAGTTAAACTAATACACTTAAAATCATCAGCAATATTTACCACTGTCAGTATGGAATGAACCAAGATGCACCAGATTTACCCAAAATACCAAAATCGCATCTGGATTTTAAATAAATGTTCCAGTTTCCACAAAATTTTCCAAATAAAGTAAACATAAATTATATATATTAAAAAAAAAAAGTGCTAAATGGTAGACATACTACTCTACTGGAACATGTTTCCTTTTGCCAGTTTTATATTTTCAAAAAAATAAAAGTTATATTTCTGGGATAGGTATATATTTTTAGCATAATAATTTCACATGGCTTGACTGTACACAAACTTCTAAGAGAACATTGTCTCTTTTAGAAATCACAATTCACCTCAATTTCACAGATGTGAATCAATATATCTCCTAGGTATCCTTGTACAAAAATATTAATCTCTGGTGATAAAAATAACATTAAGGTTGTAGATGCTAATGAATTGTATGCTTTTAATGATAAAGTGTATTAGCTAAATTATGTTACTTCATTAGCAGTGCTCATGTCCTCTTCTGTGAAGTTACCTACTGTAATATGTAAGGTGATTCAAAACTTTGAACTGGATATGTAGGGTTTAATTGTATTGGGGAATCTTCTAAGTAAAACAACTTTGCTTCCAAAGTATTTAGTTATTACAATCCAATTAATTTTGATTGAAATCGGATGTGTGAAGGACTTCTGAAAACCTGGATTTTTTTTCCTTTTAATTCAAATATTTTAAAATAAAGACATTGATAATAATCCACAATATTTTTTCAGTGTTCATAAACAAGTCACCTTCTTCTCACCTATTCTTGTCTAGTGACAAAATAGCTGTAGTGTGTGCATCAATACAATAAAAGAGTACCAGAGGAAGAAATTGGTCTGTAAACCTCATTAATTCGGTGATTAGCACAAAAAGAAATTATCCACATGCTGAAGCACGACATTATTCTCTTCTAGAAGGACAGGAAGGGTGAGCTGCTGTTTGGTATGCAGTATGTTAAATCCATTTCAGTAAATCAAGTGTGTGACATTACTCAAAATTTCTTTGTGGAAAAGAGCTACAGTATGCTGACACTATTCAGCTTTTATCTTGTGCAGTTCACAGACATTGACACATAAAGGATCCCATCTTCCATCTCCTTGTTATATCAAAAATAATAATAAAAAGTTATTATTCCAGCAATAAGGTCAAGTTCTTTCTTGCAAGATATAATTTGAAATGGGCAAATATTTATTGCGTCAGAAAAAATATCAGTAAGTCCAGTAGTCACAAACCTCCTTTGAATTGTTTCTAGAGCATTTATTCGAAAAGAATAAGAATGTTAGAGACATGAATCCTTGAAAATAGCAGCTTAAATCAAAATGGAGAAGTGCAATCTTAATTGACAGTATTTTGATATTGTTCTAAAACATCGTTAAAGAGTTTTTGTCTTACGTTTTGTTTATATAAACTGCATTTTCAAAGAACTTTGAGCTATTGTTCCAAGGAATACTTAAACCTCAGCAAAATGTTTCCTGCAGTGCTGTAGAGCTAATCCTCTGGTGGTCTAGGAAGAGTATTTGGTTGCTCTACCCACAAGATGTCAACAGAGCTGCTCTCAAACCTATTATTTTTGTAACTGAGTAAGAAGGTGGGAAAGAAATTAAGAAAACAAGGCAGCTTATGGGCAAAAGCAATCAATAATGATAGCCAAATTTTCCTGGTTGCAATGACCAGGAGAAATGGACCACAGCTTCAGCCCAAGTACTGGACAGAACCTGGTGCAGATTCCTCCTCGGGGGCAGTGAGGAAGAACAGCCTGGCATCTCTATCTTCAGACAACAACACATCAGGCATTCTAGGGGCAGACAGCTCTGCTGAGAATGGCTGCTACCGTTGTTAAAGCCAAAACTCCCAGATGGCCATAGGAAGCCCAGGGAAATCATGGCAGTGGTACTTTGATAGGTGATGGCAATGCCTTTGCCACGGAAAAATGTATGAAAGCCAAGGAAACAGCTGCACCAACATGGGAGTAGAATCCAAGGCAGAGCTCTGACAGCTACCAAAGACGTGATATATACCATGTTCAAGGAATGGAACACTGAGTCAGCAGAAAATGCAGTTATGCTTCACTTTTTGTCACCCATTACAGTGGCAATGGCAACAGCTTGACTGTGGATCTGATGATGAAGCTTTGGTTTTTTGTTTGAGATGTTTTGGTTTCTAAAATTCCTTTTGTAGGGAATTTTCTATAAACAAGACAAATGTTAATGTTTTGTACATATGCTGTGCATTTTTTTTTTTCAGAAGGGACTTTTTCTTGATGTTTTTCTGGTTTGATCAATGTGATTGAAAATGTTTGCCATTGTTTCACCAATCACACTGGTCTGTGTAAAATAGTATAAAAGAAAGACAAATCACAAAAATAAAAGAGTCAATTTTCAGCCTTCTGATCTCAGAGTCCGTGTCATTGTAAAGTAAACAGCGACATGACATAATCACTAAAGTTGCTCACTATTGTGTGGTTTTTAAAAGAGAACTGTCCACTCACTATATAATTAACATTGTTTGAGTGTTGGGGTTAAAATAAAGGAAATCTAATGTGAGTGAGCTGTGGCCACCACCAAACATTACCCTACTGAGGAAAAAGTGTACCCAATCAAGAATTTCTAGATATTTCAGACTGTATAGTATGCTTTTAGTACTTATAGTATGCTTCCGTAAAAAACCTGAATTCAACAAGAGGGTGGAAGTATTTGAGACTGCAAAGTAATCAGAGCAATAAAGAAATAAGAAGCTGAGACTCTTCCCTCTGATGATGATACCTAAAGAATGAATACCTGAAGAAAAATTCTTACATGAAAGCTTTTTGTCTTACTTTTCTTCTCACTCATCTTCTTCACACTAAACATGTTTGTGATTTTACTTGCAAACTACAACATTAAATCTACATTCATGTGTTACTAGGGAAATACTTTTATTTTAGTATAGAAGACTTTAATTCCCACAATTCTTTAACAGAAGAGCAATTCTTTAACAAGAAATAGGCAATGTACTATGCCAGAATAGGCCATGACACAAATAGCAAAGTTGTCCTGATGGATTTACCATTACTTTGAATTCTTGTTTGCTACAGAATAGAGGATTGACAAAGTGAAATAACCTCTTACCTAGGAATGGAAGTAACAGGTGGGGAAGTGACAAAATAATCCTTTTAAGAGAGGAGAAAGTTGAGATTTTACAGAGAAATGAACATATATAGAAGTCAAGCTTTCTAAGAAACTGCATGAGACTTTGATCTTAGAAACTGAAGTGGAGGGATAACAGATCTCAGTGGGGAGCAGGGCACCAGGGGCAATCAGACATGTGCAAGAAGACTAGGAGGTGTGGAATACATTTCAAAACAGAAATTCAGAAGGTTTTCAAAATAATGAGTTAAAAGTTGCAAGATCTATCCATAGGTACTTATGAACCTGAACTTTATAAAGGGTGCAAATTCCTTGGGGAAAAATAGGTATTTGGATTAATTTACTAGATACTGCTATTATATATAATACATGGATAGGAAGCAGAAAATTTACAAAGAGAATCTCACCAAACAATGAGTTAGTAAAGATATTCAAGTCTCATACCTTGTGTTGTGTGTATACAACCCACAAAAGACTAGACTGGCAGAGCAGACAATGAATCTATATTTCAGGAAAAGCTGAAGTTTCAAGAAACTCGATTCTCTGTAGAACACAATTTTTTTTAAGACAAAAGTGGAATACTTATATCTAGGATCAAGAATTTGTTCCTATTCGTGTTTGAGTTTTGTCAGTCTAAGAGATTAAAGTCTAATTACCAGAGAAAAAGCTTAATCAACCACACAACTAATTTTGTTTGGTTGGTTAGTTGATTGGTTTTTATTTTGGTTTTTGCCAGACTCAACATCCCATCACCAATGATTTCAAGACAATGTTCACATGGGTATGGAACTTTAAATGACATGAATATTAGTTAGTATGCAGGTATGATTCACATGGAAGATATTCTCTCTCAGTACCTGGAGGCTTGAGAACAGTCAGGGATGTGATCCAGGTAAAAGCCTTTTCTAACAGCAGGTCGTGTAAGGTGCAGCAAAAGCAACAGCCAGTACA
This sequence comes from Brachypodius melanocephalos, assembly GCA_013398615.1. Classification (NCBI taxonomy): domain Eukaryota; kingdom Metazoa; phylum Chordata; class Aves; order Passeriformes; family Pycnonotidae; genus Brachypodius; species Brachypodius melanocephalos. Next base: position 20,558,541 of record VZSR01001854.1, on the reverse strand, counting down.
AGTAAGTGGATGGTCTTCTAGTTTTGGATGTTTCTTTCAGCTTCCAAGTCCCCATTGGGTAACACCATTACAGACAGCATAAGGAAGTTGGTGCAGGTGCCAATCTCATGGAATCCCCTGAAACAGGGGTGTTAGTGGTACAAACAACCTCAGAATAGACAGTTTTTCAGTCAGTGTTTCTAACAGTTTTGACAACAAAATGTTGGTCGTCATCACAGCAAGCACTGAGGACAGGAGAAGAAGGTATTGTTTTACCTTTGTATAAAATCTTAATGTGCCCATATCTTCAGTTTTGGTCTCTGTATCTCCAGATTCTGTATTTAGTTATGAAAATCAAAAACACTAATAGTAGCTCTACTCCTTCCCATTTAAAGTAGCCAACATAGATTGTACATGTGTTTAATAATGAGTGTTAATGTCAGTGCCTATCTTGCTGCCATTTGAGCTCAGTATAGGAGAAAAAGGCTTACTAATTTTAGGTGTAAAGTTAAGACAAGTGGTGGAAGATTGTTAATTCATTCTACCAGAAAAAGGATTTTAGGCATCTCTTTAGCTACAAGTAAAATTAAAAAAAAAAAAAAATCTTTAAAAAATTAAGCAAGCAAGAAAAGTGCTTTATAAAATAGATAAACCACAACCAGTTTCACAACTTTTAGGTTTATAAGATAAAATTTGTTTCATTTTAATAATATTTAATGAGATCTTACAGCTTGGTGCTTTTACCCACTTATCTCTTCCTGGAGATTTATGCCTCCTCAGCTATAGCTTGAGCACACAAAGATTTCAGCTGGCATTTGGTATATGTGAGAGGTGAGACCTTGAGAGGGAAAATTACAAGCATAGCAGAAATAAAAACTACTCAGGTCAATCATATGCCGCAAACCTCCAAACATGATGGAATAAAAAAAAAAAGAGATACAATTTTGGCAGTCCTATTATTGTGTCTGAACAGCTGAACAGAAAATCAGCATCAATCTCCCGTGCAGGAATATGGGCCCTCTTTGGAAAGAAGAAAGATGTCTAATAAATTCTACCTGTCCATCAACTGCTTGGCTGAATGTCAAAAAGAATCTCCAGTAAGTTCTTATCTCTCTTGTACTGGGGAGCCCAGGCCCAGTATTCCAGATGTGCATCACTAGGGATGAGCAGAGGGGAAGGAACACATTCCTCGGCCTGCTGACAACACTGCTCCCTGTGCAAACTGGGAAAGGGTTGGTTTTCTTTGCTATAAGCATGCATTGCTTGTTAATGCTAGATTGGAATCTAATATGACCCCCAGCTCTGTCTCTGCCTGGGTGATTTCCAGCTGGCTGTCCCCCAGTGCTTACCAGTGCCCAGGTTATTCTTCTTCAGATGAGGATATTGACATGGATATACAATGCATGTACTCATAGGAAGATTAAATTGATTAAATTCTTTCACACTACCTGAAAAGAAATTCTATGGACAGTAAAATGTGTTTATACATTAAGAAATAGATTTAATCCTGTAAGTAAATATATAAATAATTCCTCTACCATTGTGACAAAAAAAAAAAAGGCAAAACAAAGACCCTGCCTGTTATTCATTTAATCTGAAGTTTATTTTTGAAAGTTGTTTATTTTGGATCCAAACCCAGTAATTCCTATAATGATTATAAGCTCAGTAAATGCCCTGCCACTAATGGGCTGACTTCAATAAATGAGTTAGGATGGCAGTATAAATCCTTTGGGGAACTCAGCAATTAAGCCAGTACATGCAATTTACTAGACCAAAGTACTTCATCCAAATCCTATCAGTAAAAAGCATTTCCCCTTTTTTCACTTAAGACTTCTAGACGATCCTCTTGAATTCTAAGACAGTCTCAACGTCTCATTTTTCCCTGCAAATCTGGGTCACCTAACCCACAGAACTTTACTGAAGTGTAGGATGTAGAGTACTTTCTAGATTTCCCTAAGTAACTTTTCCAGCAGTAAGTTTTAATATGCCTTAGAGCATCAGCTTAAAAAAAAATGTTGCAACCATTTAGCTTCATAATATTTTTCCATGTGTACTCTTTACATTAAATCTCACATAACTAGATAATTTCACTGCCATAGTTGTTAAATTTACCTTTATCTGTCTAATAGGATGACTTTTTTTTTAATCTAAATTACATGTGGACATACACTACAAGAAGTCTTGAACTGGTAGGAGATAGAATTCTTTGAAGACTGTGTAGGTGTTATTAATTAACTACTGTGACAATCAGCAGTGTTTTAATTAATTTTCTATTTGTTTTTCTTTTTTTTAGTCATTATTGGCCGGTTTGGCCCATATTCTCTATCTGGAAATTGGTCACAAAAAACATGGTGCAGAGCACAGTAAGAACAGTGATTCTGCAAAATGTATCAGTTTGTTATTGGAGCGTTTCTGTCAAATCTGTCAAAGACTCTGTCAACATAGAATTCTAATTCTGTTAAAATATCAGCAAGTTTAAATATACTGCTAATGTATGTTCTTCACCTCATATAGTGTTGGAATGAATTTCCTCTTATTTTTCTCTTATGCTGTAAAAAATAATGATATTTAGGATGTTGCATACTGTGCTAATGTCAGGAATCCAGACTGTATTTTTTAATTATTTAAAAAGCAGCAATGGATTTAGGCCAGGACTCTGTATCTATTGGACTTTAGCAAAACCTGGAATAAGCCAACTCAAGTGGACATAACTAACAGTTACAAGTGATGACAATTCACACCACATTTAACTTATTTTTCCTAGTTATTTTAATGTGACAGATAGCAAAGGAGGCATAACCATGACTTTTATAACAGCTTTCCTATTATTCAGGCTTCCTGGGCTTGGATAACAGTTTATTCCAGACCAGTCCAACTTCCTTTACTTGATCATGCAGCAAAGTCGTAATAATCCTATTGGTAACATTACAGGCTGTTGCTATGGAAATTAATGTATTATCTCAGAAAAATGACAGATGGGTTGAGGAGGGAATGAGCCCATACTTAAACACTGATCCTTACATGACTAACTAATCCCTAAACGGATGTCACTTAGAGAACAGCTAATTTCAAAGACTTTACTGAAACCATGTGACCAAGAGGAATGGCAGAGGACAGAGGATATGCTAAGTATTTTGCTTCAAAATAGTTGCATTATGTCTCATTCATTTCCACTTGTTTGTACTGTTTTTCTCTTAACATGTTCCAGACAACCTGTAGTAGATCAGGAACCACCAGGAGACAGCGGGAAATAGCAACATTGTGCGTGCAGCTTAATAATAACAGCTTCTCGTCCTCTCCCCCTCTGTGACTCAATTTTGTCATTAAAAAAGAAGTAGACAAGGCAGCCTCAATGCAGTAGTTATCATTTTCTGATACAATTCAGATTAAAAAAAAAAAAAAAACAAACCAAAAAACAGAAATTAATGAAAGACAATGTGCCATTATTCTGCCATCACACAAAGGGATATTGTGCATATTTTAAGTCTTTAATCATTGAAGCTTATTCTCCTTATTTTAAATGGAAACATTTGGGCTTTTTGCCCACAGCAGTGTAAATCAGGCTAAATTATGGAGAGTGCAGCATATAGCAAGTGGAATTTGCACAAGAAGGCCAAAGCAAGAGTGTAGGTTACAAACTCCTCTGGGACACACATGGTAACAGCGAACTGGATCAGGGTAGTAGAATGAAAAATACATGGACTTTTAAAGGAGAAAAGGATGGCTATGGCATGAAAATTTTGCTTGAGACTGACAAGTGATTGCTGCTTTTTATTTAACACAGAAAATATTTTTTTCTGAGAAAAAAGAAACTAGTATTTTTTTTTCCTCTCAAGCAATACTAAATGTCACCATTTTGATAATGTTTTCTTAAGAATAATTTCAGTGCTTTTTATAAATTACATAACACATTCTTCTTTGGTGGTAATTTTTTTATGTTTCTGGCTATGAATAATGATGTTGCAACAACTGTCAAAATATACTATTGTTAAATAGAGAACAGAAAGCCCTGACTGTGCTGCTGGCAAAATACTGAGTATTAAAATTGTCTTCTTATAATGCTCTGAGTAGCAGCAAGAATAACTAGGTATGAAAATGTATAAATCTGAGTCATATCAGGAGATAATGCGTCATTTCAGAATTATAACAAAATATGTATCAAGATAGGGATTTAATTTAAAATCTCCAGAACTCAAAGCCAAGACCTCAAATATGTCATAATTTTGTTCACAAAAATATAGTAATTCCCTAAAGAAAAGCTGTTATTTGAATTACTCAGAGGAAAAAATTGCTACAGCTATGAATTTAGAGGTATATTTTACAGATTATATTCTTTTGTATAATAGCACCTACAGTGACTCTCTCTTTGACTTAAAATTCAATGAAAGAAGGGAAGCAAAAACCCCCACAACCCACACTCCAGAGAAAAGCTGAGTATTAACAACAAGAAGGGTTAGAAAACTTGGGTTGATGGGCTGTGCCAGACATTTCTTGTGCAACCACACATATCGTGCATGCTCTTTGGTACTTTTGAAGGTTTGGTTGGCTGGTTTGATTTTTTTGTTTATTGGGTAGAGACGTTGGTTTTGTTTGCTTGGAATTTTTTTTTTTTTTAAATTTGTTTTTGGTTTTAATTTTATTTTCGTGTCAGGTTAATCAGGTAAATATAGGAAACGGTAAATTCTGCAGTTTTGTTTAAACACTGAGTGGGGCCACAAGGGAATATAAGAGAATGAGTCCCAATGGACCAGTGCTGTTTCTGCTAGATGAAAGTCACAGACAGTTCAAAGCCATTAGAAGCACAAAATAATATTAAAATTGAGTAAAAAGAAAAGCTAAATTTCAAATAATAATGCAATGGGAAAGGCAGCACACAGTAGATATGGATTGTCTTTGTTGCTGTCTCTAAGAAGAAAGAATTTCTTCAATTTTTTTTCTTATATAAAGGATGGAGGGTTGTTATGTGGGTCAAGAATAGCATTAGAGATAGTACTTTGATAGTGCTTAGATTTGTAATTTTTGTTTCAAAAGTAATGGTAATACTTGATCCTGTCAAGGCAGCTATAGCAATCAAATATTTGTGACACCATTAGTTGTTGATTATATACCTTTCTCCCAGGGAGCTATCATGCAGGTCATTTAAATGTGAAATAACATTTTTGATAAGTTAACTTCTGAGAAGCAGAGCATCAACAGATATGTTGACAGAAGGAAACAAAGAGAAGCAGGAGGAATTTAGTGTCAAAAGTATTTATTATGCAAGAGGTAGAGTGGAGACATCCGCACATTACATGCTAAAGCTGCCCTGTATTTATGAACAGCATTGCCTGGATATCTTTCAAACTGATACAGGAATGCAAAAGAGATCTCATGCCTCAGGCATACTTCCAGGATACTGAAGGAGCCCTGCAAATTTTCTAACCTGAAGTTACATCTTACAAGTAAATAGCAAACAAAAGGTACCTATGTATTTAATTCAACCTTTTTTTTGTTGTTGTCGATTCTAAATGCATTGGCGATGAATTTGTACTTTAAAAATTTAACTTTAAAGCCGAATATTTTATGATTATGTCTGCAGTATGATATTCTGAAATTGTGGGATGATTCACATCAATTCATGGAGGTATAGGTCAGAAAAACAACATGATGTTTTCATACTAGGATCCACAGCAGAAGAGCTTAAGATCTTCCTTACTTACCCTAATTTACACAGCAGAATTTTGATAAAACATCTTATACAGAAGTGTCAGTAGAACAATTTCAGAACAAAACATTGAAATAAACAGAAATTTAACAGAAAAAATAACACAAACCAAAAACCAACCAAAAAAGCCATTCCAAAATAACCAGAAATAATACAGTATTATTACAGTAAAGTCTAAAAACACTTAAACAAGGAACTATCAGATTACAGGTTACCATGAATAAATCATTATTTGAAGAGGACTAGATTACATATGATAATAAAAAGGTCTATAGACCAAAAACATTGATTTCTGTAGTGAACAAGCTGGTAGAAGCTGTGTAGGAAAAGAATTATGTACCTTGATATGGGATATTCTGAGGAAGATTCAACAGTGACTTCACTGCAGGAAGTCTTGAATCAAAATCTGTTGATGTTTTATGACATCTTTTGGATAAGATTTATTGGAACAATGCTTAGGTTTCCAATAAACTTTTATAAGTTATATTAAAAGAAGTTCTTAAAGAGATTAAATAATCATTGCCAGAGGATGGGTAGCTGTCTCAGATTTGTCACACAAAGTTTTCAGGGAGAAAGAGAGAAAAATAGAAAATCAAACATATAAAGAAATATAAGTATTTTGCAGTAGAGATTTCCCACTGAGCTCTTCAGGTACCTGTGCTGTGCACAATTATTCTCAAACTACTAGTAAATAAATAATGTGGAAAATGGGAAATAGAGAAGTAACAACAGCATATTCAGAGTACAAAATTAGAACTAACAACAAAGATACTCAGAGGAATCAGAATGAATGACTGGGTGATAAAAATGACAGTCAAGAGCCAGCGCTGATAAATGCTCATGAAGGGAAAAACAGTCGCAATTACACATATACACTGATAAGCTTGAAAGAACTAATAATATATCATTAATTCAGGAAAGATGTCCTTATATAATTATGGATGGATCTATGAAAATATCAACCTGTTGTTCAGATGTAGTCAAAAACTCAAGATATTTTGGATTAGTTGGAAATGTAAAAAAAGCAAACAATTTTTTTTGTTATGTTGTAATTTCAGTCTTTGTTGGATCTGAATCTTGGATATTGGCTATAGCTTTAGCCATCTTCCTCTCAAAATCATGTGGAAGGTCCAGAAGTGGTGCAAACTAACAGAACAGATCAGATATGGGAGGAGTTTCTACTTGACAAAAATTCCCTGGTCTTTAGATAAACTATGAAGAAAGTAACATATACACAGCTTATAGGAAGCTGGATGTATTGCAAAAATTAATAAGGAATGTTTATTTGCCATTTTTCATCAGAGTTGATTGTACAGCTGCTGTAGAATCAGCAAAAAACTCTTGTGTGAAACTATTTTGCATATATGTCTAATCGGTCTTTGGAATTCATTGTTACAGGAAATAAATATGAAGAGTTCAAAAATTATTAAACAGATTCATTGAAGAAATATCCATGTATTAAACATGATGCTGTGGCTGCAGCCTCAGGAATACTGAACTGAACTCCCCTCAGAAGTGGGAATTCTCAGGATCACCATCAACCAGATACCTGAGCCAGGGGAGAAGTACTCGCTGCTTCCCATATTCCTAATAATTTTTCACAAGTTGCAGAAAGAGGCAGAAAACCTTTACCCTGGCCTAATATGGCGTTTTTTACATAAGGGGCAAGCTGTGAGAAAATTGTGCTGGGGTGTTGTAAAAGTCTTGGAATCCCATCAGAGCCAGAGACTTTGACCCAGACCTACACCTTCCTCTTCACCCTTGCACTGCCATCACCTTTCTGGAGGCACAGGAGGAGCAACAGCCCTGCACATCATTAGGTTTTACTGAAGACTTTGGGAAAGGCTTCCACAAGGTTCTTGCTGGCTGAATTCCACTCAATAGGATAAGTCTCCTTTGCCAGCAGTGCTCAGCACAGATGGGATGTGACACCGAGGGGAGCGACCTTTGGGAGACATCTCTCCTCTGTGCCCTCTCTAAACACTGTGTATTTTCAGCACATGTGAAGAGAGGAAAAGTTAAAGCAGGCTTCAGAATTTAAAGTTTAACAGCAGATTATTTTTTCTGTCTTATCATTTTCTATCTGGCCTTTTGACATTTATCAGTTTTGTTCTTTGTGCCTAGTTCATCTGAGGTGTTTACATCACAGGAGTATCACACAGACATCGTGTGTATTTGGTTCCAGGAGGCTGAGGAACACAGATTTTTAAGCTTTTACTCTTGTACTTACTCATAAGAGTAAAGACATCATAGAAAAAAATGGTACTATATTTTAAAATGTAAACTTGGTTTAATTTAGCTCCATCTGCTTTAAGTATTTCTAATAAACATCTTGTTATAATATCTGAGTGCTACTAAGTGCAAATTAAGTTTCACTTAGAGAGATGAACTTTTTCACTACAAGCACCAGTATAAAGAGCTCCTCTGCTTTTAAACATTTTGTGTAAAAGATTTTTTTTAATCTTACTCATTGATCACAACTTTAAACTCATCATCAAACTGAAAGCTCAAGCTTCTTTTTATTGTAAAGCCTAAGATCCCTGGAATTTGCTAAAAAAAGAAGTGCTATAGCTTCAAGATAAACATAAATTGTTTCATAATTTAGAAACAAAAATCAAAGTTTTTCCCCTACACACTCTGCAAGCAGCTCTCAGCTTCTAAACCCATCAGAACATCAATCTTCTTTTCTGGGGCAGAGCATTGCTGAGCACTGTGTAGCTATGCCTCGAAACACAGACAGTGTCCTACATTGTTAGCTGTGCCACCAAACAAGCTCTTGTCTACAAATGAGCAGGCAAGGACTGAAAGTTACTTTTGAAAATAGTTGAAGGCTCTACAAGGGATTCTGAAAAATACCCCAAGATATAAAATTCTTTTTCTTCTTGGAGGGTCAAAAGCTGGATTATACCTGGTCTGAAATTTAGAGTTCCGTACACTGAGTCTTTGTAAGCTGATACTTGCTTGGGGAGTGCTTTCTGCTGCTTGAACTCTCGCCCAGGACTTTTGGGGTTTTTAGGCAAACTCGTTCCACCTGCATGCTTTGAGCATTACATCTCCTGCAGCCATACACAGAGAGACCTGGAAAGCAGATGAGTGTAAAAATATCAGGGTTTGCAGTCAGCAGATGCAGAGCTGAGCCTGGATGCCACAGCTCCAGCAGCTCATTCTCCTCTCTTGCTCACAGCCACCCCTGTGTCTGCTCATGCATGGCCAAGGCGTGGTCCCCAGCCACAGATAACTTCAGCTTTCCATTGCTCACTCACAAGCAGCCACGTTGCTCTGCACCCTGTTTTTCTCCTCCACTCACCCCCCTTGTATGTTGTGACATCTGCTTTCTTTTTGATCATCAGGAATATGGTAACCTTGGCAGAAATCACTTTAATCATAATTTTTCTTTAAAAAAATGCTTCACTGAGACTTCAAACAGACGTTTTATGAGACATTTCTGACAAAGTCAATACAGACATCTTTTCAAAATTTCTTTTCTTTGGTAAAAAATTTAAAAAGCATCAAAATAAAATGTATGAAAGCATTCATGTTTATCTGGGTGGTGTGCATAGTCAAGCTCACTTCAGAAAAGAATGCTACCACCCTTTAATTTCCTTTAAACCTGGAAAGATTTGAGTTTAAATTCTTTTAAAACAGCAGGATGAGTATAAAATATTAAAAGTGTAGTCTTATTTAATGAACAATTTAATAATTATAGTGATTTATAAATATTGGTTATGTTTTGTGGAATTTATTGTTAGGGTTTTTTTTTATTTTTCAGGTATGCGTTTGCACTCTCTGCAAAAGAAAAACATTTTTTGATTTTAAATCAATCTTCTGAGAATAGGAGAGATATTTAATTTTTTCTTATGGTTATTTATATCAGAATAGCTGCATCAATGCCCACACCCTGAGTTAAAACATCCCAAAGATTTTCAGTTTCATTTCTCTGGCATGCAGGTCAGTTCCCAATGGTGGATTTTTTGCTCTCCCCATATTTTTCCTTGCCCTTAATTTTCATTGTTACATATTCACACAAGTAGCCTTCGTAGTTTTGAGTTTGTTTTTTTTTTTTTTTTTTTTAATGTAAAACCTGTTTCCAAGTTGCTGAGCAAATTCAGAAATATTTAAAAGTATCAACAGTTTCTTCAGAACAGTCCCATACACAAAAAAAGTATTCTTCTTGTTGCCAGGTTTTCAATCTGTACTTTCATAGATTTCAATGTTGTTGAGTATTCCTCGTTCTATCTTTGTGCTGTTCAGAAAAATGGAAATACTTTGATTTCTAAAGAGACTCTATACCAAAAAATAAAGTCATTCAGAGACAAAAAAATACGGACCAATAATTTTCTATTATCCATCTGAACAGCCTATAATTACGGCGAAAATGTCTTATTTCACTGTGATTATAATGAAGTTATCTTCTAAGACATCAGTTTACAGAAGTCCTATGAATCATAAACTGTGAGGACTCCCTTCTTAAAATATCCCATTTACATACATGTAGTAAGATAGTGTTGAAAACATCATGGGGGAAGGAAATAGCAAGGATTTGCAAGCAAATTTTCAGAACTGAAATCTGAAAAATTCTGGATGCAGCAGATAACTTTTAAACCTAGAATCAGCTGCCTCCACATGTGGATTCAAACAGCCTACACCTACATGATGTGACACAGGCAGTTTGAAATGCTTCTTACTTTGGAAAATATATGTATATCTTCAGGCTCTGTGGTCACAGTTAATTTAATTTTCAGGTGCAATAACTACAAAAAAGTACTCCTCCTACAACACAGTATTTGCATTTATTAACTAATACAGATGCTTATAACAAAATAATTAATTCCTTTTTCCAATAGAACATACATAATCTCTTCACTCATAAATTCAGTCTAATTAATCTAGAGTTTTAATTTTTGTGGCCTTCCAAATTTTTTAAATGTTTTTGCATCTAATTATGTGTTGGAAATTAATATTATACATTTGGCCTTATACATTTCTTCAAAAGTCACTTCCCCACTTGTTTTGGTGGAATTGTTATGCAATCAGGCAATGAAAACTGAAGATGTCTGGCCTACATGGAAAGAAAGGGTGGGCAGGAAAAAAACATCTGAAGAATTGATGAGATGTGAATTAATGAGCATACATATCTTTTTCCCATCTTGGTAATAGCAGATCAATAAAAATGTTGCTCTTTTATTCAAATGACAAGTTGTCACAATAATATTATTATTCCTGATTTGGTAAGGCCAGTTATGATGACTGTACCAACTGATGTGGTCAGAAAATATTTTGAAGACCTGAAAATATACCATTAAAAGAATTATTTATACAGGAAAAGAAAATTATGATTTCAGTCAAGTCAGACTTGATTGTAGCACTGAACTCCTGGACTTTTGTTGTTAGAAAAGTGTATTACATCTCTGACATACATACCAGTTCTGGTTTTTATTAACATATTTTGTCATTCATGCACTTAAAATACTATCCGCCATATAATCTCTCTTTCATTTTTCATTTGAGGATTTTGTCTCACCACTCAATGTCTCCGAAATCTAAATTAGATTTTTTTGGTAGCATTTCATTTTTATATGAGTGCCTTATGAAAAAAAAAGCATAAAATTTCTGGAAGTTTATGCTTTTGGATTTTTTTTTAAATAAATGCAATTCTGTCTTTGCTGAAGAGATATGCCATTCCAGTTTTATTTAAGAAACTTCATAACACAAAAATGTAAAAGAAGAACTCATGAACTGCCATTTGCTGTCAAGTTTTTGAAGTACACAAAATGCTTGACTTGAGAATAGCCATTTTTCACATGAAGTTAAATAGAATGAGTTTCATTTACCATTGTTGAGAGACACTCAGGAATTTTCAGCTTCAATGTCCATTTTCCTTAAATTCAGACTGTGGGTATTTAGTACTATCAGTCACCAAATAAAGGTCAGACATAGTTGTTCTTCCATTATTGCACACTTAATGTATGTAATATGTCTAAGAACAAAACTAAAATCCACTGATTTCTTTGTTCTTATATTGCTATTGTCTTTAACTAAATCTAGTAGAGAAATTTATAAAAACAGGTATTTGTCAATTTTCTACTCATCGTTTACACTCTAAACAAAAAAATAGAAGTAAACCCCAATTAGGTTTTTTAATAGACAGAATACATAGAAAAAAATTAAAAGAAGACAGTCATTGCTTGTATTAACCCACTCCCCTACTACCCTGAAGAATATGAGATTTTTTGATAACTGACACAAACTTATATTTGTTCTTATGAAGCTACTGTAGAACAAAACTGAGCACTAAATAAGAAAGGAGAACTTCATTGAGGGTCCTATACAACATGTAAAAATTATTTCTACCTCCCATGAGGACTGAATTTCAGTGTATTTGAAATCCCAATCTAAGAACATGACAAAACTGTCACTACTGAAACCAACAGTCCTTTTTCTTGAGTTCTTGTAATTCCCTTTAGTGCTACTGCAGTGGGGAAAAGACTTTATCTTGCCTTCAGGCAATAGCTGTCATAAAGGAATCCTCAGAGAATGTATGGCTGCCTTACCCAATAGCACAAAGGACAGAGAGGTCAATAGGATTTACCTGTAAGCATCTGACATAGAATCCTCTTTCTCCCAGCACTTATACTACCTTATCCTTCCCTCTCTGCCGCTTTGAGATTGCTGAATGGGAAAGGAGAGAGTTTTGCTTCTAGACTTTGATGATAGGTCTCCCTGAATTATTATTGCTGGTCAAGATGCTAATTTCACATCTTAGCTCTGATTTGCACCAGTACATGACACTTCCCAGAACAGGGCTAGAGTTTTAAGATTTCCTGTCTAAATTTTGATGCTGTCAGGACCTCTTCCCTTCTTTATCACTTCTCAGTTAAAATAGCATTATCCCCTCCACTTAATAGTTTTTTGGGTTTTTTTTCACTACCTTTTAGTCATTTCCTCTTTAACTGCTATCAAATCTTTCTTCTCACTTACTTCAGGCATTGATAGGAATAACTTTCTTTATAATTTGCTCATTTCTAAAAGGTGAAAATTGTAGCATTATTTAAGTAAAGATATAGGCATTTTGAAACAGGAGAGTTTCCATGAAATTTGGCATCAAAATATCATTGAATGCTTATTTTGATACGGTTTTGAATACTTCATAAATACAATTCACCAAGTCCTGAACACCAGAAATAAGTGAATTTATTCACTTAGAGAAAGAAAACCCATGTCACCTCAGGAAACTTTTCAGCAAACAAGAAGCCAGTAAAATTCGGGACAGCAGTCAATTTTCATAAAGATTTCTCATTGCAAATGGGAGAGTGAAATAATAAAGCTACTGAGTAAAAGGAAGAAGGCTCTTTGTACCCAGGCACAAAAGAGAAAAATGGTTGTATCACCTAGGATACAATTAGAAGAGTCTGGTGTTACTTTTCCAAATTAATCATGGAGAATAAAGGAATAAGTGGCAAAATTTCCTCATGCAATAGAAGAGGATCTTTGTTGGTTTTTTTTTTTTTTTTCAAAGAGAATTTTGTGCCTCCCTGGAAGATTTAAACAATTTCTTATGACAGAAAGAAATTGTGCCAAGAGCATACAGGCCAGGAGACTGAATATTGCTGTAATAAGTACATGACTTTATTTAGGGAGAGTAGCCAACTGCCTCAGTTACTCTACTGAATATAAACCTCTAGTGACAGAAAGGTTTGGGACTAGTAGTAGTAGTAGTAACAAGGAAGAAGTTAAAAAGTACTCATGCTGACTACTTTGAAAAAAATAGACTATATAGATACACACCTAAATGCTTGTATATATCCAAGTATAGATATTTCTGGCTGATCTTGGATATAGGTATTTGCAGATGCTTGTGTTATCATAAGATTTATTTTGAACACATTTTCAGACTATTTGGAAGTCTGTTTACAAAACAACAGGTGCATTTTCACAATTAAAGGAAGCATATAACGTCCTAAAAGGGATGCATACAGTATGGCATTTTTTCAGATATTAGAAAAGAATTAGAATGTGAGTGATAAATCTGCTAGTAATACTGGTGATGAACAGTGTTGTATCCTGGCAATCCAGACCAGAAGCCAACACACACAAGATAGTGTGGAATTGTCTTGACATGTAAGCTCTGCCTTCTTTAGAAAAAATTCAAAAAGTGACTACAATTAAAAAACCCCTGTTGCTCTTAGCAGTCACTATTTTTAGAGGAGTCATTTTAATTCTGTCCATATCTGTTGTGTTTCTATTGGAAAACCTCACAGGTTCATAAGAGGTGCTTATTTTAAGCTCATCCACTGTGATTGCTATGATTATGATTTGGCAAACATCGTTCTCAGATCAAACTCAGGACTATCACTTCAGTAATACCTGATGATACTTGAAGATATTGATATAAGTGGAAATGTGATGCACAGAAATGGGCTTCTAAATGGAAGAACGCACCTATAATCTATTGCCTGAAATAGGGAAACAAAAGCATTGATGTCAGCTGGCTGTTTCTCAGTCCCAAAACACTGCATAGATCCATGCAGTTGTCCAAGACTGAGTATGCATAAGATTGCACACTTAACAAGACTATTGTTAAAGATTAAAAAAAAAAAAGTTCCTTTTCCTCAATATTAGTGTCTTTAGAACGATTCCTTTCAAGAGCTATACAGGTTAATTGCTAATTGATACAAATAATCTGATATTTTTAATCAGCTGAGGACTATGAATGTCATTGCAAATCCTCTTATATTAACATCAAACACCAAAGTAGGTTTTCTTATCTTGTCCTCTTATGATTGCCATGTATCTTGTACTGTAGGCATGTATCTTTTGAATGAAGAACCTTAATGCAGTGACTTGTTCTGCCAGGATTTTGAGAGATTTTTGTTATTTCAAGCCTTCCAGCCATCCTTATAACACAGTACATAATGAGAACACTTCATCAGAAAGATAGGTCATAAGTGAAGTATATGTTTGTGTAGGTTCCTGTACTTTAGGATGATTATGACAAAGGGCCAGAAAGAAGCTCTATTATCGTAATTTCTGAACAAACATTATCTTAAACATATTGGCCCTAGCAGAAAATATGTCACTTAGGTATTTCTCAAAAAGTTAAAAAAAAAAAAAAAAGGAAAAAACTCCACAAAGAAAAAAAATGTGCAATATACAAGCAAGAAAAATGCAAGAGAAGGTGATCCACTGAGCAAAATTTCAGCAGTTGACAGTAATCCAATTGTTGTAGTTTGTAACATTGATATGAATAGAACAGTGTGTTCACAGTCAGATCAATGACCATTAATCATAAAATGGAAAAAATTAAAGATGAAATAGCCCTGTAAGATCAGTCAGCCCGTCCTCTGCCCACACAGGCTCCCTGAAAAAAATATACTGTAATTCACTTCATAACATATAGAATATAGCTTTACTAACATGAACTCCCCTGCTTCAGCTTTTACAGTACAAAATGGAATTATTTCTATTGTTGAAAATTATTTAGCTTTCTGCAAAATGTGTCCCTATATAGTTCTTGTCTGTATCTTTTGTAACCTTTTCCTAAACTAATATCTCCCCACAAGATGGTGGCAACAGTTATGTTAGCCATTTTTAAATCTGTTTTTGAATTTATTTGCTTTCACTTATTTGATAAATGAAAACAAAATAACATCTCAGGCTTTCACTACTTTTTTGGTTTTTGCAGTATGCTTTTGAAGTTACTATTTAAAAGCATTATCTTTATAAGAACACATAAAATCATGACTTTGTTTAGCTAGAAAAGAACATGAAGCCTTGTCCCACATCTGAGTTATTTACATGTAAGCACAGGAAAAACATGTTCCCCATGGTTGATGAAGGAGTGAAAAAAACCACAAAAACTCCTTCAGAATGCTTTACTGGATCAACAGGATCATTTGCCTCCAGTAAAAGTTACAGCTGATAACTAGTGAAAGCATTTCCTGATTTTACTCCTGTCCTTCAACAAGTTGCATATTAGGGCAATCTAGAGCCAGGTGCAGCTTCTGTAACCTTTGATGGACAACTGTTCCATGAAACTATTTGGCCTCCTCTTCAGTCTCTGTAAGTTGTCTTAATCAACAATATCCCATACTAAAGCGTTGCACAACCTAACTTCATAGAGGAACGCCCTTTGGTTTCTAGCCTGCCTTCTACTACTTTAATTAGAATTTTCCATTTTGTAATGTGTATATCTAGAGATACTAGATTCACAGCTTTTCACCCTTTCCTGATACTCATGTGACATGATTGGATCTCAGCTAACAACTAAGGACCCCACAGCTGGTCTGTCACTCCCTTCACATTGGAACGGAGGAGAGAACAGGAAAAGTGAGAAAAACTCATGAGTTGAGACAAAGGAAGTTTAATGGGGAAACTGAAACCCGTGCACACAGGAAAAGCAAAACTAGGAATTCATTCATCACTTCCCATGGACAAGCATATGTTCAGATACAGACAGGAAAACATCACAGGGCTCCATCACACATAACGGTGACTTGGGAACACAAATGACATTGCTTCAAGCATCCCCCCACCCCTTCCTTCTTATTTCCTCATCCTTCTGTGATGAGCATCATGCCATATAGTCTGGAATAGCCCTTTGATCAGTTGGGGTCAGCTGTCCTGACTGTGTCTCCTACCAACTTCTTGTACAACCCCAGCCTGCTCACTGGAGATGCTGTGAGGAGCAAAAAAGGCTTTGACACTGTAAGCACTGCTCAGCAATATCTAAAACATCTCTGTGCTATCAACACTCTTTCCAGCACAAATTCAAGACACAGCCTCCTATTATCTACTGTAAAGAAAATTACCTCTACCCCAGCCAAAGCCAAATCATTGTGACCCTTGTGATTCTTTAGATCTTTATGAATATTTATTTATTTATACAGTGGGATAACACTGTGTTCTGATTTGGTTTCTTTCCTTTTCATGATTAGTACTTAGCACTTAATTTGTACTTTCCCACTACTGAGCACAGAGGTGGCATTTTTGTGGAACAATCTGTTATAACATAAAGATTTCACTCCTGAGGACAAAGGTCAGGTCAGTGCCCATTTGCTTTATGTGAAGTTTTCCCAGCTGTATCATTTTGCAGTAAATCTGATCTGGATTTTATACACCACATGATTATGCAATGACTCCTGTAATCTTTCACAGTGGGATTTCCTTCTTCCTGTATTGAATTACCAACAAATTTTATCACCTCATTATTCACATCCATTTTAAGATTACTTCCAAATCTGTTGAAAATCAAGCAAAGACCTTCTTTGATTAAAAAAAAATATACTTTCATTACTCACTTCTAAGTGGAAGCTTCTAGCTAATTATTGATCTACTCAAGTAATTATGTTTTTGTCTCCATGTAACATCATATTGTATCACATCATAGATTCCTGCAAAATTTCCTGAAGAAGTTTTGGCAGACAGACCTCGCAGATACATTGCCAACAAGATTCACTTTATCCATGTTTATTGATGTCTTCAAATGAACCCAACAATATGTAAGGTGTGACTCTTTTTACTAGACATGATGTTAAGTCTTGTGCCATTTATCCTGCTAATATATGTCCACTAACAACATTCAATATTGCAGCTTTTGATTAATTTGCCATATACATTTGTGAGGTTTACTAAGTAATACTGTTCTGCAAATGTACATAATCCTTTCTGTAAAGCAGGTCTTTGTCATATTTCAGTCCTTAGAATCAGTGTTGCATTTGCTGTAGCTTTGTTGTTGGGGTTTTTTACTATGAAATTTTATAGCACAACTAGCATTTAAGCCATATTTCATTATAAGTGCTTAAATGAATATAGCATATATGGGCAACCTCTTGCAGTTGGTCTACTTATTTCATGATCTCTTTGTAAATACTTCAGTTTTATACATTATTTGAATACTCCATTGGGAAAGGGGAAGGGGAAAGGGAAGAGGAAACAAGA
>VZSR01001854.1:20453991-20540821 GCA_013398615.1 Brachypodius melanocephalos | reverse complement strand
TTATATTTATAATTTAATACTACAGATATCATGATCCTTTTTTTCTCCATGTACAAATGCCTTTTTCTTTTTGAAGAATGGCTTCTTATTTTTAAGTAACTCCTTTACCCTATTCTTACAAAATTATGATTTCTTTTGACCTTTGTTAAATATTTTTGAGAAGTAGTACTCTTTTTCTGTAGTCTTCTGCTGTGGAGTTTTTAAATAATTTCTCTGCCAACTGAAATATATAAATCTCCTATCTGATATAAAATTAATGTTATAATATTTTTCCTTTAGGTGCCATTTATTTTATGTAGATTTCATGTTAGTCATTGATAACTGTTTCATATTAGTCATTGATAAAATTGCTCAATAAAGTGACTCAAATAAAATCTTCTTTAACATGCAACATGACTCCAACATTGGCATAAAACAGCCTGTTTTTCCTGGTCACTTTGTGTCTTGCTTCTTTAATAGTTAACTTATGTTAAGATTACACTTTCTACCAACTTTCCAATATATCTCTATCCATCCATTCATAATCATAATTTTATTTGAAACTATGAACCCTTTGCAATACACTATGATGTCCAGTTCATCAAGATAAAGCAAATAGCATGAAGCTACAACATAGATTAGGATCTTTATATACAGATAGATTTTCTGGTTTTGTTTTTTAAACACCTTGCCATTTTGGTTCAAGTGAAATGATGAGAACGTTTCCCACCTGTTTACTGTTTTCTATAAGTCTGTTACTGTTCCCTCATGCCCAAGACTTCTGTAGATTTCAGCACACCGTTTGATCAGAATTTTTTCTCCTACATTTAAGTGCTGTCCTTGGTAGATGTATCCCGAGAGCTCTTTTAATAAAGTTCTGTGCAACTGAGAATTTGCTAAGCCAGAATTATGACCTTATGAAGGCTATCTCATTATCCAGCATCCCAAGTCACAAACCTTCATCTTCACCCCAATTTCAGGATTGTATATATTATTTGAACAACACATATGCATTTGAACTAGTATTGTTAAACTCCAAAAGGTCCTTCTGCATTATTTTATACATATATTACCACAGTATGCAATGATACTTGTGCTCACTAATTATCTAATTAACCAGGACAGACAATTCAATTATAAATCCACTTTTGCTCAAAGTGTGTAATTACATTTTTTCTGACGTGAAGTTGCTTTACACCTCTGACCCCAATTTGAAGATCCTAAACTAATTATTTTTCTTTGCTAATGAATCAATATGGGGTGAATTTGTCCTTCATTAATGGCTTAAATTCTTGTATCAGCTAGTGTTTGGTTATTGAAAGAAGGAAGGAAAAATTTAGCATATAGGTTATGCGATCTTTGCAGAGGTAACTTGGACTTGTTTCTGAGAGTTGTCCTCACTCCAACTGCAAATGGCATGGTAAAACCTTTGGCTTACCTGTGAAAAACACAAGTGGTGCAAAAATCACTACCAACAAACAGATGCCCAATAAGTCTCCAAGCAATGGCTACTTTCAAGGAACTTCCTCCTATTTTTGTTGTTGAGCATGATGTTGTGTAGCATGGATACCTCTTTAGTCAGTTCAGATAATCTGTCCCAATTCTGTCCCTCCAAATCTCTTGCTCACCCACATCCTACTAACTGGCGAGACAGAGGCAGAAACAGAGAAGGCATTGATGCTCTGCAAGACTTATTTAGAAACAGCCAAGATATTGGTGTGTTATCAACATTCCTCTGCTCACCTGCCTAAAGCACAGCAGAATGCAGGCTGCTGCAAAGAAAATTCACTCCACCGTATGCTCAGTACAAATACCAGTGTTTGATATAGCAATGAATTGCATAAACATGTAGAAAACAGCTCTCATCAGCCAAGAGGAAAGTATCTACACTGTACTATGAGTCCTCAAAACTCTCAGCAATAAGCGTGAATTTACATCTCATTTATTTTGTAGTACATAATGATATAGTTCTATATCACTTTATTTATTTGGAAAAGCAATATTTTGCCTCAGTACAAAAAGTGATTTGTGCTGCCGTCTTCCAAAGTTACTTTATTTTTTTTTTTCAAACATCATAATCTATTGTGTGGATTTTTTTTTTTTTTTTCTCACACTCTTTGCTTCCTTTTTGGTCTCCATGAGAAGTACAAACACCTCTGCAAAGTAATATTTTGCAAGAGAACAGTTTGAATTAGAAAGATGAATCCCAGGGACCTATTTTTGTTTTAGAAAGAAGACCTTTAAAATATAAGGTAACCATCAAAATACATTATTTTCTATACCCAAAAATAGACTTAAAATACATATTCCAGGAAAAGGTACCATAAATATACCAGATATTACTAATGTTTATTCCTAATGGTATTAATATTCTCAATTATATTTATAACTTTAAAAAATGAACCATCTGTCTCACTAGCTGTAGGAGACCAGATTACAGTAGCCATAATATGATTCATTTTCAATACAAATCACTACTGGTTTAATTATAATGTGAAGTCTCTACTGGAAATCGAGCAATTATTTCAATGGTACTTATAATGCTAGCAAGCCTGAAAAATTCAATTTTTTTTTTTTTTTTGGTTAGTGAACTATGGTCTTAAAACTAACTCTCTTCATTAAAATATGAAGAAAAAATAAAGTCACAATTCCTCACCGATTCTTCTTCTCATAACCCAAGCTGGTTTTATATGCCAGTTGCTCAAAGATAGTTTAGACAGTTTAGACCGTCTACTTTCTTAGAGAAAAATCTTTAACCCCAAATCTAGTTGTCCATTGTGATTTCTGCACTATATTTCTTCTTGTTAATAAATGCTAACATAGGTTCCCTACACAATAAACCCTGCATTTTAATAATGTAATTTCAGAATTTTGTTCCTAGTTCCTCTTATCTGTCACAACTGTTTTCCCACTTCTCTGATTTTTGACAGCTGGAAATTCAAATTACGTGCCTGGCCCATGCCTAAGACAAAAAATTAAGTTTTGTCTGCATTTGACTTCTCTGCAGGTGAAAGAAAAAGTGTGGCTTCAAACCAGGTGAGTTCAACAGGTTCAGAACACAACCGTGTTCTTATTTCAATTTTATCCTGATTCAAGCCAGCATAATATATATGAACCACAGCCAGAATGATTTAAATTATGTATGAACTAAAGAGTATCTACTCAGATTGACAATGCAGGTAGTGACCTCATCTCTAGTCTGTTTTCAAGACTCAGATTAATAAATAGAACAAAATGATAAATAAACTAGGAGGATGGTTGCATGTCTCTTTACATCTTTTTTTTGTAGTTGCAAAGAAAAGTGGCAGAACAGTGAAAAGAGAAGGAGGAAGGGAAAGGAAAAGAAAGAAAGAATGAAAGGACATGTAGAGAAAATTGTTCTTGTGGTTACATAAGCAGAAAAAGAAATGGAAGATAAGAGCAGTTAAAAAACCCTGAGTGTATAGTTCATACTATGAGTGAGACCTAGTTACAAAGATCAGGAAAATTAAAACAGCAGCTCAGGTGAGAATACAGAGGATATTCTGTGTTCATTAATTTCAAGTCCAGTGCACTGCTGTTGTTTTCTAAAGCTAAGACTTTTTTAAATAGTATATAAAGCCTCCCATATGTATAAAAAAGATTCAAGACATCTCCTCAAGAACTCTGCTCCCTCACACTCACCAAAAAGAAATTCTTCTACACAGGGGCACAAAGCATCATGAAAAGGTCTGGGGTTTTCACCACTTCATTGCTATTTAGTAGTGGTTAGTACAGTGTTTGCTAGCTGTAAAACAGAGACAGAATTCTCATTTATTATTTTGTTTGAAAATTGTTCAGATATATCTTTTTAATGCACAGGTTGACCACTTACCTCTTGATGTTAACTAACATTTTATTTCTATTGCAGTTCAGGGCTTCTTAGAGCATGAACCAAAAATATGGTTGTGTTTTCTTATGCTAACTTCCCTTTTACTTTAATCATGAGGGAAAGACCATGGATGTTCTCCATCTGGACCTTGTGAAAGCCTTTGACATTGTCACCCACAGTGAGTCCTTGGAGACATCCATGGTTTAGACACATGAGCTGTTCACTGAGGAGAACCTGAGCTACTTTTTCCCCAGGCTGAACTACACAAGCTCCTTCAGCCACCTCTTCACACCTCTCACATCTCTATTGTTCTCTAGAGGTTTACTGCCCTTCTCTTGACATGATCCAGCACCTCAGTGTATTTCTTATAGTAAGGGTCCCAAAAGAGCACACATATACTTGGCTGAGGCCCATTGATCCTGTCTGTCCATCACTCTCTGCAGAGCCTTCCTACCCTCCAACACATCAGCCCCCTGCCCAGCTTGGTGCAATCTGCAAACTGACTGAAGGTGCACCCAATCCCCTTGGATCAGATCTTTGATAAATATATCAAGCAGAACTGGCCACAATGCCAAGCCCTGATGAACACCACTTATGAGCAGCTGCCATCTGGATTTCTGTCATTCACCACAAACCTTTTGGCTTGGCCATCCAGTCAGATTTTTATGCAGCAAACTCTCTTTTCTTCCTGAGTTCCATTGAAAGGTCTCCATTCAGCTATACCAGTTGTTCTCACCAGCTTGTCTTTTGGCACATGGGCATGGTCTGCTCCTGCACCTTTAAGATTTCCTTCTTGGAGAATGTCCAGCCTTCCTGGAATCCTTTGTCCTTCAGGACTGCCTCCCAAGAGAGTGTCTCAACTAGACTCCTAAACAGTCCAAAAACTGCCTTCTGGACATCCATTGCAGCAGTTCTGCTGATCTCCACCTTAGTTCTGTGAAAATCAAAATCTTTATACATGCTTTTTGTGCTCAGGATGGCCTCTCAGTATGACCCACCACTCCTTCCCATTCACAAAACCCAGATCCAACAGACTGCCTTCTGTAGGTGTCTCACTCACCACCTGTGTCAGGATCTTATTTTCCACACACTCCAGGACCATCTTAGACTGTTTCCTCTCTAATTTATTGTATTTCAATATTGTATTAAGAAGTCATATACCTTTTAGGAAAAAAACCAAACCAAACCAAAACAAAACAAAAATATATTGTAGAGGTAGTTATAGAATTTGTTACATATGTATATGTTTAATGTCTATATAAAAACATGGGTGTATTTATGCACAGAGCCTGTTTCAAATTCCTTTTTGGATGCATGATACAATCCACTCAAAAGACATTCATGAAATACTAGGTGATAATACAGGAGCTTCATTCACTTAAAGATATCTGGATCCTTACTACTTTAAACCACTGCAGTACTGTTCAGCAGATATTTAAAGTCAGGATGAATGAGTAGCTGAAATCATTTATCACCCAAAGTGGTACTTGCTTTCTTAAAATCATCTTTTCCTCAGCTCTCTCCACAAATATAGGAATGACTGTTGTTTAATTTCCCTCATTTAAGGCACGACAATACAGGAAACATGTAGAGCAATGTTTGTCATTGCTCCTTTTTTAAATGGCCGAATGAAAGGAGGTTGAAAAGAACATTTATTGTTGTATTTTCTTAAATGGTTGAATCAGTTCTCTCATTCTAATTAAGCCACTGAATTTCTGGACAAAGCATACCCTGTCCTGCTTCATTTGTTCCCTACTGGCATTCCAACTCAGCAAAACACTTTTCTGTGGAATTATATTCACTGAAAACTATCATGTCTTGCTGGATCAAAGGTACTAAATCTTGTTTGAAATTTATTGAATCAACTTGTAGTCTGAAAGAGGCTTGGCTTTCCAAAATACTCTACACCGTATCAGAACCCCTTTTTTAATTTTCTCTTTACTATGCTCTTTCTACTCTTACTCTTTTTATACCTCATAAGTTTCCTGACCTCCACTGCTTCATTTAACATCAGGCAGTGTAGTGTTTAGTACACACAGTACAAGCTAGGCTTTTTTATTTGTATTTACAAAGGAGTTAAAGGGAAAGCTTTGTGAGGACACAACAATTTATTTTCTCTCTTATCATCTTGCCCTCCTCTGCTCATGCTTTAAAAAATGTTTGTTGGGGGTTTTTTAAATGCTTTTTTCCCTCCTGAAGGAGGATGCTTATTAACCAAAATGCTTTGAACGTTTTGTGAAATTTGTGTGATCATTAAATTAGTCATTACTATGTCTTTAGATTATTATTGCTGTGGGACTATGCTTCACATCAAAGTCCTATTGTTTCAATCATGTGTTTGTTTACCACAGTAAAACCACTCATACTGATACATTTTCACGTTCTTTTCCTGCTTTAATAGAATCAGAAAAAATCTTCAGATTCTGAGAAATCTAAAACATTTGATGTCAGCTTTCACACCTGAACATCTGCGGTGCGAATGGTGGCAAGCCAAATGGCAAAAAAAGATCACAGCATCTAACTTAGTTTATAATGCCAAATAAATCAGCATCATAAAGCAGATAATAACATTTTCTTCCTTACAACTGCATGTTCTTGCTCTCTCAGAATCCTAACAACAACCACAAAGTGGAAGCTAAGCTGAGCTCTAGAGTGCTGTTCAGAGTTCTGTGATTCTGTGCAAGTAAACACCAAAAATACAGCCTAGACTTGATGCATTTTCCAGTTGTATGGCTCATGTTCTCTATGACATGAACTTGAAATCTAAGCAGTCATCAGGTCATGAGTCTTTAGCAGATACTGCTGTTAACATAAGATGTTCATATGTATGTGTATATAAGAATAATGTAGAGGTTTTCATGTTTCAACAACAAAAAGTTCATGTTCACGAGAACAACAGAAACATGAACAAATCAATACAATGTTTTTCATTAGTTTGGTGAAAGGAATACTGTCCACCAGCTAAATCTGAGAAGAAGAAGCTAATGTTAAAGTGCAGTATATGTTATCTGTTACCTGACTTCTCTATGTACAACTCATTTAAAATTATTTCTGACAAGTCTCATATGCATCTAGGAGGAAAATATTAAACTGCCCTGAGACATTACTCAAACACAAAAAAAATCTCCCCCTAAACCTCTGTAACTGCCAGGAGCCTAAGTTAAAGGTAGAATCAACTCAAAAGAACATTCGCAGGGAACTGTGCAAAACCCTGGTAAGACATTTTTGTATAGCAAAGCTTCCTTTCATTGTGATGGTTGTTTACAGCTGTAGGGTTTTCTGCATAAAAATCCACTTGCATTAGAAATATGTAATAAGACTAACAGGTATTTCATTGCTTCCATCACTATACACTCCAAAATTTCTACTGTCACATGCCAAAAAAGATAATTAGGATTTATACCAAAAAGCAGGCACAATTTAAAAAGTGCATGCTTACTGACTGTATCAAAAATTATGTCATAGGGCTCATTCTCTCACTTCTACTATTTAACATTAAAAGTACATTTGCTAAAAAGAAAGATAAAGTGATACAATTTAGGCAAGTCAAAACTCAGGGATGAAATTTTAAACAGTTTAAATTCTAGTGATACAACAGCATATTAAACTAATTGCAGTAAGCTAAAATATGAACAAAAATTAAAATCAGTCACAGTGAGGGGAGGAATATAAAATTAATAACAGCAACAACAACAAAAACAACCATGGATCCCTTTTTTGATAATTTCTTTCAGAAGCTAAACAAAAAGGTAACAAAAAACTTAGACCTGATTTTAGCAGTAATCTGCAAGCTGATAGAGATTTCACAAGGCTGGTATATTTATTTCTTCAAATGACTGTAGTCATAAAATACTAGTAGATTGAAATAGAACAAGAACAAGAAGAACAAGAAGAAGAACAAGAACTGAACATAAAAAAGTTTTATTGCCTTCTAACCTTGTGCACACAAATGCTAGACTAGGACTACATAGAGACATCTAAAAAAAAGTAAAAAGGAGGTTTCTAAATATTGATTGTAATTTTCAAATAATAGTACAAAGTTGATATTTCAGAAATCCTGATTTTCACTTGGATGTTGATTGTTTTTTTATCTTTCAAATTACTGAGAATATATACTGGAAATATTTTAGATACCTGAGCAATGAAACAAACATATTTGGCAGAGCAGGTACGCAATCCAGAAAATAAAGAGCTTTTGAATGGGATGACAGGAAGAATTATTTCTGAAAGGCCAAGAAAATATGTGGCGTTTAAGAATCTGAACAATCTTTCTGGAACAAGACATATCTAGATTCACGGTAGATGAAAATGAACCACATAAACCAGTGGCAAAAGCTTTAATAACCACATGAGTTTCCTAAGAAATTTTTTGTTCTTACATAAAACTAAAAAGATAGTTTTTATATTGTCTTTTTGATATATTGAAACATCTGATTTTTTTTTTCATTTGAGCTTCATGAAAGGGAAATATTTGTCTCATTGAATATACATGGCATTAATAAATTTTAGATAACAGAGTCTTCACTGCAATCTTTGTTTTAATTCCAGATTTCTAAAATAGAAATTACTAGCCAAAGCACCAATAGAATTCAACAAAAGTGCAGAATCCTCTATTATCCAATCGTACACAAACTAGGACTGTAGTCTGTGACTTTCAGTCTGCAAATCCTTGAAGTCTTAGCTGTGTTACAGCTTGAAAATCATATCTAATGAGTGTAACAGATTTTACAGCTCTTAGAGTAACTGCATCTTCAGCTGTTCCCTAGTAAATTGTCAAGAAAATTATTCTATTTGATAATAGGCATATAATTCTATGGATAATATGATTTTGTACAAAATTGAAACCACTCTAGATTCCTCCACTCTAGATTCTGTTATTGGAATTAACTGGACACAATCACGACAATGTGGGAAGTTTTGCTGAATTCCATCCTTAGTTACCTCCATGTAAAGGTACACTACTTTTGTCAAAGTGAATTTTTTTCAGGTTTACACATTCAGAACATAAACTGCTTGGTATAATGACAGGAGGTTTCTTCCAACAGGAAGAATTGAACAGGAGAGACAGCACCTTGCTAAATCCAGTCCAGGCTATTCCACTCTCGGATACACATCGTATAGCTAATGGGTAGTCAATATCTTTTGCCATACATAAATTTAACTCTTAGGAAATTCAGCTTCCATCAAATTGCTGAACTGATTTAAATTGATTACTTTGCACTTCTAAACACTCTTGACTTAGCAGATCCCATGTGTAGTGAAACGGTAGTGAATGTTGAGCTTTATTTTAGACTAAACCTGAACTGCAGCACAAAAAAAAAGAAAAAAAAAAAGCTTGATTTTTGTGAATATTAACTTGATTTACAACACCAAAAGAGATGCTTTCAAGTTATCCTCAAAGAAAATAATTTTTCCAGCTATCTGATTTTCAGCCATGCACAAATGACTTGGTTATGAAACACGTTTCACTTATCGGTATGCAATATATAAAACAAGTGGGGACAATTTGAAGAGAAGAAAAAGAACATATTTTAGCATCTCCTCAAATCTTGGTATTTTTTGTGTCTCAGATATTTTAACACAATTTTCATCACAAGTTAACATCATTGCTGCCTCACAAAGGTCTTGCTGTGCCTTAAAATTGTCAGTGTTGTATTTTACTTTAATCATGCTGGGAAAATTGTAACTACTGTAAAAGCACAATTAACATCAATATAAAAACTCGTCATCTCACAGAGACTGAAAAAAATGCTTTTGGCAGCAGTAAGTACATCTTTTCAAAATATGTAACTATACAGGCGGCAAGGTATGATTTGGTTCATCTAGAAGCATCTTTTTGATTGATATTAACAGTGTTCATTAAGTTTTGAGGAGTAGACACCCAGAATACTCAGTAGGATTTTAGAGTATTATGAATAGAAATTTTGACTTGAAAGTGCCAGAAAATCTGGTTAAATATACAAACTTAGGGGTACAGTTTGGACAAATCTGTAAGGAATCATTAGTTTCCATGCTTTGTTCCTCATCCAACATATATAAACTCTATTTTTATGCAGCTGTGGAATCTTAAACTGATTAAAAAAAATCTTATACAGATCTAGGTCAAATTTAGCCAAATCTCAAGAATATTAAAAGGGAGGCTGTGATTACACTTTCCAGTCCTGATTAATTTATAGAGAAATTACTGTACTATTACTGTGCTATTACTGCAATTTAGAAACATATTGATAATCTTTATGAAATAGTTTTCAGAAAACTCTCAGAAGTCTATGCTGTAATAGTGAATTAAAAAAAAAAGTCTTATACTGTGATTTGAAAACAGTTATTTCCTTTCTGTATTTTCTGTCTTTGGATATATCACTATACATCACAATAGATACTTTCAGCAAAATATTAGTAACCGCTGAGATAGACAAGAAACAGTGCTCTGGAACAGACCAGGGGAATTTTTTTTTTACCATATGGAGGTCAATGAACCTCTTGTTAAAAGTAGATTTTCTCTAGCTTCTTACTCCTTTTGTCAGTGTGTACCAGTATGGGTTTTTTTTTCTTTTTTAGAAAATCTCTTGACCCATAAAAAGTAAGGCATGGTTCTACTGATAAACAAGTCAGGCTTTAAAATATTATACTAGTAGTGAAACACAGCTTTTCTGAAAGTTTGATATTGTAAGGATTAAAATGACAGATTCTTTTATAATAGTAGGACTCATCTTATTGGTTAGGAGGGAGATGAATATTAATAAAACATGGAAGCAACAAAATCATATACAAATACTAGCCTGACATTTGTTCTTAGCAAAAATGAAAGATGGTATGTTTCCCAAATAAAGGCGAAATACAACACACTTCAACACATAAATACACTTGTGAAAAATAATTATCTATCACAATACCCATAACGTTAAGAAACTAACTGAGAAGAAGAATCAAGCAGTGTGTATTACACGGATATTGAAACTCTTCTTGCTTCTGCACCAAAGGAAGTCTGACAGCATCAGGATTTTTTTAAAGCAATGTGTTTGAGTCCTAGTCAACCACAATTTTATCTCCATGATGGCTTATGCAGAAAAGCATTAAAATAAACTCTCTTTTCCAATCTTTGGTCGTTTTTGTCTTTTACCACATTTCTGTTCACCTTTTTTTTTTTTTTTCCTTGAAATTGATTTTGATTATTTCTTCAAGGATTAAAAATGTGCTTTAGATAAACTGAAAGTCTGAGCAAAATGTGCTGACAGAAAGTTTTATGCCCAAACACTGTATTCTTCATTAAGCTATCAACCTTGGCACTTGTAAGCACTGAAAACAACATCAGATGAGAATGCTGTCCCTTTTTCAGGAGAGTACAAATACTGATTTCTTGGAAATTTGGTCACGAGCATGGTAAAATGCTCTAGCTGTCTTGCACTCTCTTGTCTTGGCACTGGCTTCTCACAGCATCCCTACAGGTTCTGCAGTGCCAAATCCAGCCATATCTAATAAAAAGAAAGAAAAGAAGAGCAAGCAATGTTCTGAGCTTTCTAATCCAGATCAGACAGCAGCTAGAGCCACTTTAATCTCCCAATTTAATTTGAAACACCCTGAATAAACACTATAGAAATGATCATGAAGCCAGACAAAACAGCTATCTTCCTTTTCTTTTTTTTTTTTTTTTCTTCTTCTTCTTTTGAGTGAACTTCAGTGTTGCTATTCATCTGAATAACATATACTGTCAGGCTTTCAGAAAGTAGTAAGATTTTATGTTCTAGGACATAAAATAATCTGACACTTCAGATAAATTTAAATAAAAACTATTTTCAATTTTTGGGATAGGAAAATTATAGAAGCATACATCTTAGTTTTTCGTTTCTTTATTTATATTTGATTATCTCACAGTTATTTAAAGTTAAGCAGGCTTCTCAGTTTTATTAGCTATTCACTTCTGGGCAGTGCAAACAGTGACTTACTTGGGTGTTTTTAATTTCAGTTCTTACTGCATTATTGATGAGTAACTCACACTGTTTGACTGCTTCTTAGGGCACTCATTTACTAGCACTGGGACACAGCAAAATGGTGTTTAAACCTTTTGTGGTCAGAATGTTCACTAATAAATGCTCTAACATTTGGAAATAATTTTCAATTTAAATACTGTATAATTCCATACAGCAATGGCATTTGTCTGGGTGAAGCACACAATATGTAAGTCCTTTGTTAATGTTTATGTGTCCTGGCCCTGATGATCTCAGAATTCAATCATTGATATGGGAGCCTTTTATTTCTACATTTCTATGACTCTCAGCCAAATGCTGTAAATGCATTAAGCTGATAGATTAAGAAGAATTGTGCCATTCTATTAGTTTAGGAAATATAAAAAATATGGGATTAGACATTACTCAATGGTGAAGTGCATGCTGTGTTTGCTAGCCCTTGAAAAACAAGGCAAGTGGTATCTTAGACCTGGAAAGGAAAAGGGCAAAAATGTTCTTTATGGATTCTCAGAGTCATGGTTGTCCTTCAAAAAGAACAGATAGGTGAGGGGTTGGGCTCATTAGGTTGGACAGTGCCCTCCATGCTGTGGGACGCTGAGCAGCTGATACATGTGCGCTATAGGGAGGTCATAAGAACCGCTGAAGAAATGTGCTCATTTGTAAAATAGAGAAGGTAAGAAGGTGGCAGTCTCTGAAATCTTATTTGAGGTGCAGGGAATGGCAATCCGTGTACTGTTTTTCAGTGGAACTCAACTGTAGCCTAAGAGATAAATAACTTCTGCTCTGAAATCCAAAGGGCTCAATGCGACTCAAAGGTAATTTATAGAAGTTAGTCAGAAAGGCATTATAACAGTTAAAATTATATTTCTTTTATAAAAAAATTGTTCAAAATGTAAATCTGACATGTCTTATATCAAATATTGAACTAGAATACATTCTATGAATTTTTGATAAATATTTTGCATACTTTAAATTATCTTTATTATAGAAAATATCCTATATGTCTCTATTGTTTGCTCAGAGTTTCTTCAAGTACTTATCATAGCTTTTTAATGAATTTCTTTTTCTTAAAGCAAATTCAACTAATTATAACATTGATATTATGTTTCCCCATTAAAACCATTATACCTTAAAAAATGCCAGAGATATTTTCCTGTTGCCAAATAAATATTAAAGTAGGAGTGAATCTAAGGAGTCTTTACTCTGACATATTTTCAGTAGGTTTCTCTGATTTTATTTTGTGTCTCAAAGACCACACATGATCAGTCTTATAGTCTGTCCTTTATAGTATTTTACTGTAGATTTTCTATTCTCTATTGTTTCATCATCAGTTGCTAACACAGGAGGCATTTCCCATCTGTAATACACTTGGCATAACGATTTAATATTCTTTGTGAGATGCCAAGAGTTCATCTCATACTTCCTTGGAATCTTGACAGTAACCATATTGCTCTCGTGTGACCAAAAATATCAATAAATAAAAATGACCTTTTCTGATCATCTAAGGTGTAATGAAAGCAAAGTATTCAGCCTACAAACACTCAGGAAAAAAATCTTGTGATTCATGGTATGCCTTGTGCTGACAATTTTCATGGCAGAACTGATTTGTTATGAGACTTTTTATATCTGTAAAATGGAAACTTATTTCTCACTAGGCATCTATTTCTCTATCTCATTTGTTAAAATATGCTAAGCTCCCAATAAATCAGACAGACAACTGATTTCATGGGTTAGTGAGGGTGAAAATGGCAATTTTAACACTTTATTGTAAATTAATGATGAAAATCTTTTAACACAAAAAAACCTTTATATACTAAAAGCTCCTCAATGTCTACTGAAAGCAAATTTATAATGAATATTAGGAATAGTAATGAAATTCTGCCTAAGAACAATATTGACATTTCTGTTTCAAAATGTAATGGCAATTCAAGATAACCTTCAAGCAATCTTTTTTATAAACTGGAAGTACATGCATGAAGGTCTGCTTCTGTATTTGATGTAAGAGCATTACCATATTAAATCAGATATTATTGCCTCAGGGAAGAACATGTTAGTATTATCTATGACTTTTTAAACTAAGTGACAACCTGATTTACATGGTATACAGCTTTATAGTAATTCCAGTTTGGCTAGGACGTTATCCCATTTCCATTAAAGGCAACTTAATCTCTTATGGGAAGCTTAAAGGAATCTGGATGAAATGGCAAGTACTAGGATAAAGCTTCAAGGTAGAAAAAAAATCTTCATTCAGAACAAAGCTGAAACACATCCTTAGCTCTCTGATGAAGTCTAAGTGCATACCCAAATGTTGTGTGTACTTATTTGCGATAAGGTATTATAAATATTTTTCATATGTTCTTTAAGGATTAAATTATAAAAAAATACAGACTAAGAAGAAAATCTGTAACAATTTAAAATAAGAGATTACATAGAAATTTAGAAGAAAGAAAGAAAAGAAACATTTTAGGAACTGAGTCACTACCTTGTTTTTTTCTATCCTCCTTAATAGGTCTTGCATTACATGGCTCCACTCTGACTCCCTTCAACATATCAGGCTTCCTAAATATTCAAAGCTGACCATGGAGAAAACATTAAAGAGGCAGTCACTCCTCCATCATATCTGTGGTATTGGTCTTGTTTGTCCTTAATTTTCTTCTAATGAAAAACTTCATGCTCTGCCGTTATAGTTCTTCAAAAAGATTGAACTTAAAATATGTAACATCAAAGTGGCAGTCAGGAATGGTTTATCACATAGGAAAAGACAACATTTTAAGAATATTTTAGCTAGTCCAGGGAAAGAAAGTATTTTCATTCCAAGTTTTTAAAGGAAAAGGAAAACAAATAAATATTGAAAAACATATTTAATATTATAGCAGAAAGTCTTTATATTTGTGGATTACCTGACAGCTGGATAAAACATAACATATATATGTATATACATATATATATATACACACATACATATTTACATCTTTAAAATAAAGCACTAGAAATTTGCTTAATTCTATTAGGTGTTAGCAATCTTCAGTCAGTTTTGCTGCAGCTTGTTGCCTTGTGTCTGTCAAGATTGCCAGAGAGAACAGTGAGATATGCTCAGAAGACTTCTAAGAGGAATAACTTATAACTCAGTTAAACCAGTGGAGCTCTTATGTCTTTGAATATTTCTCTGTTCAGGGATGAAGACAATCTTTTATGTTGCCAAAACCTTGTAATTAAGTTATTTATGTTAATTTCTCTAATGAAGAACAGGAAAAAATTATTAAAGATGTAATGCATATGGTTTAAATATTCACATTTTAGTTTTTTCCTCCCTATCTTATTATACTTTATTTCCATTAAATGAGTAATAACAAATACCCAGACCTTTATACAGTTATATGTAAGAAGTCAAACATTTCATTTTTGAACCAGTTTTTATGGTTAAAGCCATTTATATAGAAAATATGAAACAACAACAACAAAAGTTAGAAAAAGAAATAAGATTGTGACATACTCAAAACTCATATAATTTCTATAGACTTCAGGCAATCATTAAAGACCAGCAAGTATTCTCCCAAACAAAAGTATCCCTAAAAGCTATAGTTTTGGGATCAGTAGTAATGCAAAATCTGTTAAGTTTTCATCGTATAATCTCAATTTTAAAGCTATACTTCCATACTTCTTTCCCACAGTTTCCCAAATCAGTCCTTAAAATCCAAGTTTAAATAAAAAATGTATTGTCTTGTATTTTCTTAAATGCATTGTAGTTAATATGAAACAACCATATATATAAAACCATCCTTGTGGATTTAATATTATAACCTCTGCATCCACCCTGCAAAGATGGTACTTTTTTATGAGAAAGAAATAATTTCTCATATGTGTGTGGGTGCACTGGTAACCTGGGGGAACCTCCTGAAAGAAAACAAAAATTCTTCAGAAAATTTTCTCCCTTTACATTGAGCTTTCCTTAAATTTAAACTTTGCTTTCATTTACTCTTCTCTACCCATGTACTATTTCAGGTAAACACTGGAAATCTTAGGTAGGGTGTCTGTTTGATATAAAGGAAATCTAAAGGAAAGTGTAAAGACTTGTATGAGATGCAGGTTTGGGCTCCACAGATGAAGACAAACTTGGCACAGAAGTACCACGAGCTCTCTTGGAAAGAAGAAGGCAGAACTTTTGCTGGGCATTTTTCTTTAGTCCTACAGCCTCGTGGAGACAGGCACATGTTCAGACTGATATTTTCAGAGATGCAGTGGTTATTCTTTCCCATCTTACACATAAACAGTGTGTTGTAAGAATGCTGATGGGCCACTGTCTAAGCTTTGTGAAGAGTCAAAAATGCAGGCAGTGAGAAGTGACAGCGTCTAGGATTCTGCACACTGTCAGACTGTCCTGTCTTCTGGGCCTTAATGAAGGGTCTTCCCCACACCTACAGTATAATAAATAAGGACAATTTTGGTTGTTATCCTCCTGCTACAGATTATCCACTTTTACATGGGTAAAATTAATTTCATCCTTTCCATGTGTGGGTAATTCATTAAATTACTATACTGCTTTCCATAACCACCACCCCCCTCCCCGCCCCTGAAATCTGGGGTTTCCCCTGCTCTTTCAGATATTTTCTTACACTTTTACATCCTGCTTCCTAATAATAGTCTGTGTCTGCTTGGCACAGAATTCCTTTCACGAAGCTGGCAAGAACAGTCAACAGCCTCTAAAGAACTGTCACCTGTGATATAAATCTCTGAAGCACCTTCCATTTATCTTAGTCAGTGTAAACTGAACTACAGTAACTGAATTTTTTCCCTGTTTTCAATGATCTCCTGGCCATTTCAGATCATTTAGAAACCAGAAGACTAACATCAATGTTGAATTGTACAAAGATTTGATTTCTTTTTGCCCTTTAATTGTAATTACAATGATTAAAATGTGGGCAATAAGTTCACACATAAAAATGCAAAATGACTACTTATTTATTAGGAAGGAGTTTTTCCCCTGTTGTACGTGCCTTTTACAACACTTATGCAATTTGCTAGATTGGTTGGTAAGCATTTCAAGGTGGCTACTTTACATGGAAGCACAATTCAAAACAATATGCTGATCTTGGACTTCAGTTCTGTTGTAATTTGCTGCAGTTTAAACATACAAATGGCCAAAATGAATGCAATAAGAGTTCTTGTACTTAAGATAAATGTCTAAGGAATAGAAGGACTCTAATTGCCTACGTAATGGAAGAAGTTGTTTTCCTATCCAGAGTATTTCCCATTATAATACCCCTGAATTTAATGACTCTTTGTGGATGTCTAAAAAAAAGTTGTCCAGTCTCCCTAGAGCCTAGCATAAGCTAAAATTTTAACATTTGCAGGAATCAGCAAATTTCAACATCAACAAATATCAGAAGCCTAGTATTCAGTCCTGAAAAAATATTGCCATTTATTTGTTTTGGATACAGCTCCTTTCCAGCTTTTTTTCATGTGTTCCAATGCATAAATACAAAACAAAAAAAAGCTTGTTCAAAGGTCTATGGGCTTGTCCATGTCACTCCTGTTTAGAGACTGCCATCATAACTCCCTCAGGTATCTTTGTTTACAGGAATGACCTCCATCCCTCTTCTCACAGGTGAAGACTAATTCCTCATGTAAAAATAATTATAAACTTGATAGTCCTTATTGTCTGCACCCAAACATTTTACAGTTTTACTATGTGCTTGTGACAGAAGAGGAGGTGAAGCAAGACAGTAAAAAACCCAATACTGCATACTTTAATCAATATTAGATTACAATTGCAGATTATGTAGAAAATATACGTGGGAATATAATCTCTGTTTCATTTATTTCTTTTTCCTACTCATTGTTAATTTTTTTTTGACTCAACACTATCAGATTTTCTTATAAAATTAGGGTGACTCAAAGTCATATGTCTTCATGAAAAACATCGCCTCATTTTGTATGTAAATTGAAATTTGTTTTTTCCTTATATACGTCATGTTACGTGCACTTCTATTGAATTTCAATGGCCATTTTATTGCCTTGTTGCTAAGACTCAAAGAAATTCTGCTGTTTTCTACAAGTGACTTTCACCTGTACTGCCAAAAAACTTTTCTGTAGAAGCAAGCATTTTAAGTCCACATGTGAGCTTTAATTATTACATTTTGGTTGCTCAGTTTTGTTGTATGATTCTGTGACCAATTTCACTGAAACACTTTAAGAAGTTCAACTCAAGACAATCATTTGATCTTTGCTTTCTCAAAACCCTGAATTTTTTTGTGAAGCTTTACAAAAAAGAAGTTGGTTTTATGTGAACAAATCACATTTAATGGAGTGCCATTAATCGTGTCATTAACTAGAGTTTTACTAATTTTCCAAGTACAAATGTTGTCATGCCTTCCCTGAATCTTTTCTAAAACCAGTGACACCACAATTGCTACTCTCCAACTGCATTAAGGAACTCTTAAGAAAGCAATGACACATGGCTGCTGTGACTCAGTTTGGAAGCTTTCAATAAATACAATTTGGTTCTGACTCGTACTAGCATTCACTGTTTGAACTACAATCTCTTCCATAACTTCTATTTCAGTCAGTTCCCTTGAGAAGTTGCCCACCAGGAAAAATTCAACCAGGAGAATCTTCTCAGTTTCTTTGTGAATGCTAATGACAAGGGTTAATTTTCCTTCTGTGTCTTATCTTCTCTGAACGCTTTGGATTTGTTTAACAGATTAATGGTCAGTAAGTCTTAGAGACTACTGGAAGGCTTCCTGCTACTGACTTGTTTAACAAAGATTTATTAACAGGGGTTCTTTTTCATCATTAGCTGTTCCTGCAATGTTTTTTTGCCTTCTTTAATGCATTGTTTTTGCATTTAATCTAGAACTGTTTCTTGGAGTCTTATTTCATGAGCAATTTTTATTTGGACTTGAGCTCAGCTTTCTGAAGGAACAGTTTTTACATGTAAGAACATCCCTTTTCCTTCTATTTCCTCTCTCCTGTCTGACAATTTTCTGTACAGGCAGTGTTCTCTTATATTTCAAATATGGAATTCTACAGTAGCCTCCACACCATAAAGAGTTGAATTTTCCCGTTTTCTTCTTAACAAGATCTCTTATTGTTATACAGCCTCCATTGTAGCCTAGCAAATATCTGGGCAGCATCAGCATCCTAGGTGTATAATCAGCATTGCAGATCAAATACTACACTTTTTTTTTTCCTCTATTTAGGCCCCATAACTTCATTATGTACAGCATTTGATACTAGTTTAGATATGTAGTTAATTAGGGTGATTTGATTTTAAGATCTCTTGACATCTAATAAATATTATTCCATCACAGCTATGACCAAATCTGTCATTCTGATGTTCCAGTATGATATCAACTGACAGTATTCCACCGAGTTTCCCATATGCCTACTATGTCAATTTTTCCATTTGGGAGCAACCAACCAAAATTTCCTTACCTAATTATTTAAAAACCTGCCATTTGTGAAGAAGCATACATAAGGTAGTGTTGGTTCTTCTTTTGCAAACTATATCAACAGTGTTGTCTTCTTTACCTATTTATTTTTTTTCATTCCCTGACATGTATGTTTTTTAAGCACACCAAATTTCCATGTCTTCCCCAATAATAAAATAAAAGCACCATCCTAAGGCATTTACCTCTATCTGCTTGCCGTTCCCCAATCTTCATGTAATGTACATGGAAGATATGAACAAAGCCTTTGTAAAACCTCTTATTCACATGTGTGCAAATGAACCAAAATAGAAAAGATCACAGAAATTCTTCAGTGTTTAAGAAAATAAGGAAATTCACAAATGTCTTCGAAGACTCCATTTTAGTTTTCAAATATTTCCAAAACTATTGGAAGTATCTGTGTGTGAGTGTGAGTTTATCAGCATTTTGACAGCTTTGCAATCATTACTCTTTTACTAAATCATCACATACAGATTATTTAGAAGCAGTAGACCAAAATAAGAAAATTAAATTTCCAGTATCATTCTCTACCTCTTCAAAGAGGAAGGAAGGCCTTAAAGGTAAGTCTTGCAAATACTATTATTTCTACTTTCCTCTGTTCTACCTGTGAATACTGAAGCCAGTTTTACTGAAAATTTAAGAAGAATTCATTTTTCTAGGCCTTTTCCAAAAAAAGAATAAAAATTGGAACTATTTTAAATGGAAAAAGACCTGCTTTACTTAAATAAAACAACAAAGGAAAACATTATGAACCTCTTTCAAAACCATAGTAATTGTTTGGTCTTAAATCACATGCAAGTGACTAGACTAATGACCTTGAACCATCATTTTAATCTGCAATACTATAGCTGTATAGGTCACACTGGAACACTGCCAGTCATCTGTCTCTTATTTTCTAATTCACTTTTATGATAAAGCTAATATGTGACAACCAACAGATGCTAAAACAATTTTTAAAATTGTTCATGTATTTATAGTGGAAATTTCATATAGGCTGTCAAATTATATACTCAATGAGGTTGTTTTTTAATAAAATGTCTATCTTTATTAAATATGCATTAAAATTAATAAAGGTAAAAGATGATGTTCATTAAAAAATCAGGCTCATTTAAGTGTGTCTGACAAGGCTCAAGATAAGGTATAAACTACTCAGCATGGTATTGCATACATATATTATAACAAATATATATATATCCATACTAAAATGCTTTAGGAAAATAACTACATTTATTGAAAGAAACAGTTTTTATTTCAGATAAGCTCATATCCTTCAACTGATATCCCTCAGAAGTGGAAACAAAACCATGTTAGCCTATGTTAAGTGCAGCTATGACACTGTTACATATCTTGCTGTAACGCACAATTCTTTAAGTATTCTTTCTATCTTTACAAAGGCAATTATTCTACAGCATAATAGACCAAAATGAACTTGTAAAATATTACTGCAGAAGTTATAATGGCATAACTGCCAGTACTGTGCTGCTAATTATGTCTGGACAGTAATGATTATTTTACCTGAGCAACGTGGGTGTTTCTAGTACTCTAATTCATTAAGCTGTTAGTTATGAAAATCAAGATGTATAATACTGTCATGAAGAATTAACCCACACTTTAACAATACTCTAGAATTTCCTTGGCTTTTGAAACATGTTGTAAAGCAGTAAAATGGTAGATTCCCCTTCTGTTGGGTCACTAACCCCATCACTGCTTGAATACACCAAGAAAAGGGAGCTAATGCAAAGTACTTGCGAGAGAAGGACTTTGCTAATGCACTCATATGGATTATAAGCCTTTGCACATGGGCACTTATGTGTCATTCAAGAAATGGTTTCAAATCTTTGAACACAGACACAATTGCATTATTAATAGAATATTTTTGTGTTGTTTTTTCCACTTTGTTTTTGAAATGCTCACTAAATGTTTTGTTTTTGCTTGAAAAGAAAGACAGATTTTCAGATTCTCTGCTGCCTGAGAAGCTCAGTATAAGAGATGAATATTCTTCCAATTTTAAAACAGCTTGTAATAGTTTAATTGCAGTCATCAAGCACCATAGAGGTTCACTCACTTCCTCCACACTGGGATGGTGGAGAAAATCACAAGAGTAAAAATGAGGAAGGTTATTGGTTGAGATAAAGACAGCTTAATAAGTAAAGAAAAGTAAAACAAGTAATATATTCACCACTTCCCATGGACTGGCAAGTGTCCAGCCATTTCCAGGAAATCAGAGTTCATGTAATTTGAGAACGCCATCAATCTGAATGTCCACCGTGGTTTCCTACTTCTTTCTTAGCTTTTTACTGCTGGGTTCCAAGAAACTTCTGTATACCACATCTGAGAGGTTACATATTTAAGAAATAGGTAAGTACATTATTTATTTTTAAATACATTCTTGTTACCATTAAATTAACTTTCTTTGTAAGTGGTTAGCATTTTGCAGTGAGAATGTTAGGCATCTGTTTATGAAATATATGAATGACTATGATTCATTGTAATATCTAAAATTAATTTTATTGCCATTGCTGACATAGGATTGAAATGTGCAAACACATGGAGATATGGTTAGACATATTCACATGATTAGTTCCACTTCCCAAATTCTGTAGATTTTTTTTCATTAATTTTATAAATCAAAGGACTTGAAGAAACATGTCTGTGGGTAAGCCTGGGAGAAAATCTTGGGTTAAAAAATAAAGGCTATTAGTGTATTGCATAAAAATGTTAAGCTTTATTTAGTCCAAAAAGATAGGGCATAATTAATATTTATTGAAATTATTCTACAGGTAAAGAAATTTTCCATCCTTAATAGGCTCATGTAACACAAAATCTTGTTATGAACTTAAAAATAAAAGGTTTTTTCCCCAGCATCCTTGAACATGGCAAATATTACATAGGGATTTAAATTCTCCTCCCTGCAGGCAGTTTGTCCAAGACCTTCTGTAATATTCTTTAGAGGATTATAAAAACCTGCCCAAACACAGCACACGGATGCTTGCCCAATCAAACGCTTGGTTGAAAAAATTCATTCTGTTCTTAATGTTACTCTGTTGGAATATTAATGGAGCTTCACCTTTTGATTTAAATAAGCTAATCAGAAGAATTTTATGTAGCTTTTCTTTGCCCAGCTCAGACAAGTCTACATGATATTCAGTTTATTAAGGGGTTATTAGTTAATCTGCTCCTGGTGTTTATGAAAAACCTTCCACCATCTCACACTGTTGTTCCAATACCTCCATCAATGAATCATTATTATCAGGTGAGGTTTAATTGCACAGAAATCTTTTTTTCATATCCCTTGTTTTTATGTGATTAGTATTTCACCTCGTTCTTTTTTTTTTTTTTTTTTTTTTTTTTTTTTTTTTTTTTTTTTTTTTTTTTTTTTTTTTTTTTTTTTTGACATAAAATAAGATAATGCACTGGGTTCCAACCTAGAACTGGGACCATAATTTTACCCAAGAATTTCCACTACCCGAGGGTAATCTTTTGCTCTTCTTTTGTCAATTACATGAGAAGATGAACTTGTACAAATTCCCATAGTCACTATCGGTCATTAGAGCTTTGCAAAAAAAATTATTTTTTTCTCTCTATCATTTCATAGGTCTTAAGTTGCCTAATGGTTTGCACACTTTCACAGAAATATTGTTAGGATGATTTGAGGGATTTTTTTAAAGCCGACAGTGTAATAGATAGCATGACTGAGTGGTTTTATTTATGATATTCATTGGTTCAACATGAAACACAGCACATATTTAAACTGTATTCATTAAAGAGTTTGCACATAAAATATTTAAAGTGAGAATAGAAAGCCCTCAACAGAAGTTAAATGGCCCTAGGGGAGAAGAACTATTGCTTGAAATTATGCAACCTATCAATCTTAAAAATAACCACACTCTAGAAGAAGACAGTGTGTCTATCAAGCAAATTTCTATAAGGTGTATTAAAAAGCAAAACAGTTCCATACCCACATATATTATGTATTGGACATCGACAGCTTGTTTGAAAAAAAAAATTAACATAAAAAGCACATTTGTAGTTTTTTCTTTTCTTGCCCTACTTTACTGCATTCACACATGGCATTTTTTTACTTTTAGAACATATTTTCCTCCCTGTTTCCCCTCTTTAGAATTTGAGTGGATATTTTTCATTCTTATAATTTTTAAGGAATGTTAATATATTAGGTATTTCTGTAGATTATCCCTGAAAGACAATGTCTTTCCAATGTCCTGGGAGAAACTTTATGTTATCAGGTTTTTTTGCAGCTAAAATTGTCCTAATGCATTCCTCTGAGTTCTTATCTGCCATTACCCCCCAGGCTCACAAAGCTTTGCAGCCATGCAATCCTTTGTATTACTTTAATCTTCTTTTCT
This sequence comes from Brachypodius melanocephalos, assembly GCA_013398615.1. NCBI lineage: Eukaryota > Metazoa > Chordata > Aves > Passeriformes > Pycnonotidae > Brachypodius > Brachypodius melanocephalos. The sequence continues at coordinate 20,517,216 of VZSR01001854.1, read as the reverse complement.
ATCTCGCATTTCATCATCATTTGTTAGATCTTGTATTTTTTCCTTCCATATCCCCGTAAGCTGCTTGTTTGTCCTCTCCAGAATCAAAAGCTCCATCCAAGCACATTTTTTGTCGTGACTGTTTTAGTCTCCTCCTAGCTGAACTCCCTTTTTTCAGTCTGTTTAAAATGCCACTGGCAAAGTTACTCTTTGACTACTGTTTTGATCTGATTTGGCTTTTTCTCAAACTCTCACCAGCATTTCCACACAGAGCATGTCATGTTCAGATTCTTGAATTTGTAATTTTCAATCTCTAAGTAATTTAGAGTTTGGACCTATTTCTTCAGCATTACTTGTCCTCTCTTGTTACTTCTATAATTACAAGTACTACTTGCATCTCTTTACCTTTAGATTTAATCTTTTGCCTTCTCCTTTGCCCCTCATTCTGCCTTTAGCTGGGCTGCTAAGATTTCAGGCTTTTCTTTTCAATGTAAATTACTCCTTCAAATAAAATTTACACATATAAAATTATTTTTAAGAGAAATTCTGGATGTTGCTACTAATCAGATATAACAAAGGATGACCAACCTGACGTCTGTTTAGGATGGGTTGACGAGGATGAAGAGAGAGGGGTGGATGTTGTTTATCTTGACTTCAGTAAAGCTGTTGATGCTGTCTTCCATAACTTCCTGATAGAAAAACAATGAAATTAGTTCTAGATAAATGGAAAGAGAGGCTGATTGAAAACAGGCTCAGCTGCTGGGCTCAGAGGGCTCTTGTCAGTGACAGAATGTCTCTCTGGAGGGTGATCTCCAGTGGAGTGCTTCAGAGGTCATCATTGAAGCCCATATTGTTTAACATCTTATTAATGACCTGAACAATGGGACAGAGCACAACTTCATTAAGAGTGCATATCAAACAAAACTAGGAGGAGTGGAAGATAGACCAGAGGGATATGGACAAGTTGGAGGAATGGACTGGAGAGAACTCATTCTGTTTAACAGAGGCGAATGCCAAGTCCTGCCCCTGAGAAGGAGTAACCCAGGCATTTTGGTAGATGCTGGGGCATGACCAGCTGGAAAGCAGCTTTCCAGATAAGGATATGAGGGTCCTGATACTATTGCAAAGAAGGCCAATGATTACATTATGCAGATGTGGTTGATCTTTTCTGCCTGCCAGATACCTACCAAGACGCTGTATTACTCTCTTTGCTCTGCTGGAGTGGGAGAGGGAATACAGGGGGGAGATGATAAAGCCCATGGTTGAAATAATGAAACGGAAATAATTCACTAATTTTTGTCACAGAAAAAAACACTCTCAAATTGGGGAAATAGCAGAAATAAAATAAAATTAAAACATGATCCCTTTTCTCCAGGATCAACTTTACCCCTAATTCTTCTACCTCCTTCTCCTCTGTGGTGCATGGGGGTGGCAAACAGGGACTGCTGCCTCTTTCTCTTTCTTGCTTTAGTGTGGGTCCTTCTTGTAGGAAAAAGTCCTTAGGGAGCATCTCCCTTGTGACTCCTTCCCATCACCTGTAGTTCCTCTAGAACTGCTGAAAGCATGGGTCCTTTGCATGGACTGCAGTCCTGCAGGGATTGACAGCCCCAGCATGAGCAGACTGCAAAGGGCTGTGGTCTTTCAGATGCTAAATATTTCCAAGCATGGAGACTTCAGGACCTCTCTGGACAACCTAGTCCAATGTCTGGGGTCTTTTTTTGGTTTTTTTTGTTTTTTTTTTTTTTTTTTTTTTCTCATATACCTTCTCCTATGTAGGCTGAATAGTCCCATCTCACTCAGTCTTTCCTCACATGATTGTCCTTCCACTGTCTCTTTCCAACTTCAACCATTCTGTGTGCCTCTGTGTGAAATTTATTCACATATTTGTTCCCACATCATCTTCATTCTGCTTTTTATTTATTGTTCCATTATTTCTCTCCCCCCTGTCTAACTATTTTGAGTTTAAATATTATTTTGTAAATAGGAAGAATGGGAACTAGATTCCTAGGTAGCTAGCTGATTTGGAAATAATTGTTTCAAATCTTTAAAATCTAAAATCTCAGTGTCTTGTGATTGCTATATCAGTTGATAATAACAGTAATTCTTCCTGGCAAGAGCAAACAAGCCATGATGTTGGCTTCTGTTTCTTCCCTGGGCTTTTCTGGCACAACAATAGTTTCTAACATTCAAGCAATCAAGCATTAGTAAAACTGTGGGGCATTTGTTAGATTTTAGGCTCTTTGCCATTATATTTGCAAATCTGTAAATCTTCGGTGTTTTTGCCAATTAAGAGTTGATAAGTTGTTCCAGTTTTAAATGAACAGGCCTCATGTCTAATGCTGCTTTTAACTTAAACAACTGAATGACTTAGGGCTAGCCTGAGCTGCCTGGTGCTATGACCTTCAGAGAAGAAAATTACACCTCAAAAAGACCTGCTAGATCCAATAGCAGAGCCTCCTCCACATGTGTTAAAAATAAAAGAAAATAATTACAATTTTCACATAGGCTATAAAAATATCTGGGCTTTATGGAACTCCCCTACAGTTCTTCATTGAGTCTTGCAGTGGTAAGAACAAAACAAGAAGGTAAAAGAACAGTTCTCTCTTACCTCCTGGACCTTTAGGCCAATTGCAATTTGTAGTTCTGGCTGCAGCAGAACAGTTCCTGAGATGCCAGCATACCCAAGAACTACTGGTGACTCTAATTTTTCATACTAGGAAATTGGGCACTGAAATTGAATGAGGTAATGTAATTCAAATTTTAGTTAAATTCTACAGTACCATAACAGTACGGAGAAGGTGTTTACTGAGATAATACTGTAACAAAGCAGTAGATACTAATAAATTTCGTATATAGACAGTCAGGAAAAATATATGCAAGTTTACTTCTCTCTTCATAATATCTTAATTCCAACTTGGACTTGGTCCTATTTGGTTTGGACTCTTTCCCTTATCCAGCTGATTATTACTCTGCCAGAAATGAAACCACAGAGACAGATTTTCCTTGTAAACTAATATTACCTACTTCACATTTAATGATCCACTTTTGTCTGTAACATCTAATTTTGTGTATTCCTCAAGAAGCATGAGACTACCCATACTACAATAGGTGTGGTGATTTTTTTCACGAGCTATATAATTTGCAAGTGAAAATTTTAATCAGGTTTCCTAACATGTGCTTTTCACACCTGATTTCATCAGATTACAGTCATAAATATGAAGTATTTTAATTATGTAAAAAACTTTATGTGCGTATCTCAATTGTGTGCTTAAGTCTTTTAACTGTAAAACATAACACTTCATTTTTATACGTCAGTCTTAAAAAATTTGCGAAATTTTTCCCCAGTGCAAATAAAGACCAAAATAAAATGGCCATAGTACCTCAAAATCAGCAGGTCTTATGCAGAATAAAACAGCTAAGTTTATATTACAGTGTGAAAAGACCTTTGTCTTCTTATGGCATTTATGAAGAATTATAAAGGTTATATCAACTCCTAGCTGCAAATCCTAACTTTTTATTCTCTGATTTGTTATGAAAAAATAGAGAAAATTATAGGATGTGTTGTATTTTCCCATGCACGTACACACACACACACACACACACACACATACACATACATGAAAAACCCCAACACCCTCCCCAAACTCAAAAGTATGAAACTATTTCAGTTATGACACTAATTTTTATTCTATTTTTAAATGTTACTCAATCAACCAATTGGAAACAAAATGCAGATTTTTCCTGAATATATGTTTGATGGACAGGTATCATATATATTTTGATCTCATGTAAATTAATGCAGATAGGAAAAACGACAGCCTTAGAGCACAGAGACGATTCCTCCGACAACTGCTTCACCATGGATAAATATTTTTCTTTAACCACACAGTGGAGACATGAAGAGCCCTGCACATACAGAATCATTTACTGTACAAAGGCAGGGCTTTATAAAAGCAAGCAAAGAACCCCCACCATGTAACCCAGGTGTGAATGAAGTGCTCTTATTTGGACAGGTCCTGAGCATTTGGTTTCTTTCTCTGAAATGAGCCAGTGCCAACATTTGCAGAAGTCATATTGGTTGGTGCCTAATTTTAGGCACATACATGAGAGCATTGTCTTTCATAGTTTTCAAGTAACAAAATGCAAGCTGAACTTCTAGGCTGAACCTAGAAGTTCAGCCTGCATTTTGCCTAGAAAGCCTGAACCTTTTTTGCTCTGGCAGCTATGAGAATGCAAATGGCACTTGAGCACAGATGAACATCTGACTGTATGTTAGAGTTAGGCAGCAAAGCAAAGAAAGTTGAAAGAATTATGGCTTGATCTAGTGATGATGTTTAAACCTGATATTTATTCCTCTTTTAGATCAAAGCAGTGTTGCAAAACAAGACAAAGGCTTGAAATATTTTCAGGAATACATTGTGTGTTTTTTCAAAAGGAGGACTGTGAAAGTAGACAAGAAAAGTAACATTTTCAACATCTTTAGATTTATTTGGGATATTTTTAGCCATTAAGATAAAAATCAATACTTTCAGAAGTGCAACATTTTATAGGAATGATATTTCAGTTACTAATTGCTATTACTGTAAAGAAGAAAGTGCTCAGGTAAAGAGCCTATAATGAGGTGAGGAGGGCATACTCATGCCCTAAATTAGGGGTTTGGTATAAGGAATATAAAATTTAACTTTTGCAGCCTAAAGCAAAGATAATTTCACACAAAAGATTTCTCGGGATATAATTCAAAAACCTTCTCTGCAGCATGGTGCACACTTATACATGTGTCTCAAATAAATGAGAATATGATTTTTTTTAAATTTTATTTTCCTGTTTTCCACCTTTCCTTTCTCAAATTCTATTTTGGTGTTTTTAATTTGTTTGTAACTTGATATCTTTTACAAAATATATTGATGTTACTCTGTTTTGATCAGACGTTTATTACCTGTGATATATTTCCATGCCTCAGGTAGATTAGAATCATATTCATTATGCAGTTTCAGAATCATGATGTTTGCAATTATGAGAAAGGTCCTAATTTTACTCTATGCTAGGAGTTTTGCTTTCAGCATTCATGAGACTAATATTGACAAGGATGCACATGGAAAATTCCTATGCAGATATTCAGTATTGGAAACTTTTTAATCAGATTTGCTAACATACTCATATAGGAAAAAGAATTGTGCAAAAATCAAATGTTCAGATGGTTATTTTTAGCTTTCCTATTTAACTGAAAATGAGCCATAGACATCTTGACACAACATTTTGTGCCAAATGAATATTTCAAAAGAGCTACCATCACAGGGAGACCACTTACTACAATAATAATAAAAAAGTTTATATTCACTTGGGCTCACATTGGCATCTTTGTGAAATTTTATGAAATTGAAACTGAGCGAAATCAGAATTGTTGGCTACAGAAACCCCTTATGTTAAAGCTACTTATGTTGTTTATCCTCACACAGGGAATAAAACCTTCCTTTATCAAAATCAATTCAGACTAAACCAATGTCTGTAGGAAAAGAAGGTATCCTACACAGACATAGTATCACTTAGAGCTGCTGAGTATTATGGGAATAAAAAATGCTTAGACAATGGTAATTTTATAGGACATCAGGATTTAAAAGCTTGCCTCAGGCAGGAAAAAGCCATTCCATAACAGATTTTTAAATTTCTCTCTTAGAGGGGTAAAACCAGCTTTCCACTGCATTTAAATTTACTCTCCCTAGTGCAGAGGTGACTATTTGGTTTTGATAACTATTCTGAAAATCTCCATGAGAATATTAAAAATCTTACCATTAAGAGAACTTAATAAGAATACTTACAAAAATATGTTCCTATGAGGAATATGACACTATCTGCACACACAATAATAATTTATTTCAGAAAATATAATTTACTATGTTTAAGATAATATTTTAGAAAATTTTTATTGCCATGAAATAGATTAAAAAAGCAATCCCTTAACATAGTTAATCTGTGGATCTAAAACAGTTTTATGTCACAGCATGTACCTCTTGGTAATAATGAATATAATAAACTGTCATGTTTATAACCTGTCACTGCAGGAGTTGTCAATCTATCAAACAGAATGCAGGGGCTTTCAGGTAAGTGTTAGTTTCTTTCCAGGTGTTAATGCTGGCTCTATCACCCTTATTAATAACTAAATGTTAAACCACTTCATTAAGCTGAATAGTGGCTGTGGTGAGTGCTGTGAAATCTAACATACAGGTGTAATGACCTTGTTCAAAAAATATTGTGCCAGTATGAGGAGAGATGTATATAGGTGTACATAAGTTAAGAATGTTCTGTTTGCAAACATTTTTAATCCAAATTATTTTCTCTAATACCCGTCATTTAGATTTAGATCTACATTCAAACAGTGCATTATAACCTGTCCTGCAAATGAGATATTGGAGCTGTTCAACACAAAAAAAAAAAACCAAAAAAAAACCAAACAAACAAAAAAAAAAACCTCCAGCAAAACCTAGCAGGACTGACTCAGCAAATCTGAAATAAGTAAATGCAGGTCTACTTTATAACTGAGGCCAAATTCTAAGTGCACATTTTTATGGCTTCTTTTCTTCTCCAGTGTCCATATTTGTCAAGTCTTCAGTCACTGCCCTGTTGAATAAAATGTACTTTTTTATGAATGGTTATGCTAATGAAAAACATAACAGTAAAACCCTACATTAAAAAGATTTTAGTGAATTTGTCTGGTTTTTGCTTTCATTTTTTTCTTAGCTTCTACCATCTTAATATGAGATATTACTAGTCTTTCTATGTTCACCCATTAAAAAAAAGTGCTGGAAATAGCTTGGCATTTATACATTTCCTTTTGACATTAGCAGGGTTAATTAAATTATAACCTCGCCATTTGTGGAACATGTGAGAGGCAATAATGTCGCCTGGGATCATAACCACAGAAGCTGCACGAGGCAATGTTTACTGCCATGTGAAACGCTCCAGTAGTTACCAGGCATGTAATTTAGAAAGAGAAAGAAAACCAGAAAATCGGTTTCAAATTATCTGATAGAGGATTATGGAATGAGAGGGATGAGAAATACATCAGTGTACCTGTCTTCCATAACAACATAACTCCAGACAGTACGGCTCAGTAGCTCAGGTCAAAGGCTACGTTTAGCACTGCCATCCTCCAGAGAGGCGTATCTCATGGGAGAATCCCTTTCCAATGGACAAGAAGACACCACTAATTCCTCTTTCAGAAAGCTTTATATTCAAGAGTGAAAATGCTTCTAGTACAAAGCTTCATAGTTGTTAAGTCAGCACTAATGCAAGGTATGGAAGTTAATTTAAGTAGCTGGACATCGAGGAAGGATTCTTCATAGGAACAGTTACATTGCACAGTATCATATGGTGAGATGACAGGAACAAGAAATCCCCAGGAATTTGCATCCCCAAACTGCTTTGAGCCTTGTATTTTTTTTTTAAGGAAAAAAACAAAACACACAGCAATAAACACCCCCCCCAAAAAAAACCCAAAACAACAAAACAAACAAACAAACAAACAAAAACAACTAAAACCAACAAAAAAAAAAAAAAACCTAAACCATGCTGCAACAGGATTTACGGGTGTTATCACAGGTAAGTGATGTGTTGGAATTGTAATATCAAAAACAGATTGAAGAAGGAGGAAAAAGGAGGTAGTGAGTAATACTGTGGAGAAATGAAAAAATAAAGAACATTGTATCACATTCAGATTTTGGAAAAAAAATGAGAAAGATCAATAAAAATGAACATGGGAAAATATGGGTGCAAAGCAGGAGTATTTTGTGAGGTAATGGCAGCTGAAACAAAAAGGGAAAATAGAGTCAGTCTCTCACAAATTTAGATGGTCTCTAAAGTTGTTAGGAAGCAGTTACTATAGGCAGCTGGAGGAGTGGCTGAAGGTATTCAGTTTAAACATACAGATACAGAAAATGTGATAAAATGAGACCCACCTTTTTACACAGAAAATACAACAATCGTGTCAAGAATGATTAAAGAATTCAATTAGGTTTCAAAATACCCAGATGGAATGAATTTATACCCTTGTGCCCCAACTCCCTCATGTGATATAGAGTACTGTGAACTTTCTGTTTAGACATTATTAAAAAACCTTCAGAGAAGTAAAGATTTCTGGCTTCAAGGAAATAAAACACAAGAAAGAACACAATTCCTTAGAGGACTCCCAAGACACAGATGAATTGGACATCACTCTAGATACCTACTTACTTTTCTTAATCATCAGGGTGGGACCAGGCTGCTCTAAGAGATCTCCATCCATAAGAAGACTGGGAAGAATTCCACATGTGAAGGAAATTGGATGTGAAGATAGAATTAAGGGCCATTCATAAGCATTATGATACAATAAGAGTTACCTTGTAAGTGTCTAGATAATTTTGGCTTTATATCTTTATAATGAAAATACATATCAACAAATGTCTTTTCTTGTTGTTTTGTCCTTTTTTGTCCCCCAACAGTTTTATTCTGAATTTATTTTTTTTTTCACTAGCTTGTTTTATTGTTATCAGGGATCAATCTAAAAATCCTTGATTCACTTTATGAAGGAAAATCTTTAAAAGATTCTTCTTTCAGGTGATAAAAAAAAAGTTAAAATTTTGCATTTTCTAATTATGCAGAGAAATGATGGGCAACACCAACAGATCTCGAGGCTTGCTTTGCTTTATCATACTGAAATCTGATAGCTCTTCTAAATCTTATTTGTACCATGGTACATGGTATTGTAAATGAGATACCTCTATTTTCTCTCTCTATATATAAAATAATAAATTCTGTTTGGATTATTCAGATGTTAGTTTGTGACATGTGAATTGAATAAGCCTGTACAAATATAACTGAAGCTTATCAACACTTCTGCAACATTTCAGGGCCTGAGCTCTCTGTGAAGATTCCATATGTGCATGGAGTTCCATATAGCGCTTTCCTGCCACAGCAATGTATGTCACCACATATAAGGAGTGAGTCATAGGGGTACCGCGCCTGACATGTCTCATTTTGAATATATAAAACATATTTTTTAAAAACAAATGCATCTGTTGATTATGTAACTTTCACTATTTTTTTTGCAAACAATACACCTGGCTTTCAAATTTTCTGACCACTATCTCAACTGATCTCATCCTACAAAATAATACAGAAACTTGCTCCTGTCAGATCAATTCCCTCTTTCATCCCTAGCCCAAATACTGTATGCAATTTTGTTTAAAGAGCAAAAAATATAAATGTAACTTCTCTGTCTAATAAGAAATTAAATAATTAAATCCTGACATTTTATTTGCACTGAAAGAATATGTCCCTCAAACCCTCAAGTTTTGTTGAACTGGACAACTATCAACCTAGCTGTGCTAACAGCTGAAGATAAGAGTCCAGAGAATTTGAAAATGGAGAACATTTGTTTTTATTTCAGATTTTTATTTTTTTTTTTTTACCAGCCATTTGCAGTTATTATCCTTTAGAGATGTTCAGGTTTTATCTTTTCTTGTAAGTTTCTCATGTGACCCTGGTTAGAACGATGTCATGCTAACTATGAACATTCTATTCATGATTCTTAGAAAGAGACAGAAGTGGGAAGAAATCAGGCTAAGTTGTAATCATGGTGGAGCAACCATGGCATGTGTTCTGTCAGCTGTGCTTCACAAAAGGATGGTCCAAATAGGATGTCCTCTGCTTCTTCGGTAATCTAATAAAATTTTAATGTACAAATATTTGGAAATACAACTTGGGTTTATACTTTTTGACTTTTCTTTTCTTTCCGTGTTCATTAAATTCTATATCATTCTTCTTCCTCCTTCTGTGTAATTACTTAATAATTTCCTGCAGAAATATTTAATTCATAGCTTGCTCCTTCCTTCTACTCATTTCAAAACTGCTTGCCTGACCTTTCACTTTCTCATGACACACTACAGTGCAGTTCCAAATCTCTTCTCCAATTAATCTGCACAGGGGCACAAGTAAAATACAAAGTTGGGAATTGGATTGCAATTTCTGTGTTATTACTACTGAGCAAAGGCCAGCAACCTCATGTTTCTTGCATTAGCTGGCCCCTGCTGTTTCACTTAAGATCCATTTGTTTGAAATGAACAGGTTATAGAAATTAGACTCAGAATTTTAAATGTTTAGCTAAAATATATACAGTGATGAACGGCTCTGTTAAAAAGTACCCTCAGGGACAAAAAAAAAAAAAAAAAGACAAAAAAAAAAAGACAAATCTTTGGATATCTTCCTTCAACTCTACAAAAATTGCTGCAAAGACTCAGAGTGACAATACAGATTAAGATAGTATACGAATTTTTCTTAAAATTTGCCGGTAAAAGCAGGTAGGGTAGCAACTAAATAGTCATTATTCATTAGAGTTCCTGCAGGCAAAATATACAATATATAATATCAATTCCTTTCCTGAAAAAAAAATCTTTATAGAAATTCTTTTTACACCGGTTTTAAGAAAAAATCTTTTATAAACACTAAATGAGATAACACTGAAAATGAGATCACACTGAAAAATTCTCCTAACACTGTTAATTATGTTTCTTTATTGGGTTGTTTCATGAACTGGAGGCATTTCACCATATAATGGAGTAATGAAAGCCCAATTGCTAACACCCAGGAAATAAAATTCTACTGAGTTTTCTGCACTGCTCTAGGATCCAGTAAAAACACATCACACAACATTCTTCACAGCTGAGAAGGATGTTGATGATTTTCACAAAAAAAGTAAGATAATGGAAATTTCATTATGCATAACTAGATTTCCCAAGTATTGTATGTTGTATGAAACTTTTAGAAAATAATGAGCTCAAATCTTATATTAGAAACAAAGTGGTAAAACAGTTCTAACTTAGATTCATTTAACTCAGTTGAATTTTCAGGGAAAACTCAGGATAACCAAAGCAGTTTCTGGCTCACAGTTACCATCTCAGCTTCAAAGTCTATTCCTGGTTCCCTGCTTCCTCTATTTTTTTTTTATTATTATTTTTTTAATTTTTTTTTTTTATTTAGCTGAGAAGTGTGCACTAGTCAGGAATATACTCTACCCCATTCCCCAAAATCTAGTCTGGACTTACAGACCTTAAACGCTCCACTATTTCTCAAAACAAAATAAAGCTCTTGAAGATCTTTGTGACTCCAGTTCAATGTATCATCATCAGGACCCCTCTGTGTTTATAACAAAACTATATTAATTTTACTATTATAGCACCCAATGATTGAACTTAATGGTATGTTAAAATCATGACATCAAAACCACCAGTTTGGCACTATCCAGAGTTCTGATTATAAAAACACTTGGGGAAAATTGATCTATGTGAGGGAAGAGGAACTTAGGATAGGAACTAGCTCATGAGTAACAAAGGGTTGTTTCAGCTCACTTAAACATGGAAAAGCATTTCTTGGCTCTAGAAAGTTCCAGATGGTGCCTTTGCAGACACTAGGAAGATAATCAGAGTATCGTTGAGGTTGGAAGGAACCTCTGAAGGACATCCTGTCTAACCCTCCTGCTCAAGCAGGTTCCTTCCTGCTTCCTTCAGATCAGGCTGTGCTGAACCATGTAAAGTGGGAAAACACAGCCTACAAGAATAGGGGCGCTGAGAATCCCGAGTACTTCATGCAGGATTGACAGCACAGAGAGAACTACACTGGAGAATATCTTCTTGGGGAGAAAACAGTAATGATACCTTGTATTTAATTACTTGGGAACGATTGTTTGTGGATATACCAATGTTACAGAACACAGTTTTAAGCTGCCCCTATCACTATACATATATTAATTGGCTTTTGGGGCCAAATGAAAGAAAATCGGTAACAAACAATGATTAGTCCTTCTCTTTTTTTTTTATTTTTACCATTTTTTTTATTAAAAAAAACCATAGAATAGACTTTAAAAAGTATTTGGAAATTTCCATTAATTTGCCTTATTTCAAGGATAAAACAAAAAATATTATTTATCTATGATTGTTTATGCAAAACCAATTCTACAATTATTGTCAAATACTTTCATGCTAAGAAACGTGTTTCCTTAGCTCTCTGGTCAAACTGCTAAGGCACCAGTATTCAGAAAATACTCACTTTTATAGAACATTTGAAACAACTGTGTTTTCCTTTGGTAATTTGCAAATTATCAAATTACAAATGATAGACAGCTAGTGAAAGATCTGCTATGAAAAAGAACTAATGCCTTTCCATATTTTGTAAGAAATGATGGAGGGAGAATGACATTTTAAAATCATGCCTCACTTAACAACAAACTAATGAATCATATTTTCACTAAGTTTTTCAAAGGTTTACCAGTTTAATTTTTTCTTAGGCTTTCTTTTGACTGACTACATCTAAGGACAATAAAGAGAGCTACTTTTTTCTTTTTGGTTTATTATTCCGAATAATGGACACCTCAGATAATCATAATAGACACAATTCGGATAGTAAAGAATCAGTGTTGACAATCTCTTAATTATCAGAGCCTTCTAGGGATTTACAAAGCCCTATTGGCTGCCTTTCACAGCTAATTGCAGCTCTATTTTCCTGCCTTCTGTTTTGTTTTCAACATGGTGAAAGAATACAGTCACAAAGCTATCTAGGATCCTGGTCAAGGAGCTGCATCCTTGAAAAGCACCAGAATCTGGAGAAGTGAATTAAAAGACAAAATTAGCTGTGCCTAGTTCCTAATTGCATCTACCAGTTATTCATCTCATGGTTTTGGCTGAGCTTTTTTCACCCTTCTGCCTCAAGTTTTTATTGCTGTAAAATATGCATAACATTTCCTCATTGCTGTTTCTGGGACAGAGAATGCTAAAGTCGTGATGCCTACACAGAATATGCAGAATGCCATGTAAATTATGTATCTTTTCAAAGACTCAAAGAATTTCTGTATTTAGAACATTTTGAACTCTGAAGTAAAAGAGCCTCCTAGTGACAGGCTGATCAGGTGAAGCTGTCACTTACAAAACTGCCCCACTGTAAATTTAGGAAATGAAGGAAACTATTAGGGATTCCACAGTTCTCAAAGTAAATGTCTGGGAATCTAGTTTACAGGAAAAGATGAATAATGTAAAAAGGATTCATTGCAATTAACAGAAAACTTTCTCATTTGTTATCAAATTTTTCATCACAAAAGAAAGAAGATGGAGGAGAAAGAGACAAAAGGAAAAGGAGACACCTATTGAATAAATTCTAAACATCAAGACTAAACTACAGCTACAGGCAAAGTACAAGAGATGATGTGCAGCACAATTATTGTGGAAAAGGAGTGTGAAGGATGAGGAATAAGCAGGTTTGTCTCAAACATTCTGACTGTTGTGACAGAAAGGTTGTGGTTGGAGGAGAGGGTCCTGTGGTGATGGGGCTGTGCCGTTCTGGGCCAACTTCCCTTTCCAGTTCCTGGGCTTGCAAGCCTGTCCTGAAAATCACATGTGCTTGTGTCTCAAGAAGGATTGAGTCCTGGGCATCTCCCTGAAAGGGCTTCAGGGGCTCACAGGTCCTGGGCCCCTCCACATGACTCATACCCTGGAGTGCTCCAAAAGGCTGACTGCATGCAAGAACAATATGGTGTGAACGGCATGAGAAATTTATTTTATGTAAGAAGCACTTACCAGGTAAACTAGAAAAAGAAGTTGGTAGGTCCCATGTGGTCTCTCTTTTTGTCATTCCCAGATCCAGACAACCCATGGTGCCAGGAAGGATGTAAGTACTGGTGATCTTTTCCTCTCTCTTTCTCTCTTTTTTGGTTTACTCTCTCCTCTTCTGTTTTATCCTGGCAAGTGAAGTTATCACATTCTCCTCCTTACTGCATGCCTGAACTTTGTTATGAGAGTTGGAAGTTTGTTCAAGTTTGCTCAAGAAGCTGAGAGCTTGTTGGCCAACACCTCCACAATTAAATAGGGTGCTAGTTGCTGGGGTTAAAACAATTACACAATAAAGCCTAAGATTTCCCTGACAGGTGGACTGGTCTTTGTTCATTCATATGAGAATTTATAACCAACATCACACTTGCTTCTGGATTGTGGCGTTGAGTTTAATACAAATTTGTGAATTCTCTTAAAGAAGGAAAAACAGATTTTCAGAGCATACAAGAAAGAGCTTCTCTTTTGTTTACCAATGCAAGAAACTTCACAAATATCAACTAAATTTACTCTGAGGTAAAAAAAGATTGTGTCATCACTAGATGGATTTCATTATTCTATTCTTAGAAATCAAAGCTGTCTAACAACAAAAATCCAAATAGAAAGCAAAGCTCAAAATAAATCTCAGTTAAGTGGGAATTGCATTCACTTGTCAACTGTGCAAGTTTGTCCTCTCAGTTAACAGTTTTGCTTATGAGCCAAAGAAAAATTAATGTATTCGCAGGGGATTTGCTAACACCTTTGACAGTAAATTCACCCTCTTTATCAGCTATTCTAAAATTTTAAAAAAGCAACAAAAAAACAAGTAAACAAAACCCAAATACCTTTTCTGCCTTTGAAATCTTTCCTCTCTCTTCTGCCCCTGTAAGTGTCAGTAGCATCATCACTCCGACTATTTTTGTAGTGGCAGGAACCCCTGTATCTACATCCTATTTATAGTACCTATATCTAGGATAAATTTCTTCCTAACTTGTGTTCCACTTGCAGAAAAGATGACAAATATATTACAAAGTATGCAGTTGTTAATATATAATATAATCAATGTAAATTATTACTATATGTAACATCAGATGTTAACACAAGGATTTAAATATATGGGTTTATGACTGTAAAAAAATTATGGGAGAATCTGTTTACATCTGCAGTACAATAAGGACATGATTGACAAAATAAATGTGTGCATAATTTTATATCTCTCTACGTATATAAAAACAGCCACACATTCTGCTTGTTATTTAAATGTTTATGTACTCAAAAAACATAGCATTCCTTGAATTGTCAACAAGACTAAAAATAATACTTCTTACAACAAAATTCCAAACTATGAGGCATTTTCTTTTCAAGATAATTTTTCCCCTTTTTCTATTCTCAAAAATCTTGTTATTAACTAAGAAAACAAACCCATGACTTTACAATATATTTACATTGAAATTTCACTGTCTTGTGACGTGACAAAATTTTATTCCTTGGTAAGGCTATCACAGATTTTCATGAGACAGACTTGTTACAGTGTGAAACCTGATTGTTTTAGGCACTGGTGTGTATTTTGTAAATGTATATATTTAATGTCTTTTCAGGTAGGGGAAGATGCTGGCCAGTTAGAGGACACACTACTTCATGACAATAAATGTTTAAGCTTCAAAGGTTTACATATTTATTTTGTGAAAGTGGACAGTAGCCTTTTACTAGTCTTACAAAATGTGCTGCACAAGAGATTGTCATTTCAAAGACTGTTTCTGCCCTTGGGATAACATTTTTCTCCTCTCCTATCTCTATAATAAAAAATGTTAAAACTTAAGTAATATAAGAGCCTATTTCCTGGAATAGTACTGTCAGTTTTATGTACATTAATTTGTGTTCTTTTCTGAGCTTCTTTTTGGAACTGTTTGTCTTCCTCCCCCATTGCCTCAGATTAAAAAAAAAAAAAAAAAAATAAATTGGTATACTGTCCATGTCTAAAGTCTACAAAGGTCAGATATTGCACAAAAAAGTATTGTGAACCTTGTAGGAAATAATAATCCAAGGTAACAATTTAAAAATAACTAAAGAACTAAAGAAATAAAAGACCAAAGCACAAAAATAAATGTAGTTTTGCTATGCATCATCAAGAATTCCTAGGACTTTCAGTGCAGAAAAATTCAAGTAATTTCAAATTTGTTAAGGTAATCTTTGGGATGAGTTTGATATACCCACTCAACTCTCTATTCAGGGTTAACTTTTACAGTGAAATGTACAGAAGAAAACTCTGACCTTTAGGGCTGTTTATGAAGAATCAATGTTTTTTAGTTTTGTCAAGTGTCTGAATGCTTTGGGAATCTGTTGGGATGGTTACATATTTATTTCAAAACAAAGGAAAATAATTCTATTGAGCCATTTGATACAGTGTGCAGTGTTCTTCAGTTTCTTGCAGGTCCCCGTAGTAGGTTTCAAAACTGGTTATGATTGAGTACGAGGTCATGTTCATGCTTGGAGTCCACTGGTTTTCACAAGGGGCAGCTGACTATATTAGCAACTGTCTTAGAGGTCACAGGAAGTAGGACTTCTAGCTGAAGCCTGACAGTGGAGGTAGCACTTCTCTACCTTTTCTGCACAAGCACACCAAATATGTAGAATGCTCCCAGTGCTTGAATTCAATATTTACAAATATATCATATTAAATGTTGATGTAATTGCCAGCAATAAGAGGAATAGCTGTTCTAGTGATTATTTTATCTGTCTAGTTTCTGGTACTTCTTTCCCACAATAGAATTATGGTCATCTGTTGAATTGCTACTGACCAGTTTGAGTAGTACAGACAGGAAACTTTATTCATCATGCCAGGGAAAACAGTTTAATTCATCTATATAGTCCTCCCTGCCTAGGAAATTCAGCAACATTTCTGCCACCCTTCCCCCTGGAACTTGCAGTAAGAGAAGATGCACATTGCTGCCTAAGCAATGATGAATTGATTCATACACTTTCTACTCCTTCACATCAACAGCATGGATCAAGCACAAATATGGGACATGGACCTTCTGCCTAGTGCTGATCTGCTCTAGATCTGCAGCGCTGTCTTTGCACTCAGTGTCTCAGCTCACTGCCTTCTGTGCCTGGGTTTAGGGCTGGAGGCACATTCAGAGCACAGCTAGAGTAGCACACTGAGTAACAAAAAAAAAAAAAAGCTTGAGATCAACTCAATCTAATGGGCTGCTGTTCACTGGCAGCTAGCGATTTTCAGCCTCTTGCTAATATAGAGAACATTTTAAAAATCACCAAACAAACATCACTCTTAGTAAAATCACAGGATTCACAGTACTTGTCCTAAGATAGCTCATGAGCCAGAGTAGACTTTACACTCTCTTCTAATATCTAGCCAGATATTTTGGGGGGGGGGTAATCAAATAATATGTGCATCTGAACAGGTTGTTAAGCCCAGGAAGGGGTTAAAAGATGGTGTCTTTATACAGGCTTTTTCACTGCTGGAAAGTTCTGTTTCTCTGCCCATGGTTCTGCATTTTCTCCCATTTGGTCTTGTTTGAAAATTTCCAAAGATGAAAATAAATACCTAATAAAAAAGACTGATTTTATTTTATTCCATTCTGAAGGAGAGTCTTCACAATTTTAAAATTTTGAGATTTCAAGGTTTCAGTAGGAAATGACAAGCAGATAGAAAACACTCCAACCTGCAGGCTTGCACAGTACACAGATTCATTGAAAAGAGTGGAGAGCTTTGAAAAGAAATGTAACAGTTTTGTCTGCTTACAGGTGATACACCTCTTATCAAGGTATGTCTTGGATGGCAAATCTCACTAGAATATCATCTCCCAGCTGCAATATTAAGCCTTTGAAGGGCCAGGAAGGCACCACTAAACAGAGGTCTATTGAAGCTCTGTTTCAGGCATTTCCCTGTTAGGGTTTTCCAAACCAAAGGGAGTAGGTGCTTACTAGAAGTCAAAAGGCAATAAGCCAATGGGGTCATGCAGTTGATCCAAACGAGCAGCGATGGGTCATTCCTACAGAACCTGCAGCAGAAGGAAGAAAAGGTCAGCAGTTTTGGATGTCCTGGTGTATGAGCTGTGTTGATAAGATTTTTGTTTCTGCACAAGTTTGACTTTGAGGATGTGCAAATACCAAAGAAAGACATTTCAGATGTGGGCTTTCTGACTGATCTGTAGCTGTCTGATATGGATTACCTCCGGAGAGTCGGAGCAAATAGCAGCTGATAGAGTGCCTGTTGTTTGAGAGCCAGTGCCACCTCTTCTCAGAGTCAGGGCAATGGATGATTTCTGCTCAGGTTATTGCAGGTTCTCTCACATTTGGAAAAGTCAATATTTCTATAATCTGTGTTGAAAAGGTGGGCCAGCAGTAGCCCTTAATTTCAGCTGCTGATATTAAATTCCACAGATTCTTCAGAGAAACATATATCTCTGGACCAGTGTAATGCTAAATCTGGATCTACCATAAAAGCTTCATAACTTGCTTATCACAAAAGTTTTTATTATGCCTGGGAAGTCATCTTGGCTGTGATCAGTGAAGAAAAACAAGATCTTACTACACAAATATTATAAGAGATTATGGGTATATTTTTGTTTGTTTGTTTCTTGACAGTTGTGGTGATTTCAATAACAGCCACAATTTAAAAATAGAGAATAACTACTTAAACTTTATTTGCCTAATGCATCTATCTATATCTACAGAATAAATCAAAGGTCATGTACCTATATCTGAATTTTATGTTATAAAGCTGACATGTCTGGAAAATATCCAAATTATTTAACAAGTGATTGCTGAAAAAAATGTGTAAAATGAAATGCTGCTTGCTTGTACTCCATTGGAACCTTGTTTATCCAGTGAAATGTTAAGGTAGGTGACCCTTGTCCCCAGAACATCTCTATTTTTCCTATAAGTGGACTTCCTAAACAGAAGACTGAAATGAGGTTTTAGGTAAAATGAAAGTTGCAACCCTTTGAAGATCAGACTTATGATAGCATTTAAGAGATTGGAAATATTTGGGAATCTTAAGGTACTATAAGTAATACATATATTGCAATGCAGCAAATTCCCACAGTGGCCTCAACTCTCACAGAAGATCTTTTGATATTTATAAAATAATGAGTCAGTTCATTTGCAGCTTGAGCAACAGAAGCCCGGATTATTCTCACTTCCCTCATATTCTTTGTCCGTGTTTACAGTGAGGACATGTAGGCTCAAAAAAGCTTACAGTACTGCTATACTCTAGGGAGTCACCCCTAATAAAATATTCTATTAGCATTTTTTATCTCTCTGCTTATGCTTATTTTTAACGTGATAATTCATGCTAAAGAGCAGGAGAAAACCTCTTATTAAGACAAAAAATTTTGCAGGGGAGCCAGTCATATTAAAAATGCAGTGCACTCAGTATTTAAATTAACATGACTATAAAGAGCTTGTCCAAAATAAAAGAAGTTTTAGTCCTTCATAACGATAATGGAAAAAAACCTGTAATACCTCTATTAACAAAGATAATCAAAACAAAATTAATGTGTTGAGGAAGCAGCTGTAGCCACTGCAACAATACAGTTTCTTCAAGGGACAGAACATGAAAATAAATTTCCAGCTACTCCAACACGTCTTTTGCTCCGTAACTTCAAAAAAACACACATTTTACACCATCAGGGTTAAACTGTAGCAGTCTGTTATAAGAGTCCCCAAGGCAGAAATTTTACATATTATTCTGAAAAC
Organism: Brachypodius melanocephalos; assembly: GCA_013398615.1. Lineage (NCBI taxonomy): Eukaryota > Metazoa > Chordata > Aves > Passeriformes > Pycnonotidae > Brachypodius > Brachypodius melanocephalos. Next base: position 20,497,912 of record VZSR01001854.1, on the reverse strand, counting down.
ATTCTGAAACACTGTAACTATTTTGAGATCTGGTATTTGTCAAGAGACTGGAAAAATAATTTTTTGACGTGAAATGTGCGCAGTAAAACCAGAGAGAAACAAGTTAAACAATGAAAAATAGCACCATTTGTCAAAGCAGGAGAAAATGAAACTATCTCTAACAATAGGAAATAGCTTTATTTCAACTGCAATTAGTTTGGATTAAATAGGTTATTGCAATGAACAAAGTTGTGAAAATACAGGTTCTTCAGCATTGTAAAAGTATGAGTTTTCACACACTGTTCTCAGGAATTAGCAAAGCTTAAGTCTGAATTTAAAAATTGCTTTAGCAAGCTGTTAGCTTTCTGTACTACATACATACTGCTCAAGCTTTAAGTAGCAGCATATGTTCTGATAAGTACAAGATATTGGAAATCTATATTTAAGATTAATATTTGCAGAAATATAAAACTTTCCATGGTTTGAACACTTAAATTTTTTAACTATGTAGTGACAAATGCTATTAATTTCTGTGTGTACTCATTGCAGTGGTTAAGTTTATGTTAAAGCTGTTTAGAACTTGAAATTTTGCAAATTTTAAGGAAAACTCCACCTAAGATGATACTAATCTGACTGTAACTGGCATGACTGTAAAGAGTCAAAGTAATTGACTCCTGATATTCAGATTTGTGTAACAATTTTTTATTTTAGGCACAAAATCAGCTAAACATGTATTTCATTGATAGACTGTGTTATAAGGTACCATTAAGAATATTTCTTACTTCCCAAAAATTCAAGAGAAAGGCTTTTATGGAGAAAGTGCATTTCAAAAGTTTCTTACTGTGCTGATAATTAAAGCACCCCCCTTTTTTTTTTTTTGGAATTCACACAAGTAATGTTATTGTATATCAAAATCAGCATATATACCTAATGTTAGATTTGCAGTGCCATGCTCCAAAACTGCATAAACAGACATTTAGTGTGTATTTTACATGCTATATTGTATACTAATAATTATATACCAAGTCACCATGACTTAAGTGTGAAAGACATTTAAAGTTACAAGGCTGAAGATGAGAGACCATTTCTTTCAAGTAGGGAAACTTCTGGTAGAATAGTTAGCTATTTTAGATGGCTTATTTCTTTCCAATGTGTAGGAGGAATCACAACATCTATCTTCAAGAAGGTGAAATCAGAGGGTAGTTGTTATTAACAGACAGAAGGAGGAAAATTAATATTCCAAATGGAATAAAATTAACATTTTACTGCAAAATTTCTAAAGAAAGCAAGTAGAAATATTGATGCCAGTAGCTAACAATGAATATAGGGTACAGAATATTAACAAGCTCGAAAGTCTTACTTGAGATATGTTCTCATATCTCCTACACACAACTAGTAAATTTGTAACAAATCAATCTTAGAGGATACAAAATTTAAGAAAAAAGAGACACATTCCAATTTGTTAACAATGTAAGGTTTCAGAATACTGTGTATTAAACTACTAGCTAGATGAGTCAGGTATTTATTTCTATGTACTATTTTTACTCATGTAGAATCAGTTAAATTCATTGTTTGACAATTGCAGAATATGCTATTTGTGTCTTGAAGTTATTTACAGCATGAAAACACTTACTCTGCCTTTTCTTTCCCAGCATATAGAGTAGAAAAAACCTGCTTTTAGGTGTTGGGGGATATTTTAAAATTGCCTTCAGTTTTTATTTTGGTTGACATACATTCCAAATTTGTTGTTCAATTCTCACAGAAACATTTTTAAAACAGATACATACAAGAAAATTGTTATTTGAATTTTACACAAATTAGTTCACTGGAATAAAATTTTCCTGTTAAATACTGATGTAGACAGCTTGCAGCAATACTTTTACCTGTTCTAGAGGCTGTGCCAAAAAGCTGACTCTCCTCCTGACTACTTGTATGCTTCAGAATGGTTTAAAATTGCTACAAAATACGTGAGCACTACCTCAAATCTGGGCAAAAAATAATCGAGCAGCTGTAGATACAGCATCACCAAGAACAGAACAGTGCCTTCAAGTGCAACTTGATTCAATAACTATTAACCTGCATTTAGATAAAAAACATTTGTTAGTGATTATCCTGTTGCACTAATTTGGAAGTGTCAATCACATAAATGATCTTTTCAGACTTTACCCCCACTTTCACAGAATTTAGGAGATTATTGGGCTCACCTGTGCATTATCATTCCCAATAAACCTTTTGCATGTGTTCCAGCTCTCAAAAAATGGAAAGTTTTTGGTGTTTCAATGATAAAACTAATCTTGACAAGCCATCTGAATAATCAACTAATGAAGAATTTCTGAGCTTGATAACAAGTGTGGGAAGATAACAGAAGAGCCCACCTCTGCATTTTCTTGATAGCTAGAAATGGAAAACCAAGTGTGGTGAAAAGATATGATATGAGAGGAAGATCTGTCAGAAATGTGAAATTTTAATCCATACAAGTACCAATGAAACTTGCACACTCTGAAGATAATGGTTATGCTGCCATTCAATTCTGCATAGTGGCTTTCTGCTTTGCTTAGTGTCCTTGGAGCAAAGGTAATTGGTTTTTTACTGTCCTGTGAGCATAATGTGGTTTATGACTGCTCTCACCCCATAGGGAGAACGCATCACACGCTAATTGTATTGGCAAGTCGGAATCAAATTGTGCTAACACATTTAAGGCTACTAACAGGTTTCATCTATTTATAAAGCTTTGTTGTCTTATCTGTCCAAATACGGAATTTTCCTTGACCTGGAATATCATGTCAATAATTAAAATATAATAATCGGATGATAAATGAAGTTTATACAATGTTTCAGTAATCTCATAAAAAAGAAGGGTGTACATTTTCAGAACCTATTATGACCTCTTTGATGGGGACAATTTCTGTTTCACTGTAGTATCTTGCAATCTCTGTTTCATGGCAGTCTATTTTAAGTGATTACGTTATTTTTGAAAATAACATCATGTAAGTTTTTGTATAACTTGATTTTATTGGTAGTGTTGATACTACTGGGTCTTTTTTGTTTGTTTATCGATTATTATTATTGTTTAATTAGTTTTCCTAGTCCTATTGTGTCTGTAACATACTGCAGCTGAGTGATGGAAAAGAGAAAATAATTATATGTTGTCCCTGATCTTCATAATGTAAAAGTAGCAGCTTTTGTGTATTCCTCGAGTTGAATAAATAAAAGGATCTTATGTATGTATGTATTCATTTATTTATATTTAAACCATTGTTCTGGTTTTATTGTGGATGAGATAAAGAAAGATCTCATTTGTAAAGCTATCTTTGTTCAGAAAAGCAAGCTATAAGAACACAGCTATAATAAGGAACAAGATAAGTGCAGTATCACTGCAGTTCAGAACACAAGCACCCAGTTTAGGTCAGAGGTAGAATTTAGGTGTATTCTAGTGTATAGTGAGAACAGAGGAACTTCACCTCAGCATGATAAAAGAGATTCTGGAAGTTACTCAGATGCAAGGGAAATAATCCCCAACAATACTTCAAATTCAACATTTTAAGTTTGCTTTTATCACAGTCATAGGATAATGGACATATTTTATAACTTATGAACAGCTTAATTCTGAAAAATTCTCAACAGAGCTCCAGGAACATGCATTTCAGATTCTGATCCAACTGTCCTAACTGAGAAACTGCATTGCTCAGAACCAGCTAAGTGCAAGTTGTAACAATGACATAAACTTGCTCCAAGGCAAAACTGAATTTAAGTGAAATGTGTATATACTTCTGAATGTACTTTCATTTGGGTTACTGGTAATAATCATGTAGCTACAACTCTCCTCAAGCATAACTGGAAGGGTTTTCTCCAATCAGGAGAGTAAATTTTTCTGTGTAATCACATTTAATGTATGTATACTAAAGTAAAAAAGAAGGAACCTGAGTCTTCTACCACTGATATTCTGCATCAAGTAAACAACTACACTACAATTAATTCAACACACTGACATTTTGGTTTAGTAGCACTTCATGTACATTTTATTGATTCATCTATCTGCACACACGGTAGATAGGTAGAATTTTAATTTTGGCCTATGTTACTTCCAGGTAGTGAATACATTGCAGATTAATTCTTCCCTGTTGCTTGATCAAAAGTTAAATAACATGACTTTTTCCTAATTTTATGATCTTATCTTGTGCTTCTTGAAGCTCTATGGGAAACATAAATCACTAAGGAACAGCAAACAAATTATTTCCATGATGAGAACTATTCTTGTCACCTTTAGCAGTGCTTCCTAACAGCAAAAAAATTAACAGTAAGATAGATCACTGAAGCCATCTACTTGGACAGGGACATGTATCCTTTGATTGTATTTTCTGAAGGATTCTGAAAAACTTTAATCAAGTTAAGATACTACCAAATCTCAAAAAAAAAAAAAAAAACCAAAACCCCCGAAAAACCACTCTATTAAACATCTCATTTCCAATCTCTTGGGTCATGTAGTTCAGTGCTTAAGTATCTGTCACTTATTCCAGTGCAAATGTACATCTGATAAAGGAATATTTGAAGGATAACTCCCTGTAATGAAAGACAGATACCTGCAACTACTGTACTAGCTGACTAAAATGTACTAGATGATTTACAAAAAAGATGATATCTCAACAATGGCAATAGAATGTCAACTGGAAATTGGTCAGGTGTCAAAATTCAATGTGGCGAGAGAAGCAGTGTCCCATATCGAAGAGGAAGTTGGGGGATTTTACAATGCTTAGATATCTGAAGCATCTCTAAATAAAAAGACAGCATGGTCTTCCAAGTATGGCATAGGCTAGCTTCTTAATCTGCTATCTCAGTAAATGGCTGCAATGTGCTGTAAAGCCATTTCCCATTTGAAAACTAAAGGTGATCAAGATCTTGCTCTTGGATTCTAAAAAAAGTTAAATAACTCTTTAATACTTAGGGTTTTGGTTAAAGTAAGTATAGACTGAACAAGTTGGTTTAGAGAGATATATAACAGTGATCTGAAAGATAGACAAAATTGCTTGCAGCCACCACAAACAAAAAAAAAACCAACCCCCCTCCCACTGGAATTCTGGAAATTTAGATTTTAAGATTTCTTACTTACTTGAGATGTGTTCTCGTATCTCCTACACACAGCTAGTAAGTACACTAGTAATGTGTGTGATGGAGGATTTGAGATGTTGTCTAAGGCCTTCTTCACCTTCTTCTTCTTTCTTCTTCATGGGTTTGTGTGGTTTTCTGAAATTGGGTGAAAAACGTCTGCATTACAGGCCTTGGGTGGTCATTATTGGGTCAGAAATATAAATAATATAGGTGTCACCCCGTTATTGGGTAATTAATGCTTAAATAACCTTGGAAAGAGTTAGAGGTACTCCATTTTTTACTTCATTCCTCTAACTTACTAGTTAGAGCTCACAGCTTATCTGTAAATAGATAAGAAATAATAAATATACAAGTCCGAACACGAACTTCAACTACAGTTTATTAATCCTGATCTTGGCAGGGAAAAAGAAGCCAGACCTGTCATACCCCTCAAAAACCCTCTGACTGCAGTGTTGAATGGAAATGTTAGGTACACTACATAATAATGTTGACTAATATCCCGCAAATAACCTAGTTTCTGCAGACCAAAATTCTTCAGTCTAATCAAAGTTCCCATCTTCTGAGGAATAAAGGAATTAAATAAGTTAAACCAAAGTAACCAGTTACTTTATTGCACTTGGGAACATTTGGGAACGCCATAACAGAATCCTACACAGAAGCGGCTGTGTTTTAATGTTTCTCCATCATCCAGTCTTTTCCCTGTCGCTAATTTGACACAGTCCATTTGCCACACAAACATGGGGAAAGAGAAGCACTGCCTCCCAACTTCACTGCAAGCACCAGTCTCGTGATGGGATTGTCAGTGCCAGTTAGTCATCCGCACACTGATTTTGTCCTGACTGAAGTCTGCTAAAAGCAGAATCCTTGTCCTCTATTTTTTTTTTTTTTTTTTTTTTTTTTTTTTTTTTTTTTTTTTTTTTGGCAAAGTAGAAGTTGCATCTCTCTCCCTGACTGCAGGTGTATCATCCAAGTTTCATGACAGAATGTCTGTTTTCTTGGTTTTTTTCCTATCTTGTCTTCACTGCCTCTCCTCTTTGTATCAGTCTCAGTGTGGTTAAAAGGTAACTTTGATGTACATGATTGTAAATGTTTTAAAAGATCTGAAAGTTGCTTTCAGCATTGAGATATTTTTGATATACAGTGATAAATAAAATCAACATGAACCTTTCCTTTCTTTTTGCTGCACAAAACTGGGAAACAATCTGTCCTGCTGTATTAATGTCAAAAGCAATGCCTAAAGGAGTTATACAGCAACATATTTGTTCTCTTCACACTTTTGCCTTAAAGTTCATGAGTACCAGTATAGCTCAACATTGTTAGCCTAGAAACATAAAACCTGAAAAGTATTAAGATTTTTATCATGACCTAAGAACTTTAGATGAAAGAAACTATAGAGCATAACATTTATAGAACAAATCTGATCTGCAGTTACCAGTTGCCAAAACCCATATTTTTTTTCATTCAGCTCAGTTGAAATTAAAGTATTGACAGAAATAATTTCTGCCAGGAGAGTAGAAAAGTTAATAAGGGGTGATATTGAATCTCTTCTGCTGTTTTTTTGTTTTGGTTTGGGTTTTTTTTTTGTTTGTTTGTTTGGGGGTTTTTTGTTTTGTTTTTTTGTTTTGTTTTGTTTTGTTTTGTTTTTTCTCCTGGGTAATTCACATCTTACATTCTACAAAATGTAGTTGAAACTAAATAAATAAATTAAACCAACAGGAAATACCAGATTTTTTTTTCTGCTTGTTATAAGCTCTGTGTACATAGAATAAAGCTAGAAGTAAAAGCTGAGCTGCTGAGCACTGTATTTTTCGGCCATAAATTTTAAGTGTGTTGCACAGCCTGAGGAGAACATCAAAGCATTAAGATGTATTTAGATTGAAAAAAGAGTGGGTTTTGTAAAGATGGGAAGGAAATCACTCACGGTTTCCACATTGTTTTAAAGGGTGATTATGACATTATTGGACTAAAGTCTCCTAAAGGTGCGTCATGGATGGGTGACATTTGCCACGGTGTCATCCTTTGTCAGTACAGGTGGTAGCACCTTTTTCTTCTATACAGGCAAAAAACAACAACAACAACAACAACAACAACAAAAAACCAACAAAAAAACCCCAAAAAAACCCCAAACCAAACCAAACAACAAAAAAAGCACAGTTTCTAAAAAAAGAGAGCATGGAAACCCTTGCTACAGGAACAGTAGAACAACCCAGAAGGGCGACATGATAGGGAATCTTTCCCCTGCTAGCAGAAGCAGTCAGCCAACTCTGATACAAGGAACATACAAGCAATGCCTAAAAGTCTTGCCATGTAGTACAACATGGAGATATATTTGTACTGCTGTACTAAAAAAGTGCAAGGTGTTATGTTTTTAAACATCTGGCCAATGCTGAGCTTTTGTAAATCAAATATCTAATAGTTACCTAGGTCAATACAAAGACAAGCTACAAGTAAATTTGGATTTTTACTCACACAGCAGTGTCAAAAAAGTTACCTGGCCTAAGTAAACCCATTTCTATGTGTATTAGATTACCAGAATAAAATCTGCTTTACTAGAATTTATAAAGCTTATTTTTTCCAACAAAAGAAATACATGTCGCCCCTTCTTTAATGGGTCAAAAAATGTATGAGGAATATCACCTTCATGACAAAAAGAGTAGGAGGATAAAAGGCAAGGAAGGGAAAAAAACCACACAAAAAAGAAAAGTAATTTATTACAAATCTGTGGCTATTCTTATTAGTGTCTATGCTTGATTTGCTTACCTCACTTAAAAATAGCTGATACAGTAAAGTCTATATATGAAATAAAAACATTCTTCACCTGTCTAAAAAATATAGAAATAATATTGATAGCCTTTTAATTGGCAAAGAAGTAGAATCTTACACAGAAACACGTAGCTTAAAATCCTGAATAATCTCTTCACTTGTCATTGTTAGTATTCTACTTGGAAATGTCTCATTGGACATAAGGTGATAAGAAGAAGAGCTATTTTTCAATTATTTTTCTCTTGGATTTATTGTATTTTCAATGAAAATATTGGAATCCTTATTTTAGCTAGAACAGCCTACTTCCAAGAATTGTATAGTCAAGATATTTTAAAAAATTAAACAATATTGAAAGACCACAATTTTACACTGCTGTAATTTTGTGGGGGAAATTGCATGTCTCTACTCAGTTTTTCTTGTAGTTATGTACATACTCAGTAGTTATTTCCTAGACATTCCAGGCAGGTCCAAGCACATGTAAATTAACTCAGGTCCATTTTATCACTGAAGCAAAGCCAATTTGAGTTAGTTGAAATGCCCTTCACTGAAGGGGAAAAAAATAGTATTACTCAGTTATGGCAATACAAATAGAAAGACTAAATAAAGAAGCATAGTTTCAAAATGGAAATCGCAAGAAAGATAAAGTGATGTTGGCAAAAATTTCAGCAAAAAATAGAAGATGTAAGAAAGAAATTCAGAATATTAAGAGTAGTGCAAGATGAGGATATCAACACTTATGAAAATAAAAGCTCTAGATAAATTCAAATTACAGGAAATGACAGGAGATTTTGTATCAAAGTGGGGGATTGTTTGTTTGTTTGTTTGTTTTGTTTTTTTACAAATAGGGTTTTTTTCCATTCTTGAACTTAAAGTCACAATTTCAATTAGCTGACCCAAAAATAATTTTTACCTGTCAGTGAACACCCCCCCCCCAAAAAAACCCCAAAAAACACATCAAAACAAAACAAAACAAAACAAAACAAAAACAAACACAAACAAACAAAACAAAAAAACAAAAAAAACCCAAAAAACCCAACCAAACAACAACAACAACAACAACAACAAAAAAAAAAAAAAAAAAACAACCAAAAACAAACAAAAAAAACCCCAAAACCCACTCAGAGCCTTCAGAGCTTTATTCTAACCTTGAAAATCCCAATAGAAGTATTGCTCCAGAAAGGAATCCTGAGGAGTTTGAGCTACAATTCCTTAGTATCTGCTATGAAGTCAAACAGAGAGCTAATCTTTCAGGAAAATACTTTGAGGAGTTGTGAGATATTTTGTTTCTGACAAAAAATTCAAAATAAATTAGATGCATAATAATGATAAGCGCAAGAACTCCATATTGTTTTCCAAAATAAAAAGTCACCTACTGTGGATACTCATAAATTTTTGGAAATTTATTTGGTTTATAATCAGAAAACATTTTGCCAAAAGACTACAATATTATACATATAATATACATAGAGTTTTATACAAATATATGTATAAACACCAATATAAATTAAAAGGTAGAGCTATTTAAATGGAGGGCTTGCAAGTAGAGTTGTCAATTAAGATTGATTTGAATTTGTACTTATATCAAAAAAGTAATGCTCTTCTCCAGTCTCCTTCTCCCTTGTGTCAGGTCTAGGAGGCCTGTGGCCACATGGCACCTGTATCAATTTCCTGATCTGATCAAGAATTAATTATTTACTGCTCATAATTATCAGTAGGATCAATGACATGATTTTTTTCAGGCACAGCTGCACAATTCCTAGAACTCATTCAAGCCAGTTACTGAGAGGGTGGCCAAGGGTCGAGTGGAACCCATCGCCTTGATGGTAGCACAAGTTCTGATAGGCATAGCCAACGGTGAAAATGCACCTCAGAAACACAAGATCCAATCAAAAGCTCTGCAATTTATGTTTTATTAAAACAAATAAGAGGAGTATTATTATAATTTAGGATCCTTATTCTCAGACAGTGAGTCATTTGAGATAGCCCAGTCAAAGTGAAACTATTGCAAAACCAACAATTTAAAACAGCTCTGCATCCTTAACGTGGTGGTTCCTTCTCTGCACATTGGAGTTTTTCTCTTTCTCCTACTACTTCTTGTATTTTAGTATATAAGATCTCTTTTCTTATGTCTAACAAAATTGCTATTTAGGGAGCATTAGTTGCTAGGGAGCAATGACAACTATAAAGCAAATTATAAGATATATACTTTTGTAATTGAAGTGAAAAGTATAAGTCTATTTTCAAATAAAAGCAAGTTTGAATTAGACTTTTGAGAAAAAAATGAAATTAGACATTTAAAAAAAAAAGAAATTTAAATTTTAAAAATGAAATTTCACGTGATAAATATCATCAAAGCCCTTTAGCCAACCTTCACAAATCAGTACATTCCCTTAAAATGTTAAGCCACATGTCTTAGAACAGGTGGTGTCCTTCAGCTATAAAAATTCTAATAAAGTTAGTTAATTGAAAGACACCACTGTGCTTTTTTTAGTTCAAATGCAGCAAATGTTTTTCTTAGTCTACAGTGGCATAAATTCTATAGTTCTATAGCTTCTTGTTGCATATTGTTGACGATCACCATAAAAGTGTCATCCACATTAAATCAACTGTTTTCAACAATCTATTTCAGGATATTGAGACCATGTGTAAAATATTTCCTCAGGGAGGTGTTTTGAAAAATAGCTCCTGGAAAAGAGCTTGCTTAGTACAATTCTTCTTGCAGCAACCCATGGAGTTTACATACTTGTCAAAAATCATTGCAAGATCAGAACTTGTCTCTGACCAAGTCCTGAACTGACATCTCATAGATGCTCTGACAGCTACGTGTATAAAATTGGATGTCAGGATGTCTCTTTTGTTATACCAAACTGTTAACTTCCAAAACCTGATTTTTGGGTTCTTCAACTCACTTGATGTAGTTCAGCTGTTGCCTTGAAATGACATTCCCAAGTCAAAAAACCAAAAAAACCCCCCAAAACCGCCCCCCAAAAAATAAAACACCCCCCAACAACAACAACAACAACAAAACACCCACAAAAAACCTTTGTTTTTTACAGTTAATAAGTAAAAAAATACCATCATACTTATTGGGATCAAATTCAAAACTTAGTCATTCAAGGCATTCATTGGAGACCACCTAGAAATCACCTTGTGATTGTCGAAACTGCTGTAGTTGAAATGTCTATAAATTCTCAGTGCATATAATTCTAAAATTTTTATTTTAAAAAAGATAAGAAGATATTTTAAAAGAAAGTATAATGATTTAAGACTCTAGCAAGCTCTTCTGTTTTATGTTAATAAATTAATTCACTGTGGTAATTAATAAAAATATTTTGGGTGATTTCATTTTATTGTTCTTCTCAGGCCAGATTAAATTAAATCTACAGAACACACCATTGCATGAACACATGGCAGTTTTACACCAGTTTCATTTACAATTCAATCCATGTGAGCCACACCAGAGGCTGTGCTAAGCAGAGCCTTTCTGGATTCATTAGAGCGGCTGCTCATTCGAAAATAAGACTTTGCTTGCCAGTACTCAGGCTTTCCAAATCCTTGGAAGTCTACTGAGGACACAGCACTGCTAATAAGCTGCAATGGGGCCTTGTGCTTACAACTGTTCCTTTCATTGTGCATTATGTTCCTCAAACACTGCCAAGCTATGTAGTTTTTAAATGAAAAGCTGAGAAAATGATATATTTTATATACTGAACATATCATTATCCCAGATGGGAAAACTGAACGTCATGTATATCCCAGGAAAAAAAATAACAAGATTGTCTATACAGCTGCTTGCCATCTCTTCATCTCCATGTTGATTTTTCTGTTTCTCAATATAAAAGAAGATCCAACTCTTATTTGGAGCATGACATAAACCTACCAGTTATGTTTGTGATTCTTTCAAAACCTTTGCTATATGCAGCTTAAATTAATTACAGAGTTATCCCTGAATTAAACATCACACTGAAAGTATAACTGAAAAAGGTACTGACTGACAAAAAGACAATCTCTATCTTTCTCACTGTTCCTGCATCAGAGATGAAAACTGAGTCCCATTGCTCTTTAAGACTCACAGAGGTGATGATAACATCTTCTCCATATTGACATCTAACTGGAAGGCAAATTCAGATGTTCAGTTCAAAGCTTGCCTGAAGAAGCAAAAGCTCAAGAAACTACTTTCCCGATTGTGTCCATAAAACTCACTGCTTTTGATCCTCTAAATGCTGAATGATTGGGTTTGCCCCTCAGAAAACAGATACTATTTCCTGAATAACAAAGTTGATAGAATAATCTATGATTATACTTGCAATAAAACCGAATAATCCCCGGATCACACACCAAAACAATTTTTGAGGTGGATATGCATTCTTATTCTTAAAACAAAGATAACAAAAAAAGTTGAAAAACGTGAAGAAAAAAAGTTAGAAGAGAATATTTTTCAATGGAAAATCTCACCTGTAATAGATGAAACAGAACAGATTAACACAAGTATTCTGTTGCATCTTTTACCACTTTGTCACTAATGTGGGCGTTTTCCTTCAGTGTGTCTTAATATAGTGACATTTACCATAATGACATTCCTCAGCAGCAGGAAACTCTTCACAACCCAATCTAAGAAATACCATTTTCTAAGCTGTGAATCCTGCCTTCCCGCCTTTCTTTGAGAATTTTCAGGCTTTCCAAATTTCAGGTTCCCATGTTTACCACATCAGTCCTTTTCTTGCCCAGCTGGCATGCTCACTCTCTATCAGAGGAAAGTTTCCTTTCTCTTTTCAAAGACTTCCACTCAACTCATGTTTCAAGAGGAGCAAAGAACCCAAATTCCTTCCTCCTGCCAAGTTGAAATCTTTTAACAGAACACAATATGCTGAGGCAAGCAGAACAGACACAGTGTGCTACAGACAGGGCACTGGGAGGAGAGGCTATTCAGACCTTTTAGATGAACTCAAGTAAATCTGTTTGGGGACTTGTGGACCTCACACAATATCAGCCTAACTGAATTTGCAGCTCGTTTTGCAGAGCTCTACTTAAAGGAAATAAAAGCAGCACAATCAAGGAAACTTCACCAAGAAAACCAAGGGAATGTTAGGACCATAGACCAAAACACTATTGAAAACATAGCTGCTTAAATATATATGCAGTAGTCAAATTAAAGCTATTTATTTAGATGACAGATCCAGGAAGCTTTCAAGAATGAGTTCTTTCTTACATAGGATATCAAATTTCTCCATGAGGATCCAGAAATCTATGACTGTGATGAAATATCCCCTTCAAAAAAGACTTACTTCTGGCCAAAAAAAATTCTATATTGACAGTCCTTTTTTTTCTGATAAATAATTTCAAAGTTTAATTGTCCTTGAGGTTAAACATATACTCTCAGTGCATAAACTGCATTATCCTCTAATTACACTTGTGTGATAGATTAATCAACTCCTTACCTGAAATAACCTTCTTATTTATATGCCTGTAAACAATTATGAAGTCTACTAAAATTTTATTTAATAAGATTGAGATAATTCTCTTTAAAATTTTTTTTTTGTCAGCTTTAATATTTTCAGCTTAAAAATATTTCAAGTGCACTTTTTTAACTTAGTATGTTGCTTGGGAGAGAAACCAACCTGCTTTAGAAGTATGCACAGGAACTGCTGTATCTCTGCTTGGATGGCTGAGACAGTTTTACCTCAAACAACTTCATTAGAAGGCTAAAGTGGTTATTTGTAGTTATTAATTTCAACATCATTACTTCCAACTATACAGCTTTTCACAGGGTAATTATTACAAATGTTACTCTTTTCCTATATCAAGTTTTTGAATTTTTGCTGAATTTATGTTTCTTTTTGCCACTGGAACAATTGTACATCACATGAAAATCTTATTAGCAGTTTCTCCTCACACACACCCAGCCACTGATAAGGATATTAAACCATACAGAACAAATAATTTCTGGCTGATATTTCCCCATTTAACTGGAATTTTGATGACTAAGAAATAGAATGGTTTTAAATCTCTCTATATCTAATATAGAGATTTTACATAACATTTGAGATAGAGGAGAGAGGGAAAGAGTAATGAAAAAGTTGAAGGATATAGGATCAGATATCAGTATTTTTTGTGTTCTTGAAACAGATGGATTTACTCCTACAGCAACTACCATAGTTTATGTTAGTAGTTTTTTTCCTTGTTATTAGTCTTTCCATGCATTCTCAAATGAATTTAAGCTGTTTATTTTATCAACCCTTTAACCTGATTAAAGTATTTACACTCTTTTTATTAAGTCAACCCAAATGTCTATATTATTCAAAAATATCTATGATAAGAAAAATCAAATTATCTATAGAAGGAAAAGTGTATTAAAATTCTTTCTAGGAACTCTTTTAAAAAATAAGGCATTAAAGCCTAGAGAGGAAGATGATTTCTCCCTATTTCTCCCTACATATATGTTTACAGTTTTCTATCTGAATTCTTCCTGTAATGCTGAAGTTACATAAACATCTACTTTTCTTTCTTAGAATCTTGTGTTATTAATGATACTTTTTTTGTTTTTCCCTGTATATACATATAGAACACAAAAGCTGTGAATTGTAAATGCATTTCAGCTATTGTGGCTTCATATCTTCTCTAGCATCTTTTCTGTCAAAATACAAATTCAAGTAACTTATTATCACCTCATACTTTTATTTTGCACTTCTTTTCATAAATGGAAAGGGTCCTCAGATATTCTCACTTCCAAATATACTTCCACATTTTACAATTCAGGGAAGATTTCTTAATTTTTTCCCCATTGGGATTTTTTTTTTATCCTCAATGGCACATCTTTGCCATTTTCTCCTCAACGTATATCCTGTGTCAGTAAAGAAGTTGAGCTTGGTAGGAGCTTAATAAAGATGATATCCACTGCTGCCACTGTACTAATTTGTGTATGCTTCACTAGATCACATCTCAAGGTACAAGAATAATCTATATTGCTTTATTGTTAGACTTGTCATCACTCATTTTATACTCAATCTCCTTTCATGCCAGTGAGTGTTTCTGTATCATTGTAAACTTGAAAAGATTCTTCATTGGATATGAGTTTCGAAGTCTATCATCATTTTCTCCAGTGGAAACCAGCAAACAGTCATGAGACAAAGGTACAGAAGGGATGGTAATAAAGTTTCTGCAGCTGACATTCAATATGCTTCCATGATCCAATTAATTCTACATGACTTTTCTCACAATAGTAAATGATACTTGGTGTTAGTCCATGATACATAGAAGATAAGAAAGCATACTTCTTCAACCCACCCTCAAAACAAAACAGTGGGTAAATCTGGATATTGTATATACACACAGTTACAGAGACATAATTTAGGAAGACAAGAAATGATAAAGGGTTGCATGAATCTTGATGGCATACACAGGTAAAATGGAAAACCTAAGAGTTGCTTCTGTTGTATTTCTAATAAAGTAATTTATATTCTCTGATATTAAACTAAGAAATCCTTGCTTCATTTTTTTCAATGGCATATCAGCTGAAATAACTTATATTTCAACTCCAAGTGTCAGAACTGACCTAGTCTTACATGTCCTACATGTCAACTCATTGTAGGAATGTTATGCATTTTCTGTTAATTGCTGTTTTTTCTTACTATATCAGAAGAGAAATTAGGATTGCAAAATTATCCAGCCCAAGTTCACAGAAGACAAGTTGCTGAACTGGCTTCTCTTGCTTGGTATTTATTTCAGAAAATGCAATAATATATCGTTGCAATGCTGCAGACACTGTGATTTATTCTTTATATAACAGAATTTCTATCACACCATTTTTGAGTACTATTTGAGTAAGCAAGTTTTTGTAATTATTCTTTCCTGCTTGACTGAATTTCTGTTCCACACCTTCCATTTTCTCTCATGAAGAAGCAGCAGAATTTCTCCTTACCTCCCAAGTACAGTCATAATATAGCAAAGTGAAACAATGATATAGAATCAAATCCTGATTATAATGTCATAAACTGTTAAAATTCAAAAATGCTTCACATTCTCAATCAGTTCTTGATAACAAGAACAACTTTTTTTATTTGATTATAATAGCGAAGATATGTTGGTACTTGAAACTACAAAAAACTTTTGGATTTAGGGGAAAAAAGAAATTTATTCAAATGACATCACACAAGATGTCTAAACAGAGGTCAGCATAATAGTGAGTGGTGTAGCATAAAATCATTCAAGATTATGAGGATGGGCAAAGTCTTACACATCTCACTTTATTTCTGTTTATTTACTTGAGTGATTTTAGGTGTGTTTATCTTGAAATTAGGTTTCATTTGACAGTTTTTATTAAGTGGGGAACTAAACGGTGATTCTGACAAAAACAACTATCACCCTTTTTTTCTTTTTTTAAGAAATGTATCTGTACACAATGGGTTTAGGAAAAAACCAAGTGCGTACAGAGTTTACCAAATCCTGGGTAGCTGACAATGACTACATTATTGAAATGTTCCATTAGAATATATGAGGTTAAGAATTTGAAAAATACTGTGTTTGGCAGATACTTTTTGATTTATTTCTTATTTTTCTATAGGAGACAAACTCCACTTTTCTGCTTATTATATTACATGTATACAGATACATATATGCACATGTACACGTATATGTAATTATACAGACACAATAAATACAATGCACAGTTCCTGTCCTAGAAGAAAATTCTATGCTCCTGTTTTAAGAAATGGGCTGCTTTAAATGCTGAATTAACACAATTACTCAGTGGTAGTTTATACAATAAACAACCTCCTACACTCACTCATTTTTGCTTATACGTCAGATATTTGTCAGAATTTATTTGGGTTTGCACAGAGAAGTTTTTGAAGTGGGGGAAGTAGAGAGATGACAGGGTGGCTGCTGTAAAAAGATAGTGGAAACTTCTTTTATGTCTGATGAAGCCAGTGCCAACTGACTCCAAAATTAACCTTTCACTGGCCTAGGTTGAGCCCATCAGCAACTATGGCAGCTGGGATAACATATTTAAGAGGGAGGAAAAAAGCCATGCGATAATTTCTGCTTGAGAAAGGACAAAGGAGTGTGAAGACATTAGAGAAACAGCCACATCACAGCAGATGGATGTCCAAAGGAGGCTGTAAACTCATGCTGAAGTGGGATTCTGGCAGGAGTTGTGGGCTTATGGAGAGAGGAGTCCACGCTAGAGCAGGTTGGCTGGCAGGTCATGTTCCCACTCTGGAGAAGCCTGTTCCAAAAGGACTGCACCCCATGGAAGGGACCCAAGTTTGGGCAGTTAATAAAGAGCTGCAACCTGTAGGAAGGACCCAAAAGTTCATGGAGAGCTCCTGTGCTGGGGATCCCACAGTGGAGCAGGGAAAGAGTGTGAGTCCACACGAGGATGGAGCAGCATCAGAGATGTGATGTGATGACCTGACCACAATCCTCGTTCCCTGTCTCCCTACACTGCTGCAGGAAGGGAAGTAGAGCTCAAAAGAGAAAAAATGAATTTAAGAAGAAGAGAGGAGTGAAGATTTTAAAGATTTTATTTTATTTCTCATTTTTCTACTCTGATCTGATTGGCAATAAATCAAGTAATTTCTCCAAGTGAGTCAGTTTTTAACGGGAGGATAACTGGTGACTGATTTCTCCCCATGCTTATCTTGACCCCTAACTCTTTTATGTTTTTTCTCTCCATTGTCCAGATGAGGAAAGGGAACAATAGAGACGCTTTGGTGAGCACCTGGCACATAGCCAGGGTTAAGTAACCACAAAAGCTCTTAAAGATTTTATTGTTGCTTTATACAAAAAATACAGAGAACCATATCTATATGCAGCCTTCTCTTTGTAAGGTCTGATCTCTCAAGCAGTGAGATCAGATTCCAACATGTCTCAAATCTGAAAACTCATTAGCAGATGCTTAGTACCTATTTAGTTCTAAATTCCATGTTCACAAAATATCTCCCATAACATTTGAAAAATCCATTAACTCCTACTCCCTTGATTTTATCCTCACGGTAGGTAATGCTTTTTCTTCTTCCTGGTTTAGCAGAGCCATAACTTCTGGAGTCATATCCTTATACGAAAATCTTCCTTATTTATCAGCAATGGAGTAGAAAAAAAGTATTTTCACTTCCTTTGATATGGAGGGAAACTTGAAATTTGAGAAGCAAATACTCAAAAATATCTCTCTATATTTGAAAGTTTGAGATAAATAGTGCAAAATTTTCATGTTTGTTATGATTTTAGCTTCTATCTGTAAAGTGTCACAAATCTCTTAAAAAACCAAAAGAAGAAATTGGCCAGTTTATAAGTAATTGCTAGCTGTTTAAGAAGTTGTAAGGTGTTCTTTTGTTCAGTTTAGGTCAGGGAAATACACCCACATATGTATTGTATTTCAGACCTGTCTCTCCACTAGAATATTCATTCTTATGCTGTTTATAAGAGGAAATCATCCCTCCTCCATAAAGGGAAAATGGGAAGCTTACTGACTGATCTAGATATTTAAGACCACTGTATAGTACTGTCCATGTGTATTAGACAAACTGCAGCGTACCAAACAAAACTTTTAGCTAAGAGTTGGAATCAATAATTAACACGTCTTAGTGAGTGCATACTAGGGAGAGTTTATGCAGGGATATAGTTGGACATGCTTACAAAGGACGTTGTAGAGATGATTTTTAAGGATACAGTTTGTGAAGTCATGCTGTTTGTGCAATATTAGTGTATAGAAAAAATTGGTTTTAAGGATAATCACAAGTCATATATCCTGGTGTTTGGAACAGCAAGGTTGGATACAGGTTTTCTTCTGGATTTTACCAATAAAGGTAATATTACGATGTGCAGACCTCCAAACTTGAGTCTGAAGTCTAAAAGAGTATTAGAATACTGTATCCGTATCAAAAGCTGAATATTGCCATTTGAGTCCATTACTAAAGTGGAAAATGAGAAATAAGACTGTTCTTAAAATCTGCATTTCTAAGGAGTCTTAGTTGCTCACTCCTAAAATAAAATTATAGTAATAACAGCCCCACATACCTCTCCCCACACAAAACCAATCAACCAGAAAAAAAACAAACTGACAAAAAACCCTCTTATATTTCATTACAGTAGTATCTTGGAAAGTCTTTAAAGAAAAACAGACTTCTCTAAATGGAAATATTCCTCTCTATATGGAAATGTTTTATGATAATGGTCACTTGTGTGGATTTTAAGGAGAATTTTCCATACTAGAGCAACTAGTATGACTGAGTTTGATTCTAATTTTATTTAATTTTATTTCTTTCAATCAGAAGGCTCTAAGCAGTATCATTGATTCTCAGATTGGTAACAGTACTAAAAAATGAGTTTGCAGAGCCTAAAATAGACAGTGAGGAAAATAGAGAGGGGAAATAAAGAAAACAGAGGAGAAACAACACCAATTAAATAAATTGTCAGCTATGGTTCTTATTTAAACTGAATTGATTTGTGAGAAATGATAACAAAAAAGACAAAAAAGAGAATCAAAACTATAATGTTATAATTTGAATGCATACTGTTAATCAGTGAGTTTTAATTAAAGAGGAATGTTGAACTACAAAACCCAGGATATTTCTCATCAGAACTTCTTATATGAACTCTTAACTGAAAGCATGAACCTTCAGGATATCTGAAGACTATCATCTGGCTATGTAGCCACTAATATGCTGATCGTGAGGATGGTGTGGAGAATGTTCCATGGACAAGGATTATAAGAGCAGAGTTTAGCAGCTGTGGTCTGCACATCCTGTATTTTACTGGATATTTCAATACACTGACTCATATAGACCTAAAGAGCAAGTTTGTTTATAATGGAAGCCAGTGCTCAAATGTTTATGTGCTTGAAATATATCAGGATCAGACCTTGAGCACCGAAGGTCTTATTTTGAGACAGATATTTGTCTAAAAGCTCTGTTAGCAACAAGCAGCCTGAAAGGTTGATTTCATGGCTCAGATTGAGTGACCGTTCATACTTTTGTTTATAGACAATAATTTCCTTTGGAAATTGCATTCAAGTATATTTACACCTGCATGCATTCAGAACATTTTTAATTGTCTTTGGTATGTTTCACTTCAAGACTGGAAAGCAAATGGGCCAGACTGTGAGGTTGTTTTATGCATTGAAATTTGATAGTAACTTATTTCACTCTTTTCCTCAAGTACCATACTCTTAATTGGTTCCTAATCATTGAATTGCAACCATGGTTTATGGCTTAGGTAGCAGTCTTTAAAGATTCAGTGCAGCTTTCAGAACACAACACTATTCAGTGAATACCACCAGCAGGCAACGAATGTTTCACCTTTACCATTTGTTAGTGCTATAGCAAGACACAACAATCTCATCTCAAGATTCACTCAGTCGTGGCTGATAGTTGATTTGTCATAAGAATTCTGTGCTGTCTGGCTTTTTGAAATCCAAAAATGTTTAAAACTTAATGTGGAGAAAAATTGAGGAGAGCCTTGATGGCAAAGCAATCGAGAAGAATGGATCCTCATATTTATGTCTTTTATTTCCTAGAGATTTTGTTTAATAATCTTCATATTATTTCTTCATTTTTAATATGATAATAAAAGTGATAAAAGTTTCTCTGGCATGAATTTTCCATACACAAAATAGATAACAACAGACAAGAACAGAAAAATCCATAAACTAACTGAATATATTTATAATTTGAAAAGTACTACAAATTACACAGACATTTAATTTTCATTTCTGAGATTCATATGCTTCCTCTTCTTTGACACACTGATTTATTCTATTCTATGGCCCACTAAAACAAATACTTTTAAAGAGAAGTAGGACTGCAGCAGGTCATTAATGTGTCTTATCAAGTAGTATTTTGATGGTTGAAAATTTTACCTAAGTTTAGAAAAGCATTCATGAGGATGTTAAGTCTCGTCAGAATCTATACTTGGTTCTGTTAGATAACATGCACGTTTCCCATTATAGTCAACGGGACTTCAGCTTGAGTTGGGATATTTTCTCAAAACAGGGCCTTATCAGGTATATGTTGACACATATACTAAAGAGGAGGACATGAAAAGAAACTATCTTTTCAATGACCCACTTTAAACTTTTCTGATGGAACTTCAGCTAAGGCTTTGAAGACCAAGCTTGTAGTAATTATATTTAGTTTTATTTAAGTGCATTCAATTGCTTCCACTCAAGTGCAAATAAACTCCTCCATTTCATCCAAAGAAATACTATTTTAGTAAGTTCCAGAATTTCTTCTGAAAGGCTATATTTCTCCTGAAGGTGCCTATCATTACTTGGAACGGATATATCTTCCAGCTAATTAGCAAGACCATTTTAAGTTCCATCCAGGAAAGCAGGAGCTAAACCTGTGTTGCCTAAGCAAAATTCACACTGAGATTACAGATGGTTCACTCTGACCACAACAGTTTTGTGCTCCATAAATTATGTTTTCCTTTCCTTCTAGACAGCTTCTTTAGATATCTTTATCCCCTCCACTCAGAAACTTATTTCTTAGTATGTGAAGAATAATAATCTTTCACTTCCAAAAATACAGGGGAAATGGTGGGGATGAGGTGAGGGCTCTTCTCAATAAAGATCTTGTATAAAATTGTGAATCTTTAATTTATTTTTTTTTAAAGGGAAGTCACTGCAGATGAGCAGTCAATGCTCCACATAATTTTTGAAAGTAATTTTTAGAAACAAGGAAACACTTTTATCTTTTTCCTTCATAAACTACAGTTATTCAACATTTCTTTTGGTTAAATAGTAAGGAAAGTGCTTTCATACTGTGTGTAATGGCAGTACTAATGACTTGACCATTGTATATAAATGTTTAGATAGAAGCATACTAACTCCCTCATTTAATCTTACCACTCCTATTTTTTTCCCTTTTACAGCTAATAATCTTTGTGCCAAAAGAGTTTGTTCAGGGAATTAGCTGACAGCAGAAATTATTTGAAAAGTGCTTTTAAAACCATCTATGACCCTTTTAAGTCTAATAGACTAGTTGCAATATTTATACTGAACCAATAGCCACGTACTCTAGACTACAGAAATAATTCCTATTTCAGAGCATAGTCATAATCAGGCAGCTTTTTTATTTCAAAGGGGCTGAATTTACCATCTGACATTTTTTATTTTAACATTAAGCTGTTCTTTTTGGTAACTGCCATCAGTACCTATTTTTTAGGGAAAATTAATGAAAAAAAATAGATTCTTGGACTACTCTAACTTAGCCAATTGGAGTCTCCTTCTTAACCTCAGAGGCTCATTTTTAACCTCAACAGATTTCTCATTCAAAGATGGGAATAACCCCCTTAGTGATTCCTTTTCTTATTCATTAGCTGACATGTACAGATTCCAGCATCTGTCAAAGGGTTTATCTGGACATAGAAAGTAAACAGATGAACTGAAGTGTTAAAACCAATGAACATGATAAGAATGCTGTTCCTGACTTCTATTTCAGAAAATGACAGAAAGCTTCAAAATGTGTCATATGTCACAAATTTCTTGGGAGAAATAACAGTGAAATACATACTACAATTTTCAGTATCTCACCTTGTTCAGTGTGTACAGCAGTGAATAGAGTACACCAAAAAGATAATCTGATGTCTAGTTACTGTTCAGAACAGATTCAAATCCTCTAGAATTTCTTTTGAGGGAATATCATAGCCAACTATCTTTCATGTAATAAAGTCATTACATCTTAAAAAATCCAGCTGCTACAGAAAAATAATACTGTATTTTCAAGAAGGATACAGAAGTTTTACTTTTACTGCAGATATTTCAGAGCTTATGAGGTGTGACTGACAAATAGATGATTATTACTTTAAAAATTAATTGATGATATAAAAGATTGTACTTGCTAAACTGGTTGTAAATATGAAGATGCCAATTTAATCTGTGGTGGAAAAAACATTATTTTTCCCAGGGTAGGTTAACATAAGAGACTAGGATCAATTATGAATGTTGACTCAGAAATAAATTGAATGAAATAATTAAAAATTCAGTATTTACTAATATTAGAATATAAATTAGCTTAAAAAATCCATACGTAAATTTCTTTGATGATTTTCAGAAGTAAGATAAATAATATATTTTAGTCATCACAACTATTTATTTTCTTCAAAAAGCATAGGTAAAAAAAAAAAAAAAATAGTTGCCCTAAAAATTATTGCTGAAAAACTATAGCTCAGAAGTTTTGCAACCCACTTACTGCTTCAGGCACTGCTGAAGTCTTAACATTTTTATTATTCATTATGAACACAGAAAACGATGAAGAGTGACCACACAATACATTACAAACTGATAAACTGCTCTGAAAATTATTTTCCTGACTATCACTTGAAATTTTGAGGATAGCTAAAATCCAAACTTTAAAGTATAAAAAATGGATTTCATTGAATTGGAACAAGACCAAACTTCAGAAATATGTAGAAGTTTCAGTGTCAGCAAATATGATAGGGGTAATTATTTGAGGTAATATTTCTGAAGAAATTAGAACAAAATTTCTGGAATAAAAATATTGATAAGAATCAGTCTTAAAAGTATTTTTTTAAGACATAGATTTTTCAATTGACAAAGCATTTTTCTTTTTATTGCATACCTTTTCTGGAATTCCCTACAGTTCTATAGAAAACACTTTATGAAGCATATCCCCCTCTCTCAACAGAATATAAAATATAGCAAAATTTTGATGTCATCATATATAGTGACTTCTAAGTAAATACAGATGAGAAAAATATGGGATTAAAAAAATTCAGTTTAGATAAAATCTCAATGCAAGAGGTCAAAGGCACCCAAACCTGACTCAGAAACATTAAATCAAATTTTTGATAAGTTTCTTAGCAGGTTTGAATGCAGACAAAACTTACATACTGTCAAAATAAATTATATGGTATGATGTTGGAAGGAAGGGAAGTGAAAAGAGTATTTCTAGAACAGTTTGGATTACTTTAGTGGAAGATTTCACACCTGAAGGATAATCTGTAGATCATACAGTATCAGTATCAATAGATATTTTAAAGACACCTTCAGCTCATGCATTTTTGTTATTTACCCCATCATTGCAAGACTTTAAGCAACTAGAATTTTTAATATATGTTATGAACACAGAACTGCTGCAGCCTTTAGCTATGAAGAAACAGAGAGTTCTTGCAAAACATTCATATTTATATAGCTTTATACACACAAAGATTATCATTTGAAATGGAAGTACAATATCAGACACATTTGTTCTGCAGGTGTATCCTAAGAACTAGTGTTAGCCTGGTGTTCCAGGTATCGGTATAGCAGAGCTCTCCATGGCAACCTTTTTCAAACAATGTGCTCTGTGCACAGGTATACTTGCTGTGCACTTGCTTTGGTATGTAATAACACACAGACTATGCATACACCTAGCTACAATGTCAAAAATTTACATTAAAATGAGGTTATTACTTTAATTCACCAATATGCATGAATGTGAATGTCAAAGCCAATAAATTAATAAATTTTAGTTATTCAACATTTTTCCTTGTTTTATACATCTCACTGAACACAAAGACTGCACTTAACTGAAGGCAATCTCATTAATGCCATATACAAGTTGGACTTAGCATGTTGCCCCTAATCTGAGTAGCTTCCCTAAAAGATTTCATGAAGCAATATGTGTTTCAAAGCAGTGAATTTCATGTTAAAACAAATATAACAGCAAAAGATGAAAGTGCTACCTTATTCGTACATCAGTCTTTATCATTGTTTGAAAAGAGACCATAATTCTTATAAACCCTTTTTTCCCCCTGCAAGTCCATGTTTCCTATTTTTATAAAATATATACATTTGAATTCTAATTTATTTTAATGCAATTGTGCTGTGAAACCAGTATATTGTTCAGTATTTTTCTCAAAATAATAAATAAAACAAATAAATGCTAAAAGAAAATAATAATAAAATATGAAGAGGAATGGCTCCATTGAAATTTCAAAATGGACAGAGTTTATAGGTGTATCTGAAATACCTCATAGTGATGGGACAGACATTTTATTCCACTAAGGTTTAAAAAAGAAAAATAATTGTTTTTTTTTACTATTTTCCCCCTCCATGCAATAGGCAGCAGATCTCTGGGACCCTTTGTTAAGAGAAAGTGTTGGATGAAAGAAGTTTATACAGGTTCTTGAAGTAATTCACACACAGAACATAGAACATATAGCAAATCCATGGAACGTTTTATTAAAGTTTGATGTCATGCACAGCCACACCCAATATGAGGAACACAAGGACAGTGGACCAAGATTAGCTATTACTTTAGCAATTCATCTATTTTCTCCTAAAATTCCTAGAAAGTCTGTTGAAATGTAGTTGTCCAGGTGAATGCTGCCTAGTTTCAATAGCAGGGTGGTGCTTACTCTATTTATTTGTAACTCTCTTGAGTCTGTTTCTTCAATTTCAGATTTTCCAGCAAGTGGCCACCATGATGGTATGGCAATCTCTCCATCTTCTTCATAACGAATATTCCTGTAAAAAAATAATTTACGTTTTCTATAATGTAATTATATTTTCCAGGAATTCCTTTTATACTTACTGTCCACATATCTTCCATGTAATGGAAGGCTTCTTTTTCCTCATGTCTCAGGAAGTTAGTACCAGTTTTGACTCCTCTGTATAGCTGTCCATTAAACTATTTTCTGACCCAACAATATTTCCACTTTTGTCTATCAGATTCTGTAATTCTTTTCTTTGTTCAAATGCTTCTTACTGTTATTAACTTTTCCCTTTAATATTTAATTGTCCTGGACCTCCTTTTAGACTTTCTCAAGAATTTCATAAATGGGTGTGAACTAGCCCTATGCTACCAGTATAGTTTTCAATTCTTTTAGGACTTCCTGCAAGCGTGTAATTCTCTGAAGCAGACGTCACATTTAGCTTGCTTTTAGCAAGGGTTCTCATTTTCACCTAGCTATTACTAAAATTTAACAGTGAATTCTTCAGCTGTTGATAGTTTAGTAGGGATTCTGAATGTAAGTACTTTATAGTATAATTATTGATATCACCTGTTGTGATTTGGCTTTTTTCCATGGAATAATTGAGGTCATCTATGTATTGCTCTCAGGCTCCCCCTGACCCGTCTCAGGATATACTACTCAATTTCACCTCTCCAGTTGTTTGGGTGTCAATGCAGACAGACTACAATACTCCTATTTTTAGGCCTCAGAGTTTCAATTAATGAAGTTACTAGTACTTGAAGTGGAAAGTTTACTAATTTGGTTTAATTCCAAACTCTTAAATTTATACTTCTAATTCACCCCCACTATGTTTTATGCTCTAATTTCTATATATTTTGTAGCATAATTTTATATTGTTCTGTTATTATAATTGTCCTCTCATCAAATTTCTAACTTCAATATTGCCTTCACTTAAGGCGTAACATACCACCTTTCTTACCGTAGTTCTTCACCTTCTAATACTTGTATAAAAGTGAGTGTACCACAGTACTTGTCAAAGAAAAAAGTCTTTAAATTGCACTTACATTCTAATTGTCTATTTGATCATTGCTATCCTTCACCTGAAAATACAGAATTATCGTGACTTGCCCTTTGGGATATTCTCTTCAGCCATGTGCAATCTGACTGTGCAATTCTTTATGTAGAAATTCACTAGCAATTACTTAAATTGCTTAAAGACTGCTGCTTTGCTGGGAATTCCCTGGTTTCTGATAAGGATGACAGATTTCTTCTTTATGATATCTATTTTTACAGCATTAAAACCTTCTCTCCCTCTTATTTGTTCTGTTTTGAAATATTTGTAGGCCTGTTTGGATCCTGGAGAGGTGTTCTTCACCTGTCTAAAAGAGGGAAAATTATTCTAGACAAGGAGTTGCTAGGGCTGATTGAGACACATCCAAACTAGATTTGAAGGAGCAAGAGGATAAAACCTGGCTCTCCAGAGATGAGCCTAAGTTTGGTAAGCCAGAGTCAGGGGTGAAATCACCTCAGCTGAAGTGCATATACACCAGTGTTGCATGGGCAACAAGAGGAGCTGGAAGCCATGGTACCGAAGGAAAACTATGACACATCACAGAAACATCACAGAGACATGATGGGATGACTCACATGACTGGAGTGCTGGCCACAAGCCCATCAGAAGGAAGAGGTGAAGAAGGAGAGACAGTGGGGTGGTTCTGTACATTCAGAGTGGTTTGAGAGAGCTCAGGGATAGTGAAAATAAGGTTGAGTTCCAATCAATAAGAATCAGAGGGAAGGCCATCAAGGCAGCATCCTGGTGGCAGTCTGCCATAGACCACCCCAGCAAGATGAAGAGGAACATGAAGATGAAGTGTTCTAGGGGTGCCTGGCTGCAGTTTCACGATTGCCAGCCCTTGCTCTTGTGGGAGAATTTAACTTGCTGGATCTACATGCTGTAGATACCCAGGACTTGGACTGAATAAAAGTGGTACCTCCAAAAGAACAAACCTGTGATCCTAGCAGCGAAGAGCAGGGTGAAGAAGGAGCTGCAGGACACCACAGGAATATGTGTAGTGGTGATATCTTTTGCTTAATCTCTCTCTCCCACTCTCTTTCTTCCCTCTCCCTCCTATGCCACCCCATTTCTTTCCATCTCTCTACTTTTATTAACTCTTAAATAGAATCTATACTATTGACAAGCATATGGTCTCATTTGCACTTTAATTCAGGCTGAGGCATCTATTATAATTAGATAATAACACTGAAGATTTCACTGGAACTCAGGGGAAAAGGAGAATTTATAATGTTTGGAAGAAAGGTCAGGCAACTCAGGAAGAATACAAGGATGCTGTTAGGTCATGTAGAGAGAAAATTAGAAAGGTGAAAGCTCAGCTAGAGCTCAATCTGGCTGCACTATGAAAGATTAACAGAAGTGTTTTTATAAGTATATTAACAGAAGGAGGACTAAGGAAAATCTCCATACTTTATAGGACATGGGAACATTGTCACCAAGGGTGAGGAGAAGGCTCAGGTATTTAATGCCTTCTTTGCCTCAGTCTCTAACAGGGACTCAGTTATGCTCAGGGCTACCAGTCCCCTGAACCGGTAGATGGGAGACCCTCTACAATCCAGGAGAAAGTAATTGGTGACTTCCTGTGGGGCCAGCAGGAAAAGATTCACCTGAGGGTACCGAGGAAGTGATCGGAAGACCTCACCAAGCCACTCTCCATCATTTATCACAAGTCCCAGGTAAGCAGGAGGCATCCCAGATGAGATACCCATCCACGAGAACGATCAGAAGGAAGATCCAGAGAATTATAGGCCTGTTGTCTGACCTTGGTGACAGGGAAGGTTTGCAACAGATCATAGTGAGTGCAATCACATGGCATGTACAGAACAGCCAGGGGATAAGACCAAACCATGGTCTGGTTTTAGGAAAAAAAAGAAAAAAACCCAACAAAACGGATCCAAGGTGGCCAAGAAAGCCAATGTCATCCTGACTTGTATCAAGAATAGTGGGTCCAGAAGAACCAGGGCAGTGATTGTTCCCCTGTACTCGGCACTGGTGTGGCCACATCTTGATTACTGTGTCCAGTTCTGGATCCTTCACTACAAGAAGGGCATTAATGGGCAGAAGCCTGTCCGTAGAAAGGCAACAAATCTGGGAGAGGGTCTGCAGCACAAGTCTTATGAGGAGTGACTGAGGGGGCTGGGTTTTTTATCCTGGAGGTGTCTCAGGGGACACCATATCTCTCTCTACAACTACCTGAAAGATGAGGGTCTTCTCATGGGCAGCTAGCAACAGGATGAGAGGAAATGGCCTCAAGCTGTGCCAGGATAGGTTCAGGTTAAACATCAAGAACTTTGTCTTTACTGAAAAAAAAATGCTTTGTATTGGGCTGCCCAGGAAGGTGGTGGAGTTATCATCCCTGGAAGTTCAAATTCATTCAAGAAGTGATTGGATGTGGCACAGGTCCATGGCTTATGGTTTAATTGGAATCAGAGTGTTTGGTCAGAAGTTAGACTTGGTGATATCAGATATTTCCCAATCTTAATAATTCTATAAGCATTTTGGAAAATAGTATCACTAAAGATTAGGGAACTGAAGGAGTGATAACTCACACTAAAATATATTCCAGGTCTGAAAAATAACTGATCAGTAAATTACCTTTATAGATGTCTAAGTTTCACTGATTGTACGGACTACCTCTCCATTGACTACAAAGGGAGCTTAGATATATGGTAATATTTGGACACCTATATATAGAAACAAAAATTTAGATATTTTATTCTTTATATAAATCCAATCTTCATATTCTCTCAGCTCCAACTTCTTTGAAATATTTTGTCCATGATCAGTAGCTCTCCAAGTAAGGAATAGAGTCTATTTTTTTCCTCAGCTTTTGTGAGACTTCTGAAGGGGGTATGACACAGAGCAAGTAAACTAATTGATGCAGTGTAGAGAGATTGTAAAATGATGACAATTCTGGAGAGATTAGCTTTACAGAAGATGATAAAAAGAGCTTACAAACACAGTTTCATTAATGTAAGTATTTTGCAAATTTAATTATGAATTGCATAAGGAAGGACGCAGAATATGACACAAATACAGGACAGGAGATGCACTGCAAATTACTAAAGGACATTACTACTTGATCAAAACCAGGAGCAGGATAAAATCTTTCCAGAAAATTTTAGATATGGAAATTGTCCTCTAACAATCAAACACCAAAAACTTTATCCACATCTAAAATCAACTCTTTGAGATGTCAAGAGCACTGCAGATTCATTTTATGTATAAGACTTAGTCTTTATACCAACATGTTATGCTAAATGATTCTGATATTATAATTAGAGATGGTTTCCATAGATACCTAGGAAAAAGGACTGACATATTATGGTAAATATTGAATTACATTGAGAATGCACTGATGTGTAAATTTTCAGATGAATATATTTATTTTAGAGATTTACAGAAAAGAAAGACAAAGAGAAGGTTTTATAAAATAATAAACTCATGGGTAAAATAACACGTTAAACATAATATGAAAAGTAAAGTGTTTCTACTTTCAGTACTGAAATTTTCCCCCACTGAATTGGAAGAGATTAAAGTTCTAGTCTTCTCTGTCCTACCAAATCTGCCTCATTTGCTATGGATGAAATGTGGAGGGAGAGAAAAAGAAGTTTATTTTAGTCCAGGGAGACTGACAGTGAAAACATAACTCGATGTCCAGTATTCTCCTAGATGACATTTGATTTCCAGCCTAAACTTTATTAAACAGAAGAAAAAAGACCAAATATATCTTTTCAATATGCTTTTGCATTTTTTGTTTTCTAACCATTTTATTTTGAATTATTATTGCAATTATCTATCTCCATTATTGTCCTTTTTCATCAGTTATTCATAAATATTTTCCCAAAATTTTCTGAATTGTTTTTGTAATTGTTTCTGAACACATTTCAAATAAATCAGTGTTAGAGCTAACATAAATATCAATGAGCTTTAGAGAGGACCCCTTATGCTTAAATTCTCAAGGCGACAAGAACAATTATGGACAAACATCAACATACATGCACAGCTTAAACATTGAACAGATAAAAAGAATCACGTCATACATTGCACTTCAACAAATGATCTTAAGTAACCTAACACAGATTGGATTAACCCTTGCCCAAAATTCCTACATTACCTGCAATACAAAATTTTTTTACACTAACAGTGGTTAACAGCCATTACACAAGAATGAATCTGAGGTGGCACACAGGACACATAGGGAGATCCCTAGGAGACAACACCTAAAAAGAATGTTGAAATGCTATTGTATCTTCAATACAGCTTTGTTAAAGTATAAATTACTTATCAATTTGGAAATAGTGAGCTTTCTTTTAAATTGTTCTATGACATAATGTCATTGGTTCACCTGCAAATTATCAAACTTAGAAGACAAGTGAAATAGGTTTTTTAGAAACATGAGATATGTGAGCATACATCCATCTTTCTTCAAGCAGATACCACAATCAAAATATATATTTAGTATAGAATGCTGTGTAATAAATATCTATCACAAACATCAATATCTTTTGTCACTCTGGAAAGCACTGAAAGGTTTAGCATTTGCATCAGTGCAATACTTGTTTCAATAAAGGGTGAAAAGCCTCAAAAAGACATGAAATAAGACGCCACTCATTTATTAAATAATCTTTCATGTAATCCAACATAAACCTGAAAAGATAACAAATAAAAAGGCAGTAAAGAATTCTACAACATTGCCACATGGTAGTACTACTCCATCATGTTGAAAGTCAGCCACAAAAAATTCGCTACGTCATAAACTGGAAGTCATTATGAAGGTTAACAGTAAATAGTACACCATATTGTTGTGAACAGAATAGAGTCCACTGTTGTTTGTCAAGAGAAATTAAACTTTTCAAAGTCTGTTTTATTTCTGGCTTTTGTTTAAATATTTCCAAATTGTTTATGAAAAAGTTGTATCAGAAAAACAGATTGCATTTCGTGGATTATCAACAAGAGTTAGAATCCATCTTTTATTGCTTTGAATGAATACCAGAGCTAAGAAAATGTGTACTGTGCACAAAGAGATACTGCAAAATCTAAAGTGTTCTGGCTCAGTTACACAATGTCAGATTGTACAACAGTTGACTTCTGCAGAAATAGAAGCAAAATCTCCAAGTTTTCTTTTTCTTAATCTAACTAATATTCTTAGTGTGTCTCCTTTGAAATAAATACTTTTCAAATAAACCTAAAATAAAGGAATAAAACCCCCAAAAAATAAACAAAAGCACAAAAGAAATCTCCACAAACAACATTAGGGAAAAAAAAAAAAGTCAAAAAGAACTATTCAACACATCACACTATTTTGTCTTGTTGTTTTTGGGTTTTGTTTGTTTGTTTGTTTGTTTGTTTGTTTTGTGGGGTTTCTTTAGTTGGTTGGTTGGTTGGTTTGTTTGGTTTGGTTTGTTTGGGTTTTTTGGTTTGTTGGTTGGTTTGTTTGCTTTTGTTGTTGTTTTTTGAGTTTTGTTTTTGAGATTTGGTTTGGTTGGTTGGTTGGTGATTTTTGAGCGCTTAAAGATATCTTGCATTTGCAAGTATTTCCTGCTAGTCTTAGGGTTCAAATTCCCCTTTGCCTATAGGTTTACTCTTTCAAGTGATTCTAACACACAGAATCACTGTGAAGACCAAGCCTGTCAGACCAAAGGAAATTTTGTGATCTTTAAGCTAAAATACTTGGTGGTTCTAAACTAGAAAGGAATGGATTTTTCTCTACATCTTCTATAAAATGTTACATTATGCTTTTTAAAAAAATTAATTTCCTTCTGTATTCATCCAGTTTTAAACTCACACAATTGCTCATGTCCTCTGATGTTATTTTAGGTGGTGAGAGTACTTTAGAAGAATACATTTTCTTCCAGAAAAGATATTAAATAAAGTAAATAAATTACTAAGTGTCTGTCCACATCAATACAGAAGTAATTCATGCAATTTAACTATTAATTTGAATTATTGATTTTGTGCTTACATTATCTAACTGCTCCATAATCACTTGTAAAACTAATATATTGTAATTAGAAGATGAGATATGTAGTGGAGATTGGGCTCATCAAACAATTATACTTCTCAGTTTGAAAGATATTAAAGTGTTTCCCACCTAATGGATGAAAAAGGACATAATTTATAATAAAATCTTTCTGATTTTCAATTGTTTCATTATGTAAGGAAAGGTTATTTGCACATTCTCCTGTGTGTGTTAAAGGAAGAAATTGTCTTCTGTTTGATCAGAGTTTATCCAGATAGTCTGTAACTGCATTTTTCTATAGGAAGCCTTCCAGTACCAAGCATCTTATTCCCAAACTCCATTTTCCAGCGGTTTAGAGTCTCCTATATTCTGTCTGTGTGGAATGCTATCCAGAGAAACACTGATTTCTCTTTCATTCTTGTTGGTTCACTCCGCAGTGCTGGCTTTTTGATTTACTGTGCCATGAAAGCAAAGTGTCACTACTGGAAAAAGGATCAAAAGGGAGAATTGTTTTTAGTATGACTGACACGATGCAGCTGTGATACTCAGAGCATTTTGGCCCTATTGGAAGACAAAGGGATCAATCCACACCCAGTTAATCTAATCTTGATTTTGCCTATCAAGAAACTATTAACAGTATACCAAAATTTTAAGTTGAATGTACACATGTAATGTATGTATAAGATATAAAAATATATAGACAATAAAATTATGGTAGAAGTTCTTACATCTATATACAGCATCCTATAGATTTTTCATAGATTTTGTAAAAAAATCAACTGTAATAAAAAAACCTGACAAAGTATGTGTGAATTTTATTGAAAATTTCAAAATTAAATCTGCTTCTAAAATTCATGTAGTTCTTAACAGAGTATAGAATGTAGGACTTTGCATCAGCTTTAAAAAAGAAGATTATAGGTCAAAAACCAGAGCAATGGAGAAACTAAAAGTTCCTTGATAAATTAATTAGTGGATGGAAAACATGGATATGCAAGGTAAGTGAAAAAATACTAAAATTAAAAGCCAGTCATTACTTTTCAAGTAGGATTCATTATCATAATCCTATTATTTTTCCAGGGTTCTCATCATTTCTGTAACATTTTCAATTTGAAGAGACTAAATAACAGAAGGTGCAGAATTAAAAGACAAATAGAAAAAAAAGTTGTGCTGAATTTCTAAATGTTTTGGGTTTGTCCTTGTATTTTTTTGCTATGAAACAAACAAAAAAAAATCCTCAAAAACATTTTGAGAAATTGGAATATCAAGAGTTTTTTTCCTGCCAGTAATACATTTTTACAATAACTTTTTCTTTTAAATTTTGTTTAAGTATCTTAGAGCTCATTTTCACTCTTTCATGAAAGATACTTGTAATTCAAGCTTAACCTTCATATAAGAATCTGAGTTCACTTCTGAGAAGCATGTAAGTTCTTGATATCACAAATCTTCGTATCTTAAATCCATGGTGCATGGTACAAACATGGATATATTAATAGATATGCAGTATGATCAGACAGGTTGCATAGCAAACCAATTTACCTTTTTTAACTTTTTACACTTCTATAAGGATATATTACATTTATAATTAAAATCTTAAACTGGTTAATTAGAAACTAACAAATTAATTATCATCAAAGAATTTACCCTGAGCTGATGTGCTATTTCATATTTTGAATAGCATAACTATTGATAGTCTATTTATTTTGCATGTGAATACAACAGCGTAGGGTAACAATATGAATAATATCTGCTGTGCTGTATTTGAAAAAAATAGAGAGGTAGTTCGGTGTGGAAATGGAATCAGATTTGTTTTTTTGCATAAGATAGAAGAAAAAGTTTGAAAAAATGAAATCTGTCTACAGGTACTGAACACAAATTTTACAACTTGCAGTGTCAAACAAGAAAAAGAACCCAAAGTACAAATAAGAAAGAGACATAAAGATCAGAAAATTGATGTTCTGTATCAGCAATAAGATTAAAGTTAGTAAAGGTTCACTACTTAGTGGACTTTTAAAACTAGCAGAATTGACTCTGAGAAAGGCCTAAGTGTTGAATGCTTCTTTGCATGCAAGTCTTTTCCAGTCTTAAGTAAAAAGGTCACTTCAAATCAGATATCTAATGCCATAAAAATCATAGAAAAAAGGGCACTAACATAATATCAGAGACAAAGGATAAGATCTCAAATGTAACAGAAAAAGAAAGGTTAGAGATTATTTCTGAAAGCCTCTAATTTAGTCAAGTACCCTGTAACTTGCTCTTTCATTATTCAAGAGTTATCTTGTTCTATTGCAGTTCCATTTATTGTGATTTTCCTCTGAATATTTTGTGAAACAAATCAGTGTAAAAATATTAAAGATGTCTGCTAGACCTGACAAATTTTGTTTTAAACACATGCAGATCTGGCTGTAGCAAACTTAGATTTGATAAAAGTTATCTTTAGTAGTCCACTGTATTGAAAGACATAACAAAGAAAAATTTGAGCCTTCAGGGAAGAAAAAAGAGAAAGAAATGAAAACAGAAAAATAATTTTGCCCTTCAGAGGAATAAGATTTGCAGGTATATGCAAGAAAACTACAATCCTGTGAAAAGGAAAGAGCTCATCATATACCTTTTTCTTCCTTTCTCTCTATTGTGATAACATGCATTGTGAACAGAAGCAACAGCTAAGATATCTGGGATGGAATAAACATTTTCATTTCATATTCTATTCTATTTATATTCATTCTATTTTCATAAGCAAATTAAGAAAACAATCTCTAGGTTGATTCATTAAGAACTGGCCCCAGAGGTGGACAGAGGGAAAATACTTGCTATTTATGTTCAAAGAAAGAAAATAGGCAGAACAGCTTTGTCATTTGAGGTGAATCTATCAGTAACTCAACTGCAATAAACAATATTTATATTTTGGAAGTTAATATTGAATTCAGTGATATTCCAAGGCTAGATGTGAATTTGTCAAGTCAGATATTGACAATAGACACTCATGCTTTTATAGTGACACAAGCAGTGAGTAGTTGTGCAGAAAAGATCTGTGGTTATAACAGACCAGTAGACGGATATGAGTCAACAATGTCATACTGTTACTAAGAATGTGTGTGTATGTGTGTGTGTATATGAAGGCATTAGTAGGAAATAAAAAACATAAAGAGTCAACAGCTTTGACTGAAAAACTGTCATTTTTCTACACTGCAGTTCGAGAAATCAGCAATCTAGTGAATGCAGAATAAGATAATCAGGGATCTAGAAATAATGGTCTACAAGAAAGGACTGGAACATATATTCCAGTGCTTAGTTTAGAAAGGAGACAAGGATGTGTTAAGGATACAATAGGTGTTCTCAGATGCATAAAAGGCATCAAAGGGAACAATCTACAGTGAATGTGGATAAGTAAAATTATAATGGGTTTGAGCTGAAAGAGGAAAACTTAGGTTAGATATTAAAAGAAGCTTTCTAGTCATAACAATAGTAAAACATTGGCGTAAGCTGTCTGGGGAGTCACCATAATTTAAGATCTTGCAAGAATATAAATGCTGAAACTATGTGGATATAATTCATCCTTATTTGAGTTATGCAGTATGATATAGATGAATTCCTGAGGTCTCTTTGCAGGCACTTATTCTAAGATAGTGTCAAACATGAATAAAATTCACAGTGAAAAATATAAGGAATCATAGAACCAACCTCAGTGTCAGAGATATTTCTCTCTAATTTCTATCAAAGTTTTTCTCACAATTTTTTTACCCATTATTTTATATAAAACTACCAAGGTGAAAAATCCTACCATTTAAAACTAGGTAGCTTGGTAGGCATTTTAAAGAGGAAACAACTGAACCATCAAAAATAAGCAGATAACCAGGCAGGCATCAAGAACAATAATAGTACTAAATTTTTTATAACTCTAGTATGATTTAAAAGCAAATACAAACATCAGGTTAGTGCATTCAGGGCACAAAAAAAGCTTGGTTTAGCTGTTGTACAAGAAAAGAAAAAGATACACCCACATAATCCAACTAAGACCTTCCTCTTAGGGGCCTGTGGCCAGCTGCTGTCAGGTGCTGGTGGACTACGTCACTGTTCATGGAACCTTAAAAGTGAAGGCATTGCTTCAATCCTATCACATTTAGGAAAGATAGTTAATGAAAACAGAGCTCTCAGAATGTGGGAGTAGCTTTTCTGAATGGGAAAAACGCTCACTGGAGAGGCTCAGCATACAAACAATATGGAGCATCTCACTGCATTTCTTGGCATCCACTTGGCAGAGACAGGGAGACTAGAGAAAAAGTCACCTTCATCCAGAGAGTCATGTCTCAGGCCTGCTTTAGTAATTGGAGAGAAGATACGACTAAACCCACCAGAGTGACACATATTTCCTTTTTATTTTGTGACCACCGTAGTGCTGCAGCTGCCACCCTTAGAAAGGAGCAGTAATTTCTCTCAGAGAAAGAAAGAATGTTTTGGTCAAATACATACCTTTGATCTATTTACAGGATTTGTAAGAAACAATGCATAAGTATAAGTGAATTCTTGAAAAAGACCAAGTACATTCCTATCAAGAGAGTGGTACCTCTTACCTGCAGTCAGTTTCCAGCTACAGGACGGACTGGTTTGGTCACTCAATATTCAGAGCAGAACTCCTAGTAAGGGTGATCTGCCTGACTTCAAATGGCAGGTATTAAACCAGAAACATACCTGCTGACTGGACAGATACATGTGAAGCCATTTCAAATTTTTAAGCTGGTAATCAAAGCCACTCAGCACTTTGTAGAGATTTTGGAGACAGACTTGCTGCACTTGCTCAGCTAACTTGTCTGGACTAGTTTGTCACTTGACTCCGTGTCAGTTCTATCTGGAGGAAAAGGGTACTTCCAGTAATGGTGTAGAGCAGTCTGGAGGTCTGCCATTAAGATCTGTGTCAGGAAAGACTCTTCATGCATACCTAAGTTAGAGGGTTCTTTTTGTCTGAATTTTCAGCATAACAGTTTTAGAAGAAAAGCTGCATCTTTATCCACTGTTTTGCAACAAACCAATGCTAGGTAAATTCTAACCTACAATATTTTTCTTGAATACCCATGGACAACATTACTGAGGGTAAGAATCTGGTCTATGTTAGAAAACATAAAAAATCCATGCCCTTCTTCCTTTTACATCTCGTATGGAAATGCTACAAGCTCATCTGTATAATCTTTCAGTAATTAAGGCATAATATATAACTGACTGTTTCAAAATAATCAATCACAAAAACCAGATTCTATCTCAGTCTACTAGGGATCTACTGAGAGTGATGATATTACATTTAAAGACTAATAATCTTTTCATCGTATTAGCAAAGACAACACTCTCAGAAATGGAAAGGGAGTTTGTCTCAGCACCAAGCTGAAAAGAAATTAAATAAATCATGTTGAACTAGAGAGAATAAAGTGTAATATTGCTTTAAGTCTCAGTTCTTACCATTTTCTATTGTACATAGACACAAAAATAACTTTCATTTCAAATATAAAAAATGGAAAAAATAAATTGCCTTATTCCTTCTTCAAATAAAGTCACTACTGTGGCAAGATAACATAGAAGCCTGTGGTATATGTAAATAAACATCTACCATTTCTGTGAAGTCAACATACAGAAACTTGTAGAAAATGTAGCTGTACTTTCTAGGTGATGATGAATAAAACAGCAAACCCTTTGCCACAAATGAACACTAAATTGCCAAAATGTTTTTGATAGAAACATATTTTGATAGAAACATATTATATAGGGGGGAAAAAGAGAAAAATGTGTGAGTGTGAAAGGGTTATTTTCCTAGTAAATTAATTAGTAATAAAAATAAGGTTATAAATTCCTTTTGGAAAAATATCACAGTTGTAATTGAGACAGAGCCTGGCTATTTTTAATCTCTGAAAAAATCCCAACTAAACTTGCAGAAAGGAATTTAAAAAAAAATTAACTCACATCTGTTTATTTATTTTTATCTTATGCTCTAAACTCCATTATACATTGAAGTTGATATTCACCCATCTGTTTTAACATGAATGATTCAGTTCTTTCTAACACTTGCATGCAAATGGAAACACATAAATTGCTAAGCATATTGGCAATTAAAGTACTATGCTACATGCTGGTAAAAGTATTTTGAACTTCTGCTATTGACTTTTCTAGAAAAGTGCATTATTTTTCAAGTAAAGTTTTAAAAATCGATATAATAGAGCAGAAAAAATAACTGTCTGACCTATATAATCAAATGCAAGGTGCAGACAAAACTGTAAAAGTAAACTTGTCTTTGAAACAGAAAATCGACTTTTACCATCAAATTCCTACTTATGAACACAGCTAATACTTTATAGTCTCATATGATTTTTAAGCAGAACTATTAAGAAGCAATTTCACCATTTTCTTTGAGGTTTTTTATAAATTAATTCCCACTTTAATCCCTTAATCATTGGCCTTTGGTGTTGCTATGATAAAAAAAGATCACGTCAAGCTGTGGGTTTGACAATTACTGACTCTGGAAGAGCTTTGATTTAAAATAATTTAATATCAAATGCCAGGCACCTTGTTTGAATGAGAACAGCTTTTAAACTGTTTTCTAGTACTAAAGCAGGAAGCTGATGAATGAAGTGGTTCTGTTAACACATTATGACTTGGTGTTTAGAAGTTAATGTTAAAGTAATGTAGATATGAGCTCTAAACTTTATTTATACAATTGTGTGGGCATGTATATTTTCCAACAGTTTAGTATTTGAGCATTTTTAAATACATTTACTTTTTTTTTTTTTCTTTTTTTTTGTCTTGGATATGCAGAAAAGCAGGCATCTCATTTTCTCTCACTGCTAAAATGTTTAGAATTTCTTATAAATTTACAGAAAAATACCACTATGCTCTGGAAAAACATAGAGAGGTAATGCTCTTGAAAAGTCCAAAATTAATAGCTGTTTAAGGAAGGCTCATTTCCACAAAAGGATGAGGGTTTACTTGAAATCGGGCTTTTATTTGTTTGTGTGGGGTTTTTATATATTTTGGATATATTTTTGTTGGTTGTTTTTCAGTTAGTGTTCTGTTTCCTTTATTTTTTTTCTCTCTTTGCTTAATGATGCTCCAGCTTCCCTTGAACTAAATTTTTCCATCTAAAAGCTGGTCAAATAAAGAATATTTTTTCAGTTTTGCAGTGTGAATTCTGGGGCAAATAGAGGCATGTAGTATGTATGTTCATAAATCAGTGCAAGTTAATAAATCAATGCAAGATCATTAATCAGTTCAGGTTGATAAGTGATTCTCAGCAAAGCAATGCTGAGGTGCTGTCTGGTTTTGGTCAAGAGTAATATAAATTCATTGAACTAAAAACTGAGCAATTAATTTTTGATAGTTTCAATGAAAAGAGGGTTTTTTTCCACTTTGTATAACTTCTATTGTTATTACAGACAAGCTTTCTATCCTATAATAAGTTCTGATATGACAATTTTGATCTGTGTATATTTAAAAATTACAGATGATTTCTGTAATTTGAATACTTTGATACACCCAGATTAATTATAGTTTTTTCTGCTACTACATTAGTTGATTATTAATTTGGAGAAGAGAACATGATACTGAAAAAAATCAATACATGTGAGTTTTACACATAAAGTAGTTTACTTTCAGATTCTAAAATGTTGCTTTTTAAATGTTGCTTTAAAACTGTCTATTGCAATTTTAGTTTTAGAACTTAGACTTCTTTGACTTGAAGTGTTGTACTTCAATCAGTCACATAGAGCTGTGTAATCTGAAATAAGAAGAAGTAAAAGGGCAAACAAAATCCTCAGTAGTAAAAGTGGTCTAGGCAAAGAAAGAACCAAAAATGAAGCTTCATAAAGGTGAAGGACAAGGGAGGGAAAATTAAATAGTACTATACTATATATCTTCAATTTTAAAATACTGCAGCTTAAAAAAAGTTTCTATTAAGTTACATCAAGGATTTGCTACTGAAAGGTATTAGAGCACTGAGAACAGCAATTCTTGTAGTAAATGCTGTACAAGTGTTGTAAATTATGTATAAAGGAGGAAGTTTTCCAATCTATTTAGACATGTCTTAGACATGTCATTTCCAATCTGTCTTAGACATGATATGAAACTGAAATTCCAGTCTGACAGTCTGGAACCAATGAAGGTAACAGCTTACTCACAAGAGATTATGTTCTGGCTGGCATCATGACACTTAAATGTAGAACAATGAAAAGAAAAGAGTTCCAGAATTAAATCCTGTCAAAGCAATTAGAATTCACTATGAAAACGATAATATCTTGTCCAAATTGAAAGATAAATAGAGGAGATATTGTAAAATATTGTAGATATTTTAATTTGGTAAAAATTCAAAATAATAGGTGTACAGGAGAGAGAAAGTGAGAGATATGTCATATACTGTTGAAGCAGTACTCAAAATTCAAATCAATGGACATAATTCAGAGCGCATCTTTTTGGGGCAACCATCAAGAGCAAAGCTTTGGTCAAGTATCTGTAGAAAAGATCAATCAAGAAGACGATAATTCAAAAGAAATTGCAAGTCCTGCTAATTTTGCACCATGAAAAAAAAAATCATTATGTGGGGGGAAAAGATTAGGTTAACTTCCCTTAAATCTAACACAATGTCATATAACATGAAATTAAAATGTAGATATCAAGAAAAAAACTTTTCTAAGTCTATGTACCTGAGAATTTTCTATATAGACTCTACCTCTAGGGTTGTGCAGGAAAATATTATTAATTCTGTGTCTTTCAGCTTTACAGAGATAGAGAAATGCATGTCTGCATTTTTTTTTTTATGTATTTGTGAGTACAAAACACTAGAAAACAGTTCAGTGATAGAAAATGAAGTTATTTAGCCTCAGTCACTTCATACAGAAAAAAAAGCTGCAGAAATATAGGTTTTTCAGCAGAAATTATACAATAGTGATTCCATTTGATATCATGTGAACATGAGTACTTTTAAAAAATGCCTAACTAACTTTTGCATACAAATTTTGAAAGTTATTTCAAATGAGGCTTTGGAACTGCAAATCCTACACTGCTTCTTGCTGAGCTCTAATTATTCAAGCAGCATGTTTGCCTCATTGACTTTTGAAGACGGCACTTTTTTAATAATATAAAAGTTGTTATTGAGCTTGTTAAGTACTAAGCCATTTAGCAGTTATGTACCTTATTTTCATTATATCCTAATATCAAATGCATTGACACAAAATAGCCATTTTTTGACTGAACTAAATACTGATCATTTTGACTGAGCTTTTAATTAAATGAAACTTAATTTGATGAGTACTGTGCTGCGTTGTGGGGTACTTGTATGTGGGTAGTTATGTAAGTGTGATCTGGTTTTTTAATATTGAATTTTATTAGATTAGGCCTGTAATTCATTACAATACAGAGAGTAGAACATATGCGCTATGGCTGTACACACATCTGACACTGCAGAAATTGGCTTAATTTGTGTACCATGGAAAGTGGGAATCTTTTTCTTTCTTTAATTCACACGTGTAAGTTAGCCTTTATATAAACTGCTTTTCAGCTGTGTCTGCAATGGTTACCTTTTGTATCGCTCTAAAACAACTTGGTTCACTCTGAAAGTTACATATTCTTAATCACTAATTTAAAAGTTATAGCAGCTCTACTCACTCCTCCAGTTTGGGGAAACGTTAGCATAGTTTTACATTCATGTCTATATCAGTGTGTCTTTTTCCGAATGCCCGGCTACCGTGGCAGCAGGGATATTTGGCAAGTACCCATTTATGGCCGCTCCATTTCCGGGATCTGTGTGGGGTCTTGTCGCCCAAAGACACTGCTGGAGACGGCTATGGTGAAGTACAGAGAGAGACTCGACTGAGAGTTGAACCTTTAGGCTTTATTGGCTCTTGGTGAGGAACCCACAGAGCCCTGGGTCTGACATGATGGAAAACCTCAGTGGAGCCCACCGGCAGCCCCCTGACTCTGCTTTTTAAAGGAGGGAGGGTTACAGAGGTGGGGGAAACTGGGGTCCAATGATATGGGGATATGGGATGGCTTGTGACAGGACAGACACCTGTGATCACCAGTTGGGATAAAGGGGTAGAGGGAAGGCTGGCACCCAGTCAATCACTCGACTAGTCCCTCTGAATTTTCCAGAACAATAGAGGAGTCTTAGAGTGATTGACAGAGCCCCAGGGGTGGTAACTAATGATTGACAAATGACAATGTAGGGGAAAAGACCAAAGGTGAGGTGTGGGGGAAGGGGTACAGAAGAACCATTTAACAGAATTTAACAATAATCAATAAACCTGGGAAAGCTAAAAATGCATCACCACCCATGTCCTTTTCAAGAAAGCCCTTAGATTTTTGTTCAAATTTGGATGTGCACATAATCCTCATTTATATCAATGAAACATTATCTATGTTTCAGTTTGTGAATGGGAATGACTTCCTAAATCGCTGCCTTTAATTCCCAAGAATTTCCCACACTGATTAATGAAGTTAGAGGCAGAAGAAAGGAACATCTTCTTCTACTTAAAGGAAAAAAAAATCTAGAATTAAAAAGATTTCATTTTATTATGTTGAGCATTTACTTAGTTAAACTCTATTTCAGTGGTGCCTCGTGACAGGACAAGAGGCATCAGGGCACAAACACAGGAGTTTTGTCTGAACATCAGGAAACATTGTTGCTGTGAAGGTGATTGAGTGTTGACACGAATTGCTCACAGAGTTGTGGAGTCTCCATCTTTGGAGATACTGATAAACTCTCTGGACATTTCTCTGTGCTCTTGTTGGCCCTACTTGAGCAGAGGAATTGGACTGGATGACCCGCAGTGATTCCTTCTAACCTCCCCTATTCTATGATCTTTTGAAATTCTAGGTTTTGGAGAAAAAAAACACACTTATACTAGTGAATCAGACTCATTTAGATGTACTGTGATAATTCTAAGACAGATAAAGTGAAAAAAACCTAAAAATATGAAACATGTATTAAAAACTATGCACTTTTACAGAAATTAGTACACTCATAAAAATAGGGTACAAGTCAGTATATTATTTTTCTAATATGCTCCCCTTGTGACAAAAATATAGTCACAGACCTTACAGGGAAGAAATGAGAATATAA
This sequence comes from Brachypodius melanocephalos, assembly GCA_013398615.1. Lineage (NCBI taxonomy): Eukaryota > Metazoa > Chordata > Aves > Passeriformes > Pycnonotidae > Brachypodius > Brachypodius melanocephalos. The sequence goes on along the minus strand of VZSR01001854.1, from coordinate 20,454,529 downwards.
AAATTATAGTTAATTATATTCATCTGCAACAGGATCTTGGGAAAACAGGATCTTGTAAAATATTGGAACTTTCAGTTTCTTATAGGGTCCCTTTTCCAGTTTTATTCAAAGGTTTAGTAAAACAATCACTATTTTCATAATTTTTGAGATATAGATTGGATTAGAGAGCAAAGAAGGGAAATGCCAAAAATTAACATTTTGAGATCTAAAGCCAAACATAAAGAAACAAAACAACTTTCCTTCTTCAACCTCATTACTGTTTGGTTTTTTTAATCTGAAGATCTCTTCTCTAAAAGTTATTGCAACACTATTTCTAGATAGAAGCAGAATGTAAATGAACACTATAAATACAATGAAAGATATAATGCAAAATTAAAATGAAGAAAAACTGAAAAAAAATCCTCCAGATGTTTCAATTATTTTAACTTATTTGGATAGATTGATCTTAGCTCTGTAGCTGTGTGTAAGTATTTAAGGTTGTATCTTTATACAAAAATATCAACAATGTATTCATGCTCTTTATCCTAAATTCTCTTAA
>VZSR01001854.1:20420658-20449565 GCA_013398615.1 Brachypodius melanocephalos | reverse complement strand
AGACCTCCCTTTTGCTCGGTTCCCAGTCTGCCCTGCCAGGGTCTCTGAGCTTCCAGGGCAACCAAATGGATGCCCTGGGTTCCAACAGAGAGTAACTGGGCTGTATTTATTTCTAGATTCACCACAGATAAGAGAAGTAAACTCGCAAATTCACCAGAAGGAGGTACAATTAACATGGCAGTAAAAAGCTCTGTCTACACACACAAAAAAAGGAAAATTTAGTACAATATAGAAAAGATTCAAGATTTTTGTTCTTCATGTGTTAAAGGAAGGTTTTAGTTGTTTAAGAAAACCAACAGTGCAGCTATAGGGAGATATCAATGATTTGATTTTTTTTTTAATTAATAATGCATTTCAGGATAAACCCCAAAATTTCAGTGTCAAAAACATGTCTGTCATTTAAGTATTACGTGCAAGAAAGCCAGTGAAATGCAAGAAGCTCCAGGAGGCTAGCAGATCAATGATGTGCATAGTAATTATGCTGAAGTGTTTTTCAAAACACTCCAAGAGGCTTTGTATTCATCCTAGGCAGATAAACTGAACCAGGTAAACAAATCAACCAATTCACCATATCCTTGATCAGACAAAACTCTTTGAAGATTGAAAAGTGACTACTGTACCATTTTCTTAATAATCATTTATTAGAAAGCAGCAGTGGCCTGCTCCTCTGTATGTCTCCTAGAATAAATACCTCAATCAGATGTGGTAGAATGAATTTATACACTTTTGACGTTATACAGCATGTTTTGCCTTCCTGTTAGAATCTCAGAAATTAATCAGTAGGGTGAACTATATTTTATTATGCCTAGTGGAATAGAAGAAAAAATAAACTACTCCACTCAAAGAGTTTTGTGGACAAATATTCCTAACAAATGAAGCAAGATTATGTAAGAAAACAGCAAATTCTATTAGACTGATTTTTCTGCTCATCTTTCCGGATCTCTGCTTTTCTTTCCCATGAAAATTCATCCAAGATACTGCATAATAATTTTCAAGTGAAAGGCCTCTCACACTTTACTTCTTCATATTCTTTTTCTTGATCTTCTATTGATGTTTTCAGATGAGTCCCCCAGAATTGCACCAAGAACTTTCTCCATTTTGTACATCTTCCCTTTAAAAACCACAAACAAACAAACAAACAACAACAACAACAGAACAGCAACAAAAAAAAAACCAAAACCAAAAACACCCAAACCCCAAAATTAATCAAAACAAAAAAATAACCCCACTATTATTTGCTAGCTATTAAGAAGTAATAACTGTACCATAACTGGAGGTGGTGTATTTACTCTGTAACAGATTAGCATTATGCTGTGCAGATGATTGTTATGCAACTAAGATTGCTTTGCTTTGATTTAGTAAGCCAATATAAATAAAACAAATAGGAAAGAAAATGTTTGGATATACTGCTGAGACCCTGACTCATAAGATGAACTAGTGGAATTCAAAATTCTTTCTACAATCACCTTCTAAATTAGAGAATTTCCTTAAAGTACTTGAATTTTCCCCATCTTTCCTTTCTTCTCACTCCAAGAAATCAAAACCACAACCCAAACTGCCATCACCAGCACCACCAAAAACCAAACCCACAAAAGAACTAAAGCAACAACAATAATATAACTTCAAAACTTGGGGAAGACCCACTTTGTGTCTTGACATGCATGCACAAGTGTTGTTTCCCAACTGGTGGGATGAACACATTGTGAAAACTTTTGTCTCAAACTGTTTTATGCATTGTAATAATAGGCCTTATGTAAAGCAATTAACAAATCTCAGTTTGACATGAATTAGAAATGTAGTATAACTTTCTACTCTATGTAGAATCACATTTTTTTATTATCATGGTGTAACCTTTATTGTAAGAAAATGCCTACTCTCAAAAATTAGTCTGCTTTATAATAAAAAATATATTTCAGATCGATTTGTCTTTTACAGTAGGTTTTTCTTCTCAGTATACTACCATTGTAAATGCATGCTGTCCATCCTCAGAGGCTATTCAACTATAGATAAATACAAAGCTTGTTTGATTTTCTCTTCAGTGCTACCTAGTCATATGAACCTTGAAGAAATTAATAAATTTGTCTAGCAAGTAAAAGTAGAATAATTTTCCTCACACATTGCATTCATTGTGTACATGTTCAAGCAATTTTAAAGGTACTGGGCAATGAAGAATATGATTGTTACTCTTTAAAATCAATATTTTAATCAAAATAATCTGTAGTAATCACTTCTGAGGATATGGAAGTCATCTCACCTGCCCAAGATGTGTGAATACTTAATGTTTAATAGGAGATAGCAAAGCACCTATAATTAAGGTAAAGGTCAACTCTATATAAAGTCTAAATTCTCTTTAGCCTCTGGAATGAGAAATAAAGTACAGAAAGACATAGTGAAAGCTTCAACTCCTAAACATCATAACAGATTAATGTATGATAGGTATTGAAGAGTTTACCATGGAGTTCAGAATAAGGAATTTCAACATTATGTAAAGAGCACTGCTTGCATGGGCCTTGGGTAAGGCCTAGAGACAGGTGGATACATTCATTTCAACACTGTGACACTTCAGTGGTATTTGGGGACAATTTAGGAGAAAAAGATTTTCAGTCAGTCAATAATGAAGTTCCATGTCTTTGTACTATAGTCAGTATTTTTTAACACACAGACATCTGTACTTGCAATATGCACTGATTAATCTGTGACTCTTGAGATTTAAATTGCCATTCTCAGAGTTGCCTTTTTACCATGAAATCAACCTAAAAAAGGACATTTCCCTTACACTGGAAAAAAAAAAAAAAATGCACTCTATTTCATACTGCTGCAGGGAGCAGAATAAAGCCCCATGAACATTTTCAGAAAAGGACAATGTTATAAAAGTGTGAATGAGAAGTTCAAAAAGTGGATCCACAAAGACAAATTTCTTATTTTGAACGACTTCTCTTTTATTTGTATTGAATCTTAATGTCTGTTGAAATTTATCTTGAAAAATACACTTTCAAATAGAGACTGGCTTACTGGAACCTTCACATAACATATGCATAGTATAAAGTATTTTATCTTTGTCGTTTACCACTGTCCTTGAGGGTAATCCATCTGTGGTGTGTAGAAACTCCTCTCTTTTTTGTACAAGCACCTGTTGCATTAGAAGGATTCACAGACTCTTCCAATCAAATAGCCAAACACTGGAAATGGACACCTGATATTTTTGTTTTATCCAATGACTCCTTAACTTCAAATTAACAGTCAGTCCCTGAGGAAACTCTCAGAAACCCCTGCACATCCCACAAGATCACTCCAGTACAGGCATCTTCCCTCTGACTTAATAATCTTTTCCATGAAAGCACAGCTGCAACAAGAGGAAATAGATATCTAGCAAGCAAGACAAGACAATTTCTTGTGTAGTTGATGCACAAATTGAGACACTGAGTGTAAAGCAAGTATTTAAGTTAGATCATATATTTACTGGCAAAACCCAACCACTGACCTAACCAGACTAAGATGACATTTATTATTGCCTTAAATCCTGGCATTTTTAAGGGAAATGCTCTCTGGAGGGTTACAGGTTTCAAATCAATGCAAGTATTCAAACAGTAGACTTGTGTAGATGTTTCTAGATAGCCTCAGAGAAAGTATATTTTTTAAATAGTCTTTAAATTTTTTAAATAGTCTTCTTCAACCTTTATAGCAAGGCAATAAACTTGCAGTCTCTGTTTGTCCGCAGAGTCTAGTTACTGTACTCAGGACTTCTAATTCCACATCCTAATGATCAGTTTGTGCTGATTTAGTTGAAACTATCCTGTACACAACTGGCTCAGAACAGGGTCTAAGATTCAACACCTAAGATTCAACACAGACTATCATTTGTCATATTGCTCTTCCTACTACTCAGGGCTTTTGTTTGATAAACTTCCTTATGGAAAGACTAGAAAGTCAAGTTTTAGGTGTAACATTCCTTTAATATACACTGTCACTATAAAGGCAGGTAAAATTACCATTTAGGAAAGATTCCTACTAAATATAAATGTCTTTTCCACAAGTTATCCACAGAATCAGTGTTCAAACTGAATTGATCATGTTTTGTTTTGTATGTCAGTGGATATGCAGCTACATTAGTATACTCCTGACCTTCCTAAATACCTCACTGTTTTTCTATTCATATGTAAAATCTGTAACTTGCATCACAATCCAGGAAGTCGAGCTCTGACATTTCACCATTAGAAAGGCAAAGTCTGTTGCAGTCTATATGCAAGTGCTCAAACCTGAAAAACATTTATGACTCAATTTCTGTACAGAAATATCCTCTAATTACATGATTCATGGGAATCAATCCATTGGCTAAACATATGTAAACAAAGTCTAGTCTATCAGTGCTGCAAAACTTCTTGTACAAACTTGTCAATAACCTGCCTGCCAACACTGCTTCCAGGAATTTCTTTTACAGTATGCCAATAGATGTAAAACAAGAGAGGCAAGATTTTTTTTTCTCTTTGCTTAGGAGAAAAACTCCATGAAGTGAAAAATGAAAAGGTTATTCGCTTCCAAACCCTTCATTAAAAGAACAGACCCAAAGGTCTCAGATGATGAATAGCTCATTATTTGATCTCATTACCCTGTCATGTACACCCATGAAGTGACTGGAAACTAAGTTGCAGCCTACAAGCTTTACTGAGTGTCTGCTGGAGATTGCCATACTCTCCAATTCATCTACATAGCTGAGAGTCTATACCAAGGTAGTATGAAAATAATTGAGAAAAATTCCTCACAGAACTAATTTATTGAAAAGACAGCACAGAACCTTTGCTGTCAAAGGAAACCCTTTCCCTAGTGACCCAAAATCACACTTTAGGGCTGAGCTCTGTATAATATGCGTACTGTGCACTAGTTGGGAAGTTGTTAGTGCTACAAAAATGACCACCCACAAAAACAGGTTCAGGACATAAACAACACGATAGAAGTGCAGAGTTAACATGTGTGAAGGTGTAAAGCAAGCTTGATCATATAGCACATTCCAGAACACAGCCGAGTTGTAAATGTCTGTGTCCTAATTTCCTAAGGTCACAATTATATTTATATTTAGGAATACATTTTAGCACTCAGACTGCTACAAGCAAATAACATTCATTCTTCAGTTCTGTTTTCAAATACTGTATGAGGATATTCCTCTCTCTTTTATAAAATTTTCTTTATTTTTCTTTCTTCTCTAAATGTCAGGGGGCTCCTTCTCTTTTTTATTCTCTTCTACACATGAATTCTATTGTTAAGCTTCTCCTGTAACCAGTTAACTCTTTTGATATTTCTCGAATCAAATACACAATAGTACAAGATCTTTGACCCTGGAAATTGTCACTCCAGAACCCATACAGAGAATCAATCCCTCCTAAACTTACCCTTACACGTCGAAGAGATCCTTATATTCAGCTAAACCTTAAAAGAAAAACAAAATTAAAAGTATATCTGTTATTTCACATGGACTGTATCACTCAGATTCATTTACATTGAGCGAGTAAGCAGTGACCTCACTATTATCAGGAAATAATTCATACATCTGAAAGAAAAAGAATTAATTAAATCTTCATTTTATTAGACTAAGAAAACAGAAGAGAATGTAGGTATTTTGAAATTGCATATGCATGCACATAGCCAATGATGAACTAATATGCAAGATTCAGGAAAAAAGATAGTTGTGACCACTTCACTTTCATATGGCAGCAAATAGCAAATTGTTCCTGTTTAATGCCTCTTGAGGTGTAGTAAAAAGTTCTGATGATAATTGTCAATTTTTTTTCTACTTCTGGCAAAATTATACTGATTTTCTACACGTACAAAAAAATGTTGTGTCACAAATACAGGATTATATTTTCAGTTACAAAGTGGTCTATTTTCTAAAGATATAAAAATTTTGTAATTATCACTAAATACCTATTCATTACATGAAAAATGCTTTTTCATTTTAGGTTAAAAATGAATTAAAAAAAAAAAAAAGCACCATTACCTACACTTTAGAGTTACCAAGGTCTTTATCAACAAATGGCCTTACAACAACAAAACAAAATAATCCCTGAAACACTTACAGCCCACTTTTGAGTGGCAATCCACTTTAAATCCACCATCCAGGTATACTGGAACAAAGCTGGTTCTACTCCTCTGTGTCTCCACAGCTCGTTCAGAGCTCTTCCTTGTCTTTTCATATACCAATCACTTTGCCCGTGCTTTGGAGAGTGGAACACTATCAATTTTGACATTGCTGCAGGCCCCCTTAACAAAGCAGAACATCAGCAAAAAAAAGATTTTGTCTTGGTCTGTGAATTGAATATATTCCTACAGGCTTGATTCTGAAGTGAAATTATCATGTTTAACTCCCTCCCTCCACCAACTAAAATGTAAGAGCTATTCTGAGTAGCTGGAGGGCCAGCTGAGAGCTTCACTTGGAACGCACCAGAGTACACATGCATACTCAAAACTGTGTCAGGATTACTAACAATATAAACATAAGTTTTAATAATGAAAATACAGTCCTCAGGAAAGATTACAGTGCTTGCTTTTAGGGGAGAAGAGTCACAAATATCAACTTGTACAGAAATTCAGTCTGAACCTATGAATAAAAATATGCTCATTCTTTCAACAGAAAAGGTAGTCCAGAGTATATACATCTAAAATATCAACTGCCACTGGATATTTTTAACAAACATGTCCATCCCTTTATTATCACAAAAGAATTATCTGCCTTGGATTTGCTTGCTACCTATTGTCTGCTTTTTTGTGTTTTATGTAGCACAACAGAAATATTCATTTTTTCAGCAAACTTTATGAGTGTCTTACAAAACATTTGTGAATTTACTTTGAGATTGTCTAAAAAGATGTTGATGTTACACCATTTTACTGAATGGCATCTAAGAGCAGAGGTTAAAATCAAGAGATATGCAACGTACAGATTGTTGCAGGCAAAAGGGTCTCAACTAGTGAAATTTTACTTTGTTTAATTACTGGTGGTTAACACTAAATTCTGATAATCCATCCAGACATTAAGGAAAAGTCAAACAATTCAGCAAATAATTAAAGCAACAGTTTTGCTATCCTTTATCCAGATTCAGCTTTAGGCAAACACCTCTGTTCTCCCCTTCTGAGTCTCAGCATCCCTTCACCTTTGCTGTATATTGTGTTCAGTCCCTCTCACATCCTTCAGTGAGGTGTTGGGTGGTGAAGAGCCTGAGGGCCGAAGCATGATGACTTCTGCACGCTGCTCCTTGCCTCTCACCCTGTGTTTTATCAGGGGCAGCCCTCAGTTGCAGCCCTTCCAGGGTGCCCCTGCCCCAAACAATGCCATGAGCCCTTGGTGTCACTCCTTCTGTCATCCAGCACGTCCTCCCAGAGCCCATCACCAGATTTTGCAGTAATGCCCCTTCTGCCTATCCTCCATCTTCTCCCACCCTCCCAAACGTTTCTGTCTCTCACACAGACTTCCTCAGAGATGCCAGATGTCCTGGCTGTGGCTTTGGCAGGCAGCAGGCAGCTCACAGCCATGGTGACCCCAGGTGCAATGGTGCTCGATGTGTGCAGCATACACAGGAACCTGAACACACATTTCTCCCATTACTTCACATAAGACAGGATTCAGAGCTAGAAGATTGACTACATCATCACTGAAATGAGGACTACAATAACATGTAAATTTTAAATCTAAATATTAAACCTCAACATATATATGAGAAAAACTCAAAAAACAGACCAGGTCCCAAGGTCAAAGATAATTGTATAAACTTCTTATTCACATCACAGCCTCAGAAAACTTTCTGAAAAACACATTTCCTCAAAATAAAATATCCATTGCAGAAAGTATCTGTCATCTGAGTTGAAGCACTGGGGCATTGTAAGGAGTCATAAGAGCCATAAAAATGAATTGCAACAAAATAACTGCTTTAAAATAGTCTAAAGTGTATTATTTAATTTAGGGAAAATTCCCTCACCATTGATTGTTAGGTGTTTGTATGCTACTGTGGTATAAGAGTACCATGAAAACAGAAAAGCACAAAAATTACAGCAGGCAGCTAGGTATAGAATGCCATGTGCTTTCCTTTTTCACTCTTATAATAATCTTGCTATGCAGAATTCAGGATTTCTGGATATTTCAGAGTCCAGTAAGAAATTAAGCAAGTGTTTTTCACGTAGAATAAGAATTTAAGATTGTTCTTTCTTATGTTACTAATATTCACAATTTCTTGCAGTCCTAATCCAGAAAACATTAAGGTTTCCTGAATTCCAGAAATAGTCTTCTTCCACTTGACTTTTTTTTTTTTTTTTGCTATCTGTTTGTATAACTGGGGAGTTGGTATCAGTTGGACACAAAATGCAAACCACAACATTCAGTGATATATAATATCTTTTCTTCTTGCTTTTGTTTGGGGTTTTGGTTTTTTTTTTGTTTTCTTGTTTATTTGCTTTGTTTGTTTGTTTGTTTTTAATAATAGTGAGTATGGCTAGAGCAGGGGAGAACCATGTCTCATCTGTAGCACCTACACACCTCCCACTACCACTTTTTTATGACATTTATGGACTCTGTAATCACACAGCCTTAGTCCTTGATTTCCCCCATATTTAGAAGAAATCAGGGGCTTTCATTTTTTTTTTTTTAACTTCTTGTTTTCCATCTTAAGTCTACTGTGAGGGTGTGAAGCCAGCAGTGATTATGTAGAAAGGTTTGTCTATCTGTTTGCCCTTCCAGTCCAGAACAGATTAAACCAATCTGGTAGAACTGGACAGATCTGAGATCAAGATCTGAGCTCTTTCACATCAGCTTTTCCCTATGACAGCTTGTGTACTACTTTCTTTCTTCCCAAATTATTAAATAAAATAGGACAAATACTGGTGATGTATCATCATCTTTTGTGATAATACATTACAGATCTGATAAATTACTTTACCTGAATTTAGGATCCAGATGAAAGATTAGACTATGTTTAAACTAAGTTTTCTTGATAAACATTTGGAAGTAATGGCTGAAATCAGTAATGGAAGCATTTGGCCAATTAAGTAGGAAGCAGAAAATGTTTCAAATTTTAAGGTAATGTATGACTTTATAAACTCAGAGAACAGAAATTAGTAAACAGATCTACAAATAAATATTGCATAATAAAAATATCTTGCAGCATTATGATATATTTACTAAACCAGCAAATATAAGAGAGCAAATTATAGAAAATTATCAGAGATTCTCAAGTCAGGTTCCAAAATGAGTCTTTTCTTGTACCATACAGATTAACTCTAAAGTGCTCAAATTTAAGAAACTTCAGGGAACTACCATGATACAGTATTTCATCTGAGGCACAGCAACTCATAAACCCCTATCAGGGGTAGAATCAGGGTAGAATCATCTCCTGTGTCCTGTCACTTCACAGTTGTCCTGACAAAACAGAGGGGAACAAAATTCCTGTGGATCAGTGGCTTCACAGTACCCAGTTACTTTCTGGTTACATAGTACTGTATCTGAATATTTAGTTGGAGAATAAGGCCATTCCTGCCATTTTTGTCTGTCCAGTTAATTAATATTACAATATGAACCTTAAAAAAAAAAATCCTTGAGCAGAACAGCAAAATAATACTAATGTCAATCATATGACCAATTGCTCATTATTTTGAATATAATACAATGAATCTACAAAAGAAATTTATTCAAAATATGGGATGTATGCTCTACTCACATGACATTCAACTCAAATCATAGCAGCGAAAGTTTAAAAATAAAGAACTTTGTATTAATGCAAATTTTCAGCTGCCATAATTATCTCTGTCACAGTTCTTTATTCCATTTTTTTTCCTTCTGAAATGTCTCTGCAAAGCAGTATCTCCCTGAAACAAAAAAATCAACTCAATCAATTTCAAATCTTAATAGATACCATAAAAAGGCAGTAATTTCCATAGCATTTAGCTGAAACTAAAGTATGAAGTCTCATTCAGCATTTACAAAAATATGTCTGAGACTTCATCCAAAGATGTACCTTGGATCTGAACTGTGGGTTCTGGAACGACATCAAGTAAGAGAAAGAAACCAACTATAAATCTTGCAACAATAAATTGGTATTGTTTAGCAGAGAAATAACTCAGTCAATGAACTTTAGTAATCACTTAGAACTCACAACTAATTATCTACAGACTCTCTGCCCATTTACTTGTAGTACCAACGAGGCTGCTGTACTGTGTTTGGAATTTATTGGCTGCTAAGCAGAAGATTCAGTTCCTATATTTGTTTAATGCACTGAAGAGCCATACATCCCAGTTATTGTTGTAAGTACTTTCTTATTTCCAAAGCAAAAGTAAGCTTTTCCACTATATCAGTGATCTAACACGGTGATTTCAAGATAACTTACATCTTCTTGGGATGAAATCTACTTTGTTTGTCAACTTCCATGTTTGACACAAGGACTGACTGAAATAGAGAGCCACTAATTTCCTAATTGTCTCTTCAGAGCCAACCATGCCATATAATAGTGTTAACAACATAAAAACCAATTCTAGGTCAATGCATGTTTATAAGAACTGCAGCCTTCTTGAAAGGGTTAGCATTTCTGCCTCCAGCACAGACTCTAGCATTGTTTTCTCCACTTTTTGAATGACTAATTCAACAGAGAGAACATGTTAAAGATCAAGCACAGATTTACTCATTTGCTGTCTTACTGCAGTACTTTTTAAAATATATGCCAACTATCTTCAGTCTTGTGGTTTCTGGAAGGTAAAAAAATTGCATGCACAGCACTGATCGAGGGGAAAAAAGCAAGATGCATTCCTCATTAAAAAGAATCAAGCAATTTCAAAATACGAGGCTCAAATATGAAGTTTTAGAACCTCTATGAAGCATTTGGTACACCAAAAATGTTTCCACTACATAGATGGAAAAATAGTCAGTTTTTTCCTAAAATATATTTTTCCTGAAAATTATTTGACTCCATCATATGTAGAAGTGAAAAATTAATAAATTAATCCTCTGAAGACATACACTTATTTTGGACACTTCTTGGAAGCATTCTGCAAAGCTGGCTACAAGGAAATGAAAGAAAACACTTTGCATTTTACAGCTTTTAAAAGGAATGGCATGGAACTTGTGGTGTCCTAAAAGCATGTATAGCAATGGCAGAATTCATATAAATGCATATTTAAAAAAAAAAAAAAAAGTTGCTTTGAATTTAATGTACTTTGCCTTCTATTTTTACGTTTCATTTAGCAGTCATGTACTTGGAAAATTCACTTAATTGGGATGTCTCCAAAAGAATCAATTGAAACTCATGCTAGTGAATGGCACGAAAATGTTATCTGGGACAAAATTAACATAAATGTTGCTCAAAAGAAGTGCACTTGCACTGGAACAAGTGATTAAGTGGTCTTTAATTTGCTGCAGAATCAAAGTGAAACTCTTAGATTTGATCTAATTACAAAGTTGACAAATTAAGAGAGGAAAAATGAAGGAATACAGATAAAATGCTATAAATCCATTTATTTCCATACATCTTTTTCTAGAGAAAACATATATATCTTTTCAGGACTTGGAAATAAACATTAACAAACAGAAATCCACTCCCCTTTTTAGCATTAAAAGAAATTCTTATAACATATACTGACGTGACATGGTTTTTAATTTGGAAATATTATTGGTATTCCAGTTAGGGAGACTAAAGTAAGCTGGAAAAGTGTTGGATTTAAATAGGCTGTTGAAACATTGCAATAAAACAAAGTGAGAACAAGGTCTAAGAGTGAAACTTATACAAAATTTTAATAAAATTACTCACTGAATATAGGAAGGTGGTCTTGGCTCCTGTGGGGGAAAAAAAAAATAAAGCAAATTTCTCCACAGGTTAGATAGTTTCAAGCTTTATTGAAATAGTCAAGGTAACAGAGGATTTCTTCTGTTGTTTGAAAAAAAAAGAAGAAAAAAAAAGGCTCTTAATCCTTTAGCTTTGAAGTAATCTCACTGATCTTAATTAAAATGTGTTACGGGAAAACCCGTACAAAAGATCAAATGTATCTTTTTCAGGTAATCTGATGTAAAATTTATGATCATATTTGAGATATTAATAAATTGGTGGTGTGATGTCACATACCTCACAAATAAGAAATTGCCTCACATCCAGCAAGACAAAAATAAAAGTAAACCAGCTGAAACACCAAGGCGTCTGTGGCCACAGAGAGAAAGAAAAAGCAGTCAAGGATGTTGACAATGCCCTAGGAAGAGAAGAAACCAACCCATCTCCTAGGAATTTTTGAGAAAGGGGAAAGAGGCTGTATGAATCGTGCTGTGTACTTCAAGAATATATTCCTGCCAGACATTGGAGATATTTCTCAGTTCCTGTCAGCACTGCAGTGCAGTGATTATCTCATCTCAACTTAGTAAATAATTAGTCCTTCTAAAGACAGAAGAAACAGGTTTTAAAACAAACAAACAAACAAACAAACAAAAACAAAAAACAAACAAAAAAACCCCAACAAATCAAAAAAACACAAACAAAACCCTGAATAACCAAAAAATAAACCCAGCAAAACCCACCCCAAACAAACAAAAAGCATCCCTACCCCAGACATCACTACCACCACTCGCAAAGAGGAAGATTATATACTTTTAATTACAAAAATATGTATTGCAGCTATAGAGAGAAAGAGTTAACCAAATCTTGAAAGAATAAAATGCAGTGACACAAATACTGATAGCAAATTTCCTTGGGAATACTATTCATCAATTTCCCAAGTTGGGCTGATAACATCTTTATATAAATCTTAGTTATCTGTGACATGGACAATTACCTTCTACCTGTCAATTGTCTGGGGCTTAGAAATACAGGTTTTTATGAAGCCATGTTTGTTACTTGCTTCAAACATGACTTCAGGCAAAAGCTTACTGCACCTGTATGTACGATGTCTAGATTCAGACACTAACCTGACAAAAAATGTTCTTATTTAACATTATTACAATATTTCTATAAGTTAAACAATCATTTAGAAACACCATAGCTATTTAAATACTTGCGATTCATGAACTTCAAGAGAAGTTAAATATTTATTTTGAGAAGAAATTAAATTTGTTTGCAGTAGCCCCCAGCATTCAATAGTATTTCAGTTGAGATTTGTAAGTTCTTGCTTATTTCTGTTTTAGGATTTAGGTAGTACATAGACAATTTCATGATAATCACTATAAATTTATTTTATTTTTACCCTAGTCCTGCTTTGCATTAAAATCAGATAATTAAGCATTTAAGTTCTTTGTTTGAACTCTCTGTCTCCACTGTAAATCACAGAGTAAAAGCTACTTTACTCTTCTATGTCTATATTGCGACAAAAATTTTCAAGAACAGCAAATATCTAGAAACAGAATAATTACATTTTCTCCTTATTTCCTTAAGAAAGTCTGTCCTGCTGCATTAAGTAATGTCTAAGAAACTGAAGTAGTAAGCATTATGATACTGTACACAGAAATATTCAATTACATTGCTTTTAAATACTCAGTAGCCTTGAGTATAGTTGGCATCTTATTACAAATCAGATAAGCATTAGCATTTAAAAATGTATAGTTTGGCCTTTTTTTTTTTTTTTGGAAAACCTTAGAAGACTTTTGAAATACATAGATCTAATGGAGATATTTTTCATCCTTCTTTTGGGCCATCTTTAAGATGAAGCATAACTTTTTTCCTAAATAAGTTTCTGCATTTGTCTCTGCTTTCTTTTATTTCTTTATGGAAATGTGTAACTCATTGTCTTAGCAACATCAATGAATTTATTTCTAATAAATTGCTGATTAATTGAATATTCCATTGAAAATATCTTGAAGCTTCACTAGACCTGTTGCTGTACTCGATATACCAAGTTCAATGAAAAGCCAAATCAAATCTGAAGACTCCTATTTTCAAAACCCTTAAAGAACTAAAGATCCTATAGAATGTGATCTAAGCCTTAGAGGGTTCAAACTACTGGTACATCTACAATTTCTCATCTCTACTAAAGTAGAAATCCTTTAGTTGTAATAAAACAAACTCAAAAATCAGCCTCCAACTGGGTACTCCTTTTCTCTGTATAGGATAAAACATACCGTAGGGCATATAATATTTTTAATTATACCTACTTAATGTCTTCCTCTTGAGGGATGAAACAAAGAATGGCACTACTGGTACTAAATGTTACTTATGTCTCTTTATACAATAGAAAGTTCCTCAGAATCAAGCAGGCTAAGAGGATTGTTTCAAAAACTGAAAGCACTGAGAATTCAAGGAGTTTAGTCAGTGATACCTGTCCATAGACTGTGAAGCCACTGAAAGTCTAGAGACTGTACTGAAAATAAGACTTGAGAAATATTGCAAAAATGATGAAAATTCCAGTGAGGTAAGATGAATATTGTCTGTGAGAAAATAAAAATGTCTAACTACAGTGTACTAGCATGACCACAGAAGAAAATACCGTAAAGTTGATAGACTTAACTTGCATCCAAGAAAAGCCAATCAAGTGCAAAAATTTAATAAAAGACCAATTTTAATTTTTGTGGTCAAAAAAACAAAGTATCAAGAGGAATGAAGCCTGATACATTTCTTGAAATTTTTAAATAAAGAATGGATACTTTTCCAAAATAAATAATACACTGTAAGGCTTTGGCCTTAAGATTCCAGGCAATGTTAAATATGCAGGAATAAAACTGGTGCCTTTGGTCTTAACATAGATGAATCTGTAAGTCTTAGATCTTATCGTTTTGATCACCTTTGTATTACCTGACTGCCCCTAAGATTCATGACAGAAAATCACAAAGTCAAGGAAACTATTTTTGATTCTTAAGCAAGCAGTGTAGGACTGCAGAAAAAGAGTAAACTATCCATGTGCTCCCTCAATCTATTTCGTTAACAATACTAGGCATACTTTCTTTTTAGCATATCATTTATTCCCAAAGAACGTGTGCTATGCTGAAATTTTAGTAACAGCTGCCCATGAATATGGACTACTAATTTATATAATGGATCACTAACATATTAAATTCAGCAACCGCAATTTACAAAACAGACAAAATCCTGTAGCACATAACATTCCTGTTCTTTCCAAAATACAGGCTAATAATATGAATTTAAATTTTCAATGCCATCCATTGTACATTTGCATTATACAAGGGTATATTTTCTGTGGTTTCCCTGTCCTTGACTTTCTCTGTTTATTTTTTACCCTATGATTTATGTGGCGTCTTTGAGAGAAGAGGTGGTGTATAAATCTATTGCATTCTCAGCCTCATTATTAGTAATGGATTAATTTTCAGTTTCATCACTAAAAACAGTTCATTATCTGCAAAGGCAAAATTATCTTCATATAGATTCTGAGGTAATTGATTCCTCTATTTATATGCTGAAGGGAACGTTGCTCACACAAATTGAGAATGAAAAGTCTTTTTCATCGCCTCCCCCTTTGTTCCATACAACAGTGACATGAAAAACTAGCATTTTCACTGATAATAAAAAAAAAAAAAATAGTGATAAGCCAAGATTAGTTACTCCCAAAGATGTTAATTGTTGCAGAAATCTTTTCTTAATGATATAGATTGGCTGAATGAAATGGACACCATCTTACATCATAGCCAAAAGTCTCTTAAAATGCCACTGGAAAAAAAATATTTATTTATTCTTGCAAGTATTAATAATTGCCATTTTCATTTTTATTTTTTGTTATTCTCTAAGAATATTTTATATTGCAGCAGAACAGAGCAAAATTAAAGAATTACAATAGTATTAGTCTATTACTGAAAATTATTTCTCACTCAAAGTGTGAGAAGAGGAGGATGGAAAGTGTTCTGAGAACTTTTAATAACGTAGAACACATTTTTTCCTTTCTAATTTTAATTTTAATAATTTTATTTAGTATCTGAAGTTTAGCAAGGGGCAAGCAGATTGACTATACTGTTTTTTTTAAGTTTACTGAAGTTATGATTCTGTCCTAGGTCTACTGTGCTAAGTACAAGGTACTTCTGCATCTGTATTCGTAGGCATATATCTATATCATCTATATCTATATCTATATCTATCTATATATCATCTATATATATATATATATATATATATATAGATATATATGTCTTCATTTAAATTATAAGTATAATAAAATATCACTCCACAAACAGCATGGGTAAAAATTAATAAACAAGAAAATTCAGCTCTTAACTTACCTGAACAATAGTATAAACAAGTTGTGGGGAAAACAGAAGGTAAAATTAAAGAAAACTGGAAAATTACAGACACTGTAATCAGTATACATGCTAAAGAAGAAGAAATAGAGGATGGAGCAGAGTGGAAAGTACGTGTTATAACAGTATGAAAAATTGTAAGCAGAAAATATGTTTGCTACCCTCTGGATGGAATACAGACAGCGTGCCTGATTTCCCACACACGACAAGGGCAACTAAATTGAGGGTGGAGTGGAGTGGAAAATCCATGACCAGGCTCTGTTTAAATCCTTGCATGAGGGGGAACCTCATAACAGCTGTCAACCAAGTAAGAAAGAGTTTTGCCATAGAACCAGCAAACATTGCAAACTCATAGACATACACCTCCATCCCCAGCGTTATCTCAGACGTAATACTGATGTTGTCCAACTCCAAGGTAAGACACCACCCACTGAACATGATGTATGACTAGACCCCTTCAAGTTCCACCCAGTGTAAAAATATTTTGAGTTAAAAATGGGGAGAAGTTAGAGAAGACTCTATGGTAATTTCTGGCATCAGTTGACAGGTTGAACTTGTCTTCTTCCCCATAAGGATGTCTATTGGGTAAGAATCGTACTGTATGTGTCTGAAGGATTGTTTCAAGCCAGTTTTTATTAGGGATTAGAACTCATTAGTATATTGTTTTAAATGAGTTTTTGCAGCTAGATATTATCACCAGCAATCCTTGAATAGAACAATTTTCTATTCTATCAGTTATCCATAAGTTGTTAGTATGAGTCCTTCAATGCCACTAAGTTTTGCCACAGGATGTAACATACTCAGCTGTGGAGGCCTGGGAGAGGATTTCTCTGATGCTGTTGGTGTTTGTCCCTGAATCTTTCCTGGGGCACCCACAGACCAGTTATATGGGGAGACCCAGGTGGGGGCATTTTTGTTTGTGTGTGACCCTGAACAAGTCAGCCAAATGCTTCTATGATCCAGAAGGCTGTTCAGTGAAGGGTCCCCAATATGGGACGTGATAGGTCAGACATAATGGTCTTGGCTTTCCTGAAGTGCTGACAGATCCAAGGAAACAAACAGAGTTTGAGAAAATCTCCACTTTCACCTGACACCAGCAGAAAATTAGACTTCACTACAAATAATTTAAAACCATTTTAGAAATAGTTCTGATTTCATTACTAAATCTACTAAGTAAAGTTAATTTGTACTTTTCCATTTCTCACGAGTGGTCTTCATGGTCTCGTATATTTTCATTTGGTCATCAAAACTGAAATTAGTTTTTTATTTTTTATTTTTCTTTGAAATTTGTATGGACCTATTTACAAAATGAAACTACCATATGCTCCTATATTTTCATAAGAAAGAACAGAAACATGTAAAAAATAAAGAATTTAGCCTCTATTGTAACAACAATGCACTTTGATAATGTACTTCAAATTGTTTCTTGTTATTATGGTATTTATTTCCATGATTTTATAAAATTATAGAACATATGAACTCATAAATAATCCCCAAAGCCTTTGTTTTAGATTGCTCACACAATGGGGATTTTGGAACACAGCATAATTTCCTGCCCCAGTAGGATGACTTTCTCAAAAGAAGGGAAACATATGAATGCCTCCTTTTGAAAGATGGTGACTGCAAGTCAGGGCTTGGTTGAGTAGGAAACTGAGCTTTCAGACTTCAATATAATTAAAACCTCAATGACATATAAGGCCAGCTTCTACGGGCACTGACCTCTAAAAGAAATAATAACAGGTACAATCAAAAAAAGCAAAAGTGTGTGCAGAAGCTGAGAAAGAGGTGTGAGCGGAAAAAAAGAGGTTGAAAAACAACTCTGCAACAGCAAAGTCAGTGAAGAAAGAGGGGGAGGAGGCACTCCAGGAGCAGAGATTTCTCTGCAGTCTATGAAGGTCATGGTGGATTAGGCTGTCCCACTGCAGCCCATGCAAAGAACCATGGGGGAAAAAATAGTTCCTACAGCCCACAGAAAGGACCTGTGCTGGAGCAGTTATTGAAGAGCTGCAACCATCGAGAGGGATGTTGGAGCAGGAGAAAGGTGTGAGGACAAAGAAAAAGCAGAAAGGAGCTGTTGTGGACTAATCACTATCCTGTGTTCCCCCTACCCTGTACCACTTGGAGGGTAGAAGGTAGTGGACTCAGGAACAACGGAGTGAAGCTGAAGCTGGGAAAAAAGACTGCGCACGCATGCGCGCGTGTGTGTGTGTGTGCATGTGAAGGTGTTTTAGTTGTCTTTGGTTCCCACCTTCCAACTCTATTTTTAATCAGCAATATGTTAATCTACCCCAAAAACTCTTCCATTCTGTTTAGTCTCCCTGTGCTATTGGGGTCAGAGAGGAGTGAGGGAATGACTGGATAGAAGTTCTGGCAGCTGGTTAAGGTCAGCCCAGCAAAATATCAGAAATCATTGCCTATTGGTACAAAGCTTATGTTCAGCTTTGAGTCTCAGTAGTGAATCTTGGAGGACAAGCTATGTGCTAGTAGGTTTATGTATCTTCTGTATGACATTTGGTATTTAAGCAATAATTTGTATCAATCACCATCCTGGTTCCCTTCTATTCCACATTCCCACCGCTCTGGATCCTTCTGGATCCTGCCTACTTCTATTAAAACAACAGAAAATTAAATTATATCACCAACTTCCAAAAATAAGATTAGCCTTCATAAATATTGCATTGTATCACTGAACAGATTCTAAACACATTTCCTAGTTTATTTTCATTTTAAGAATTTTTAATTGTTTTTGTAAATGTATTTATAAAGTAGTTGAATAATTTCAGATTGCTTATTATCAGTTATGAAAGTTTGCATTTGATATGAAAATGTTATGAGATACAGCATAATCTGAGGTAATTTAAATACTAAAGGCATATCAGTCATGCTCACAAGCAGCCTGTGTCATTTTGAAACAATCACTGTCAAAATGTTCTTTTATTTTCTTCTGAAGAAACAAGGCCTTTGAAAATGCCTAGTTACAATCACTTGTTCCAGTTATTCTGAAGTAATTCACATTTTTTTATTTCATATTTGTGGCACTTTCTCAAGAGGAAGACACACAGCTGGAATTTCAAGAAGAAAACTCAGATGCTATTCTCCAGATAGAAAATCTATCTAAACAGTTCTTGAATAAATGTGTATTTTGAATAAATTTATATCTTGGATAAATATATATCAAAACAAAGAGAATAAAATTATTGATTGCAGATAGATAAACATAGAAACAAATAATTTAAATTTAGTAAATACATACATATGAAGTATTTTCTTTCCTGTTGCCTGAAAACAGGCTCTGACCATTTCTGAATCAGTACCATTAATGTGGTTGCCAATAGTTCATAAGACAGTAGACAGACAGCTGGGGACATAAAGAGGTTAAAAAAAAACCCTTTTCAGAAATTAGAAAGAGACAGAAAAGAAGGTGAAAGTAGAAAACAGAAGCAAATCGTGTGTAGTTTGAATCTAGAAAGGCAGGAAAAAAAGACAGATGAGGAAAGAAGGAAAGGTAGAAAACCACAAGGAAAAGAAAATACTTATGAAGTAGAGTGTGTATTATTCAGCCCATTCCTGCATATTCATGAAGATACCAGTAATTCCCTTTAGTTTTACTTCCCACAGCAAATTTCTAGTTTCTAGACACTTAGAAAATAAAAGAGAAATACTTACAAACAGAAACAAAGATTGTTCTAGTAGATGTGCATAATTTTACTCTAATAGTTTAAACTTTCTAATATTTAACTTTTTATATATGTGTTATAAGAGCTTAATTTTTTTTCCCTTCAAAGAATTAACAGAGCATCTTCATGCAGAAGTATATTCTTTCAAAGTAAAATTTACATTCTTGTGCATTTTTGGTATTTCTATACGATTCTCTAAAACATATATTATTGTCTTTGTCAAGCAGCAAAGACAAATTAACATAAACTATGAGTAGAACATGACTCAAGGATACTAAAATGTGGCCATTTGTGAACATGGGTAGGTAAAATAAATCAAAATAAAAGCATGAGAGAGCATAAAGAAATTGAGATAAACTCCATAGTAGTCCAAACAAAGGAAAAGTGGCAGAGTTTAAACTGTGAAGATGCAAACATTGTTGTATCAAAGGGATTGATAAATCATGGAGAACTGCTGAAAATCTAGATGACCTTAAATTCTAGGACAAATAAGCACAGAGTTAGAATAATGTTTAGAAAATGTGAATTGAAAATTCAGTCTCACATCTGAATTCCCACAAGATACATCAACGACTGGTATTAGAACACGATTCATTTAATTTATGTGGAAAAAGAGAAGAAAAAGCTACATTTCTAAAAAGACTATAAGGAAGATTTGGAAATTACAGACCAGTCAGTCTCATCTCTCTGTCTACAAAGATCATAGAGCAGGCCTTCTCTACATAAGCTTTTCAGTAGAAATGTGTTTTCCATGGAAATCTGCTTATCAGTTAACAGTTATTTTTCAGGATTATAGTGCATTTTTACCAAGCATTAAAAGATACATTTGTTGGTCAAAAATTCAGCATAATTCTCTTATTCATACACTCATTATCACACACTCATTCTCACACTCACTTAACATCACGTAATTAGGAACATGCATTTTCAAAAAAAAAAAAGTAAGTGAGTTTCCCATAAAAACTTGAAATACACAGCAAACAGAAAAAAATGAGGTATTTTATACAGGCTTGGGGGTTTTGTGGATTTTTTTTTTAGAGGATAAATAGCTCCTACATATCTGCAAATGATTTGGTTCACATCACAAATTAAGCAAACAAAAAGATAGAACTTCTCTACAACAGATTTTGGTTGAAAACACTGAAGAAGTTAAAACTCATTCTTGCAAAATGTAATGCTGGTGAATGAATGCACTTTATTAATGGGAAAAAAGTCTTTGCCAAAATCTGTGGGCTGTGTTCACTATTTATTCCTGTAATATCAGTGATTATCAATTTATTCTAGAAATCTTGGGGTAAAAGACTAGTCCAAATATCCTTAAAAACCTTCAAATAACTTTATGTACTTATATTTAAGTGTTCTTCACAACACATTAAATAATAAAATAATAAAATAAAGAATATAACAATAAAAAAGCTGACTTTAAGATATATTATGAGAATCATTTGATATATGATTTCTGGTACCTGTTATAAGTGGATTATATAAGTTTCTTCATTCATTTTATTTTTACAGTGAATACCTTACTATGTTTTTGCTGAAAATGAGCTTCCAAATAAACTTCATAAAATCATTCAAATTGAATTGGTCGGTATGATTCTAATTAACTTCTCATAAGTAAATTTTTTTATCTCAGAAATCTTTTTTTTATAAGTTTCCTTTTATATTATCTATAACTAAAACTATAAATAAATTCATATCAGAAATCATAAGTTAAATATGCTTAGTACTTTGCAGAAAAGCCCAGGACAGGAAAATTGCACAAAAATTATTTGGAAATAAATCAGTTCTCTTAATGTCCACACACAGGCATCACTTATCAATATAAACAGAACCAAAACTTATTAAATATTTTGATGAGATATATAAAAATGACATCTGTAGAAGTCACACCACTACTGTCCCTGTGCAACTTCAGCTTAAGATAAACAGTTTTCTTTGACTTACATGGAAATACTTTATAATTATGCATTGCCATCTTCCATATTAATATATCTCTATTATTTTATCCCACTTTTGGTGATGTCTTAATTGTAGTTGTAACCACATATTGATAAGCATGGAGAAAACTAAAAGAAAAAGAACTAAACATAACAACCTGATTTTTGTTATTTTCTCCAGGAAGTATGCAACACTGGGTATCAACAAAAATGTAATGCCATTTTCTTCATAGAAGGGATTTACACATTGTAAATTAATCATTATTATAGTTAACAGAAAATGGAAGTATGACAAATTGAGGGTTCAAAATGGAAGAGGAACAAAAAAAGATCCAATGGATTTTAAACCAAAAACCTCTCAAGAACAACAAAAAAAAAATAACCAGTATGGGACATGAGAATCAAAAGTTACTATCTAAAAATAAGTAGTTAAAAGTACATGTTTGATTAAAATATTTCTTTAAAAAGAAAATTTCTTATTTTCAGTCTATTTCTGCTACTTGCATTTTTTAATAGCTGTGGTGATGTGTTTCCCCCCCTGTTTAATCCATAAACACCTGTTCTGTTCCACTATAAAAGGAGTTGGGGAGGATTCTGTTGGTAGACTTCTCAGATGAAAATAAAGCGCAAACACGGCAATATTATATCTGGGGACCTCTTAGTGACAAATGCACAATCAATCTTTTATATCACTCAGATAAAATTTCAAAATTTACCACACAATTATTTAGCGAGAACCTGTCACGGCAACGAACCCGTCAGCTTCAAGGAGAAACCTTGAGAGGCCTCCTTATTCAGAGGGAGATCCTGCCATGCAGAGAGCTGCCAGACTGAGGGGCTTCATGGGCCCTTGGCTGCCTACTGCTGATGGAATAAAATGAAATAATAGTCATATCTGTGTATCAGCAGTATGTCTAGGTCACTGTCACAGACAGATCTCAGCCACCCTGTTGGTAGCCATTGCAACAGAACTTTCATTCCAATTGTTTATCAAAATCAAGGCTTATCAAACAGACATGCTAATGTGAGACCTAAATTTAAAAGCAAATATGATATAGTTTAATATCTATCGTCTTTAAGCAAAAAAAAAGCACGTTCACATATTAAAGAAACGATACAGTTTACCTGTCCTGAAATAAACAAGGCAAACATAGAGCTTTCAGAAACACAGGGAAATCAAGCAAAACCAACAAAGCAACCAAATTAAAATCCTCATGTTTCAAAGATATTTCAATATAGGAGAAAAAAGTGGGAAGAAAAAAAAAAAAGTGGAAGGTTTGTAGAAAAGAAAATAAAGCAGCAATTAGAAAGGTAGTAGGTGTCATGTAGTAAAAATGAAATGAAGAAACCAGTTAGAGAAGATTGGAGAAAATGGAATCACTGGAAAGAAAGAAGAAAAAAGGAAAAAAAAAAGGTCATGTAAGTGCAAAATATTCATTAATGACCAGAAATTTGCATACTAACTACTTAGTTACCCATTTCCAGATGCAAAGACCCCTAGGTCTTTGTATTTTTCTTCACCAATGCCTGGAAGCATGTAAAAGAATAAAAAAAAAGATTCAATGATCTAGGGGAAGAGAGAGTAATATCTCCTTGAGAATTCTAAAATCCAAGGAATTCAAGAACCTTTATTAGATGAATTGGTTTTCCAATGAAAATGAGTGTTGTCTTGAATGAATGGATAAAGTTTGTTCTGACACTACAGTGATGAGCATGATATTTTGTATGGCCATTCACCTAAGCACTGGATGATTCTGAAAGCTGAAAAGCTCATAATTTTTGACTTTCATGAATCCCAAAAAAATTCTTTGATTCTAATTTACCTTGTTTGGTTTCCTATTTACCTTTCCTTTTCACTTTGCAAATTGTTTTGGAAAGACTTACTTTTATCCTCCAAGTTTTATTTTTCTCTCTGGCATATATGAAATGATTCTGAAAGCCTACATACGACCTGAACAGAAACAACAGAAAAAAAGTTGAATTTTTTCCATTTCCATTTTTAGTTTTTGGAATTTGATCTTTCTTAATGAGTTTTTATCAGCCATTTATAAATGTGCAACATCTGGAGTATTATATCCAACCACATAAAAAGTATTCCTGGGAGTGTTGTCTGCTAATTTTTTTCCAAGCATGTGTAGGTGTAAAGCAAATGTATACAGAAAAAGTCATACACCAGAAATCTGAAAAAAAGATTATTCCAATCAAAATAACTAGTTCCTAAAATAAGAAAAGAAAAATTACATCTTCAAAAATCTGTAAATATTGTCAAAATCTCATCACTCAGAATTCAATAGCAAAACTCCTGAACTCACTATGACCCTAAATTAACCTCAGACAACTAAAAAATATTTTCAAACAGAAAACTGCCAATGACTGTGAAATGTTGCAGTAATACTATAAGTGACAGAACACTTTTCAATAAGGTCACTTTTTCATAATTTTGTAGCCTAAATAAAATTTAAATTTCTTAGATAAAGCTGTACTAGCTGTAAGTAATCATTCTCAAAAAATGTAGTTCCGTTAGAAGACTAAAGGGATGAAATAATGTGTTAATTTGAAACATATTTTAAAGAACAGTTTGCTCTAAATACATAGTGTGAATCTTTTCCTTTACTATAATGGTGAAGTAAAATGATTTTCAGCATCAGGAGAAAAGCAGTTTATGAGGAGAGGAGAGCTGGAAAGTAAAGGGTTAGAATTGGAAAAAAAAAAAAAACTGAAAAAATGCAGATGAAATTAAAAATATTACATTCTTTACTTCTATATTGTTTCTGCAACTGTGTCTGACAAAGCAAATTTTTCCTCATCATTATTTTGGATAGGGATAAAACCATTCAGAAAGCTGCAGTCCAGAATAGTCTTTTCTACACCTACTACATGTCTGAGCTAACAGGGATAGCATGGATAATCTGTGAAGTCAGTGTCAGATCCCAAGGCAGATTGCCAGCACTCTTATTTGGTTACCCAAATTTGTCTAAGGAGAGTTTTGTTACTAAAAGATAGCAATTCTGTAATGACCAGTAATGTTGAAGACAGTACATGTGCCAAGGTAGAAGCTTCTTTAGTTTTCTTTAGTAACAGAAATGTGACATCTGGCAATGTTTAACATAATTAACCATGCAATTTACTATCTCTCTCAATCATATGGTCTCCAAATCTAGGTTTGTTTGTTTCTCTCTCTCTCTTTTTTTTTTTTTTTTCTTTTTTTTTTTTTTTTCTTTCAGTGTCTTCTGAATACAGCTCAGGTAAATCTGAAGTTGCTTGTGTACCACTGTTATTTATCTTTCTTCATAGGAGACACATACATCAGTCTCCTTCTACTATCAAATGACAGAGACTGTTTTAGAATTTTTCTGTCTCTATGATTAAGTATAAACTGTGTTTCAGCAATAAAGTCATACAACACTAAAGGCAAAAGCTTGCTCTTTCTGTTCTTATTTCACAACCTAATAAAAAGCAACATGTATAATACTTTTATGTTTTACTCAGGTGTATTCTTACGGAAAAAAGGATGGGGTTTGCACTTCAGTGTCCTAAAGCACAAATATTTATTCTTTAAATCAAAGTTTTCAAAGTCTAATATTCCTGAGAAAATGATAGTTAACATTTGATACATTGCATTACATTATACAATATTACATTAATAATACTACAGTAAGAATGTATGCTCTTCAGAGTATGAAATTATGTATTTTTAGACAGTTAAAATTTCTTATCAATACTATCAAAACCAATTTTGGATGTATGTTGAAATCCTCAAAAAAAGAATAAATGACAAAACAATGGCTGACAAAAAACATTTAAAATGTATAGATACGGTACACTGACATGGATGACAATATTCAGTCGCCAACTATTAGATTGCCTTTGTCTCTATGCAATCTCAAAAAAAAAATTGATAAAACAGTTTCCTAAAACACATCCTCTCTTATAATTGAGCAGTGAAAGTCCAGATTTGGAAAATTTTTCAAAATCCACACTTAATGAGTTGTTACATTGAGATACTCAAGTCCCATGTTGTACTTAATACAGAAAATCTTCTCTTATTCCATACAAATAGACAAACAAATTTGTTCTTCCAACAAATTCCACCTGATTTTAGTGGAATTACTAGTTTAATATGAAAATGCAAAGTCCATTAGAGGAAATAACACACCATTTATTCAGTTGAATATTTATTGTATTAGAATATAATCTTGTGATTTGTTGTACTGTCCTTTGCAAATGAATGTGCCATGAAACTTCTAGTCCATAACACGTGCCAGGATGAGGGTGGTGCTCACTAAAGCACAGATATATAGTTAAAGTCATAGATGCACTACAATGCATCAGTGATCTAGGGGTTTTTGGTTTGACCCAATGAGCAGCCAATTCCTATTTTGCACTAAAACTGATGATGGGAAGTGAAAAGGAGAAAAAAAACATCATGTGACCAAGATTAAGACTGAGCAAAAGCCTGAAGTTTGTGACCAAATATATAGAGCACACCCTCAGTTCTGTCTGCTCATTTTCCTAAGAACATATAAAGACAGGTAATTTTGATGACACATTAGTAGACAACAGGATGTTGTTTGTACCACCCTAAACTGAAGAGATGGGAAGAGCAAAGATGGAAAATTATTGATGAATTTCACAAAATTTTCTGATGACAGCTTTTCTATACAAAAAAAAAAAAAAAAAAAAAAAAAAAGGTAGCAGCACTAATTTTCAGGTCATCTGATCAAAATTTGAAAAGCGCAGTTGTCTGTTGCTTACAAGCATTTATGCTTTCATTTTGGAAACATCTGAAAAAACGCACCTCATCTGGTAATAATTTTTTTCCACAGAGCTTTATCAGCAAATAGGATGATGTGTGGTACTTAGAACAAGAAATTGGACTAATGAAGAAAGATAAACAAATAATGAAAAGAATAGGCAGGCAGATTCAGATATGGATGCACTGGTTATTTCGATATTAGTGGAATTGATTTAAAATAAAAGCAGATATGGGCAAAATCTAGAAAGACTAAACAAGGGTAAGGGAATTGATGAAAAGTAAATGAATGGATTAGAAAATAGGCCATAAAAGAATTTTATGGTTTTGATTATAGAAAAAAAAAGGTTCATAAAAAGTTATATTTGAATAATGGATTTCTAACAAGGCATTGTATAAAGACACAATTTACATATAATAAAAAGGAATCAATATTACATGCTCCAAACTAAGTATTTTTAAATTATGAACTAAATTGTTCACTGAATCTTCATGAGAATTTAGTATCTCAGGAATTTAATATAGGCAGTTTATATCCATCAAGCACAAATATGTTGGCAAAATTTGTGAAAAAAATGACAGAAGAACAAATTGCTATGGGAGAGAGATCTCAGGGAGAGATCTTCTTGTCTGTTCAGGAATGTGGGCTGTTTTGAATAAATATCTTAATGTAGCCAAATGGCACATTATAAGCATTGGTATGGCTTCTGTACAAAATATAACTTTGCAAACTAAGAGTTATATTTTGCAACACTGCAACAGAGAAGTTGTAAACACCTGTTCCACTGTAGATTTCAAAATAATTATTTAACTAAAGATGACCCAGAGAATATAGCTCAAAAATAATGAAAAAAAAAAATCTTTCAGAAATACCAATACTGGAAAAGCAAACAACATTCTGCCTCTGTGATTTCAAAAACTGGTGTTGAAAAATTGGAAAGATTCCAGAAAAGCTTAAAATGCTGTTCCATCACGCAGAAGCATGGCATAATAAGGCTACATGCAGGATTCAGTGGTCATTCACTTACAGTCTATAAATATATACATTACAGGCATTAACAGGTTTTTCATAATAATTTAAAGTGAAGTGCACTGATGAAAAATGAGGTGGTTCTATGGAGGTGCATCCAGATTCTTATACTCATCCACATTTATATAATACACATTATAATACACATTTATAAATGCAATACACAGATTGTATTTTAAAAATTCTACTGTATATCTCATTTTTCTTTTATGAGAATAATCACAGACTTCCTAAAACTTTTGTTAATAATTCCCTATTTGTTCAGGGAGGAGACATTTTTAAACGTTTCCAATCATTTGCATTCAAGTGAAGCTTTGATTATGGAAACACAATTGTGTTGCAACTAAAAATAACTTTTAAATATAAAAGAACAGCTAGAGTATAAATTAAAAAGAAAAAAAAGCCAATATCCAAACTAAAGAAGAATAAAAATTCAGTGATACTGCAGAGCATCTGAACTAATTCTACTGAGTATTCAGATACCCACAGAATTCTGAAAAAAAATAGACAAAGAAGCAACTTCTGTGTAGACAGGAATTCAATAGTGTAATTACTCCTACCTAGGAAAAGAAGGAATAAATAGAAAAAGAACAGAAGAAACTAAAGAGAGGGAAGGAGAAAAGTAGAATTATAGAGTTACTGAGGAAGATTTAAATGATAATTAGAAGTAATTTGGGCTTTAATATGAATATATATATAGGTACTTTAGTTATCTTTCTGGTCCATTAGTTTGATGATACCATTCCCTTGATGCTTCCTTTTGGATTTGAGATTTGTCTTTTTAGCATGATTCTGCTTTCCCTCCACTTTCCTTGTAGAACATTTCACTGATAGTGATCTTCTATCTTCCCTTAATGAGGACTGATAGTTCCCCACTGACAAATTTGCCAGATGGTCACAATCTGTAAATTCCATCTGAGGGTTTTGTTTATGGTTCAGATGCACTAATCTCACAAGGTCCCATCTACATTGATGTTTCTCTGTTTCTCTCTGGTTACAAGAGGGATGTTCAGAGCTAACCTACAGCAATGTGCTTCTGGGGCTACAGTTTACCTTTCATATATTCTCTCCTTAGAACAAAACCACATTGCTAAGGGATGAGCACCTTTTTGACATAGCTTAATTACAAAATCACAGAACAGTTGTGTTGGGGAAAAACCCCTGGAGATTGTCAGGTTCTGCCCCTTCTTACCACAATTCAAAGGATGGTCAGCTGGGGCTGTGTACAGCTACGTTTGAGTATCTTCAAGAATGGAGATTGGAGCATCTCTCTACTCAATCTGTTTCAGAGTTTGGCCTTTTTTTTTTTTTTTTTTTTTTTTTTTTT
>VZSR01001854.1:20387731-20416352 GCA_013398615.1 Brachypodius melanocephalos | reverse complement strand
AAAAGCCACATTTAGATATTTTTCTTACCTACTGAGAATTCAAAACCAATGAAATTCCTCATCTGGAAAAGTTTCAGAGCATGTCACAAAGGATGATTAGCTGTGGAGCTGTTTCCACACAAGAGACAATTAAACTAAAACCCTTCAGCATAGGATGAGGTGATTAGAGGATATAACAAAGGTCTACAAAATCATGAATAGCAAAGGGATTAACAAAGGATTGCTTGTTCACTGTTTCTTCCAGGGAAAGAAATCAAATGTCCACTAGGCTTCACCTTAAGTAGCAGATAGAATTAAGCCAAAAAGAAACCTTTCTATTAAGTACAAAGACAGGGATCCCCACATCACATAACAGTTTAAAAATGGCAATATCCCAGGAAATTTTTATTATCCTGTTTTAGTTCATCCTGTTAGAGTTCATCTCTCGACTACAACTCTCTGAGAGGTCACAAGCTAAAAGAACTTTTTGTCTGACTATTACTAACTTTACACTCTTAGGCCATATACACATATCACTTTGTTTTTACCACAAATCTTTTCTTTTGGACACCCTGTACATACATGGATTTAATTATACACACATACATGTCTTAGATATGTCTAAAAGCTGATAACAAGGCTGTATCTTTAGAGATAGCACATAGTGCCTGACTTCACAGCTGACTCCATAAGGAGAAACTGTGCAGCTGTAAGACATGGAAGTAGAAAAACTAGCAGAAATCAACCTTATTATAAACTTGTAGAAAATAGATCTCCACATCTCAGTCATCACAGAACTTATTTTGAAATGTTTTTTAATAATCAATGGAGTTTAGGATGTAATTAATTTTGCGACTGCTTTGAGCTGAAATAATTAATGTATTTCCTAAAATGCTCTTTTTATTTTTTTGTTTTGTTTTGGTTTGGTTTTGGGTTTTGTTTTTGTTTTTGGTTTTTTGTTGGTTTTTGTTTGGTTTTTGTTGTAGTTTTTGGTTTTGTTTTTGTTTTTTTTCTCCATTTCTTAACAGTATTAATTTGGCACACTCAACTACATTTAAGGATCAAGGAAATCACTACTTTGGGCAACCTGCAATTTCTTAAGCAAGAGAAGGCAGGCAAGGCAATGATTGAAAAGATAGGCTATTGTACTGGGGAGGGAGGGGCAAGTTTAGTCAGGTTTCTCAGGGTTGCACAATGCAAAAGCAGAAAAAAGTTACAAAAAACAAATAACATGGATAGACCCCTTCTTCCGTACAGGATACTCTTTATATTTTGGCAGTGGATAGTTGTCCTACTTTTTGTCTTAGTCTTGAGAAAATTTGGTATTGCAATAAGGAAGTGACCTTTCTTATCCAAGAAAAGTTTCTGGGCAGAGAACCTTAAGTGGCTTTTTCATAAAAAATGTTTACCATACTATCATGATTTCAATTTTCATGCAATAAAACCCCCTCATTTACAGACTAGTGCTATGTAAGGGTTAAGGCAAAATACAATGAAAGTATCAATAAGGTGCTTTCTTTTTCAAGGCAGGTTAGTGTTAATTAGCAATAGTTAATGTTTTTAACATTTTTTCAAATTATAACCCAGGTGCATATATAGGTACATAGTAGATGCAAATAAGTAAAAATTACTACCTTGATACCATTTATACTGTGGTGTCAGAAAAAAAAATCTGACAATTGTTTTAAGTATCAAAAGTAAAATTAAATATTTTTCTCCCCCCTCTTGAGCCTGCAACATAACTTCAATAGAATGGATTTGTATCCTAAATTTACAGGATTAAGAACTTTGAAAATTACTAGAATATTTGAATGTAACAGTCAGAAGAGACTCCTTTTGCACTCTTACTATAATTTTTATAACAAATGTTGCTCAAATACAGTGGAGACCTTTCCTTGTACCTATATATGTTTCTTAGTTACACTTGCAGTCATTATTTAAACTATCTAAACATGATTCTCTTGACTTTTTTCTTAATAAAAAATTGAACACAGAGAGAAATAAAGAATTTGCTTCTCTAGTAAACCCCTCTCTTGTTACATATATATTGATGTATCACAACTAAAAAACCCACTTGACTGCATTGCTGTCTTCTAAAGGCTCCCTTTCCACTCTCACTGCACATTCTGACACAGAAATCAATGATGTAAACTCAGATAACTACAATCAGAAGGTACTTCATCTTCTGTCATTTCCAGTTTATTGAAGAAATTTCTTAAAAATATCAAGTGAAAATTTATTGGAATGTTAGTAACTGGATGTTTTCCATTTAATTGTCCCATCAGTTCACCGTGCAGAGAAGTTTCATTCCGCTGTGAATTCTTTAGGTGGAATGATGAAAACAATATTTTTCGTGATGCATGGACTAAAATAATGAAGGGCCTTCACTTCACACGCAAAAAAATATAGGAGAACATACATCATAGAAATTATGTCTGACACCAGAAAGCACAGCTTTTTTTGAGCTTCCATAGCAGCTAGTTTTGATGAAATATATAAATAGCTTTTTATCTTTTTTTAGGACTTCTGCATTTGCCACCATCCAGTTAGCACTTAGTTTTCTAAACGATGTTTAGCAAAAGCTAATTAAGGAAAGCCATAGTAAATATAATATGCAAATAAAGATATATTAATGCTTCTGTTATGGTTTTGTCCACTGCTTTCTCCACTGAACCAGATCAACCAAAAAAAAATTTGTACTCTGTGGTTTTGTGGTTTTTCCCCCCATCATTCCCAGTAGACAGGGATTTGAAGCACCCTGAACTGTTTTGGATCTTGTAGTACGTTAAATTCTAGATGGAAACAGGACCAGGATTTGCAGTCCCAAAAGAATATTATCTCCAAAATCAGCTGACAGCGTTGCAGTGTGTTGACAATACATACCAAATGCAGTCCTACAGCTCAGGAAATGTCCCACTTCGTTGCAAGAGGAGTTGAATTTCTAAAGCTCAACATTGAATTTGCTTCTTTCAGGTTTCAGCTACAATAATGTGCAACTTGGCAAAGAACCTTGTTGAATGAGCATGGCTCGATAACTGTCACTTGCTATTTTCATTCCTTAAAACTTTCAATGTAGGCAGTGGTGCTCAGCATCCTTCACTGTTTTTCCTTCCTTTCTGCTCCATTTTTCCAAAAGAGATGGAATCTAAAACAGCAGCCAACTTTCTAAAGAAAAAATACCTGAAATTATTTATCATTTTTTAAACTACAGATTCGTTATTTTTACCTCATATCACAGTACTTCAAAAATTAATAATTAGGTCTGACCACTGTTAATCATTAACTGCTTAAACTTAATACTGCTTAGGTTTTAAATAAGTGGAGACAATATAAATAACTGAAAAGAATATAGATTAATGATAAAAGATTTCTTTTTATCTTACTACACTCTTCACTGAAAAAGAACTATTCCCTGCATGAAGCAATGGATGACTCACATCAAAATGTGTGTATGTGCATCAGGTATGACAAATGTGGTCATCCAAAAAAGTAGGATAGCTAGAGGAAGACACCACTGGGAAAAAAGGTCCCTGAGCAAAGGCAAAATACATTCATCGTGCAGGGAATTAAAAAAAAAAAGTCTTTAAAGAAAACTGCAATCCTCAGTGGGGGTGCAGTGCTTTGAAACAATGTAGAATCAGTGTTTGATTGTAAGCAGTACTTTTTAATCTTTATCCAAGGGGATCTATTTTTCTCTAAGAATGTAATCCCAGAAGATTTGTGATAATGAGCAGGTAGCACAAGTAGCAGCACTATTCCCAAGAACCACATTATGATATCATCTGACTTCAGTAAAAAGTGAAAAAAAGACAGTGGGCCAGACCTTCTGCGAGTATTAGAGCTGCTGATTGTTCTGTATATAGACATAAATAAATTTCCTTTAGCATTAACAAAGGTCATTTGGGGCAAACAATTTCTCCAGATTTTTAATTTATATTAAAAGCTCTTTGTTTTTCCATTGTTGCTCTTTTGGGGTTTTGGGTTTGTCTGTTTGTTTGTTTGAAATGAGTGTTCCTCACTCATGGGTTGGTACCCAATTTCTGGAAGTCCTTGGGCTCTAGCACAAACAGACCCAAGTTGAATTTACAATTGACATATATATAGATTCCTAACATATGGTGATGACACATACATAGTTTTAAGCTTCACAATATAATGTGTAATACAATTATTTCATTATATGGTTTATTATTCCTACTTTAATTGGATTTAACATATTATGGTACCCACTTCACAAATAACATTGGAACTTAGTATCAAAGTACTAATGGAGATCTATTCTGTAACTCAGGCTTTTAAGCATGTTCTGACATATAGTCTCCATCCTCTCCCTCTCCAGAAAATATACTGAAGAATTATCAAGAACATATTAATGTTCAAAATACTAACAAACTATAGTAAGACAATAGGTAATTCATTTTATATATCTGCAGAATTAAATATACAAAGACAAAGTAAAGTGATTTAAACTTTCTAGGAAGTTATTCAAGCAGATCACATATCTGTCTTAACTGGACTTCTGTGACAGAAGAAACCATCCTAGCTGAACATTATAGTTTTGTTGCCTTCTTCACACATGAGACCAAAATGCAATTTTGGTTGTAGAACTTATTTTTTTAATTAAAGAAAAAGAATAAGAAAGCATAAATCAACTGTACATAAAACAAGATAAGTGTACATCTGTGAACAGGACAAAACAGTCCAGATAACAAAGAACCTGTTTTGTAAGCAACATAAAATGAACAAAGCTGTAACAAGCTGTCAGACTACAGCTATGATGGCAAATGTACAGTCTTATTTTATCTTGTGATCTTGGGACTAGTGACTATTGCATGCACTGGATACTTGCCACTAGAAGGTATTTGAGAGATGCTTCCAATTTCTTAAGTGGATAATTAATCTCTAGGAATTAAACAAAACCTAAAATTAATGT
This sequence comes from Brachypodius melanocephalos, assembly GCA_013398615.1. Classification (NCBI taxonomy): domain Eukaryota; kingdom Metazoa; phylum Chordata; class Aves; order Passeriformes; family Pycnonotidae; genus Brachypodius; species Brachypodius melanocephalos. The sequence continues at coordinate 20,411,440 of VZSR01001854.1, read as the reverse complement.
AAATAATTTTGACACTCAAGTATCTACTGTTTAGGTGTGGAAAATAGTGTTGATTTTTCTTTCTCAATAATGAATGTCCTATAATCACATACAAGCATTTTTGAAACCTCTCATCTCAGCCAGTAATTGATAACACCAGATTTGTTTAGATTTCTTCTTTTTAGATTTCTTTTTTTAATTATTTTTTTTTATTTTGTGCTCTATATGTTTTTCCCCACCCTGAAGATAGGTTTCTCACTCTCTATGCAAGTTAGTTATCATGCACAGTCCATTCTTTCAGACCTTTCTGGAAATGGGTCAGAGGGCTGTGGGAGTCTTTGGTTGTCTTGATCCCTCCCTCCAGTCCCTGCCCACTTCTTGGCCTCATTCCTGTGCTTGCTCTCTACGGTGCTGTGCTTGGCTCCAGGAACCGCAACAAGGATGTTTGTCCCAGAAACGTTCTGCACTACCTCTGCATGGCCCTTTTCTCAAGTCACAACTTGTTCTTTTTCACAATGCTTTAATACCAACAGTCCTTGGTTGTTAGCAACAATTCCCTCCTGTTATTACCAAGAGTCCTTGCCTGGCTCCACAGCCATCCAGTTATTGGTGTTTGGCACATGCACATTTCACTATAATCTTCTGGGTTTCTACACGCTTATTGATTATACTGACACCGAAAAGTAACAAATGCAATTTGATACCGATGAATAAAACTGTTTGCAGCATCTGTGATGAAAATCTAGAGACACTTAAAAGCAAAACCTGAAATTTCTCTTTTTTGGCATGGCAGAATTTAGAAGCTTTAAGCACAAAGATGACAGAAAGAAAATAGCATGTCAGTACTGGGGGCTGCAAAATAAAATTAAATCCATTCTTTCTGCAACAAAATTTTATTTAATTGAAACACAAATATGAATTGGAGTCCACTAACAGTCAGTGATGGGTCTATTATTCTTCCTAGGAAACCTGTAATGAAGTCTCAATGAACCTGAAATAGAAGAATATTCTTTCACATAACGGATGGATTTCAAATTTAGCTAGATTTAGCCTTTACAGCTGCAGCATTATGGAAATTTCATCTTCTCAGTTCTTTGCAAACAAGCCATGTGAGCAGCTAATGACTGCCACTGAAACCTCTGAATCAAACCAGTTTCCTCACAACTTTGCCAAAGGGGTACTTCAGGTCAGGGATGGTGTGCAACAACCATTTTCACTGTTTTTCTTAGTCTGTACTCATGATAGACAGAATTTCTGCTTACAGGTGTTACTCTAAGGTAAAGAAAAAGTCCTAAGAGTTATACTTGAAGCACCATTCAAATCCTCCTGTATAGTGCTCTCAATTCTCTTGTCCCCAGGGCAATGAAGCAGGTACTGTCAGTTTTCCTAAGCCCCCTTGCCAAGTGCAGTAAGATGAGCAGAAATGATAACACTGTATGCTTCATTCAACTGCAAATTTAGAGTATGCATATTTCCTCTTACCAGCTCCAAAACTTAACCCTTTGGAGTTATGAGTGTGAAATGAGAAATTAGATGGGGCAAGGCAGGAAGCTCAGAGATGCTCACAAATTTACAAATATTGCCACAAGTTGGATTAAAATTATTTCTCAAGAAAGCACTTGTTTCACTGTTATTCACATCTTTGCCATCTCTGAAGGGTTTGATCTTGTTCTTGAATAATTAACTTCTTTGACATGTCCTGGAGTTTTTTGATTAGTTCGAGAAGCATCTATTGCTATGTAATAGGGCTTTGTCAGTCAATGGACTTGTGGTAATGATCCTCAGATTTAGGAAAAGAAAAAGTATTCATCTCAGTTCTTGTGCATAAAAGCATTAAGGCAAGTCAGTGGTAGTCTTTATAAACCAGACAAGACGCAAATAAACTTATGTTTAATTATTCAATAAGAAAGTGATTGAATAAAACTGGATGTCAGGTAGCTGATAAAAATGGCTTATATAGCTCTTCCTTTTGTTTATGAAGAAATTAATTGGTTTTCAAAACATTGAATTAGAAACAATGTTTCTCTTGGCAAAGACAAACTTGTGCATGTATTACACAATGTCCCTACTTATCTCATTCTCTCCTTCAAATCTTTTATGGAATACTGTGATTACCAGTTTACTCTAACCCATGATACTCTTAGGACAGAATTTTAAACATGCTTCTTCATTAAAGACAAACAGGGATGTTTTCGGACTTCAAGACGAAGATGTCAAGGTTCATGTACCATGTCTTTGAGGGATGTAAAAATTTCTTGAGGCAACTTGTATTTTAACAGTTTAAATAGTCAGTCCAGGAACAATAAAGATACCATGGAACAAATGTTTTTACAGTTATTCCACTAAATGTATTAAAAGAGTTTTGCTTTTGTTTCAATTTCTTTATTGTTCTTAGATATGCTCATTATGAAAACCACTGAAGTTATTGTAATATATAAATATGTTCACAATGAGTAGCTTGACCTGTGCTATTTACAGTCCAAGTTATTTTTTCAGAATGCCATTTTAAAATTCAGTTAACTTTTAACTTAAACCAAACAAGTCTAGAAATGCTTTAGAAATTTGTTTCATAATTACAAGGAGAAAATACAAACAACATTTGGCTATAGTTATTTAAGTCTATGATTGAAGTCAAGCTGCAACAAAATATTTTAAAATTCACGAACACTAAAACTCTTGGTCTGATATTAATTTGTCCTAATGTTCTCTCTGATATTCCTAATTTTTTTGTGAAAAACTTAAGATACAGACAAATGATAAACTCCTCTATATGCTTATCAGCATTCAAAAGCTGTAGAAAGTTATTTTGTTATTTTTCTCCTTTGAAGATGTCAGATTACAATTTTACAGAAGGTGGAAGTTCTAGAACAGAACATCTGCTCCTTACAATTTCATTTCACCCAGGTAAACAATTTATACAATATTGTAATATTAAATTAGGACATAATTCTCCTGAGGTACACATAATCAACTCCACAGTGCTAAGTGTTAGTAGCACTGTCTTTTGAGGATAACACAGAACAGAAAAGCATGATAGGTCATTCTCAATGTCAAGAACGATTGGCACAAATTCATTTTTCGCTCAATATTTTGGGAAAAAATGGTGTTTTATTCTAACAGAATGTCAGTGAAGAGAGGTAGTAAATCCCATGGGTATTCCAGATAATATTGTGTAGTTGAAACTCTCTAGATAATTCAGTGTGTCTGTTTTTCCTGTACAAAAACATTGTTTAAGTCCATTCCTCCTTGAGAATTTGGTTATGGTCTCACAACATTTTTTGTCTTCTAAAGAATTAATTTCCAGTCTTCCACTCTCCATATGACTCTTGGTGAACTTATGCCCAAGTATTATTACCATGTGTTATAACTAAAACTATTGAAAACTTCATTGCCCAACATGAGATAAGCACACAATTTTTTTTAATATATAAATATATAATCACTGAAGTACTGACTGCAGTGGGGCTGAATTATTCCACTGCAACTACTTTTTCCTCGCCCAGATGAGTAACTTCACATGCACACAGCCAGCATCCCTCAGCAGTGACTGCATAATTTTTGTAAAAAATGTTTATGTCTCCAGTTTTAGCAGCTTTTGTTATATTCATTCTCAGGTACATCTACAGCATCTATAATTGGACATTCACCACTGCTGATGTCAAAATGGAATAACTCTGCAATATCTGTAGGTAATCAGTTTTGTGTAGTACAGACTCTTGTTTAATGCAGAACATTCTTAACAGTCACCTTTTATTCATTTACACAGAGCACATCCCTTCCAACTCATTTAAGTGCCAGTTACAATATAGAATACAGATATCATTGGGGCTACAAAGTTATCTAGAGTGAGCTTTAAAAAATACTCTTATTCAAGGCCATGGCAATACGTCAACAGTAAGCACTTTTGATGATAATACCTGTTAATGTGTGTAAGAAGATCCTACAACCAGTCCTCAGTAGACCACAGGTCACACACAGTTACAGCATGAGTAAAACTGTAAGACATATGCTATATCATTCAGGATTCCTTGAGGAAAGAGTTAGAAAATACCTACAGTCCTCTTGTGTTGAAACACCAGACCAGAAGAAGTCAGCCAACAGCCAAAAGAAAAAAAAAATCCAAATCCCCATCACATCAGCTTTTACTGGGGAAAAAGTATGATTCACTATACTGTAAAAAATAATTTCTGGTGCCTTCTCTTCATATGCTGCTCCTTTTTAAACCTTTAGTATTTTGTTTTCCTGACTTGAGCTTTTTTTTAGTTCAATAATGAATTATAATACATAATAAAATAAAACAAAGACAAACCAAAAATAAGCTCCTGACAAAAGAGTAAAGGAAGAAATATAAATATTTTAAATAAAAGCCTAGGTAAACCTACTTAGCACACATTATAGAGGAACATCTATAATACTTCCATTACAAAAAAAAAAAAAAAATCTAGGCTATGGAATGTCCAGAGGCTGACAAAAGTCAAATAATTTAATAGATACCTATTTATTTTATGTAGCTTTATACATTGTAATGTTACAATATAATTGAGTTATAGCACCAGCAGTTTTGTATGTCCTTAGAAAAACAGTTCCATTTTAGTTTCACTAAATATAACATTATATTTATTTAAAGACATACAACCTCTCTGGTGGAAAAAAACAGCTTTTCAAAACATAATTTTTGAGTTAAAACTACTTACTGCAAAAATAAGACATTCTTATTAAGAAGCAGTAGGTTAAGTGAGCGTGGTGATTCTGTTCTATTTCCAACAACTATTTCTTCTTTAACACAAATACAGCAAATATAGTGAGAGGTACTATAATAACATCCCTGTATTCCAAGTTTTGGGTAAATATTCTACTTGAAAACCATCTTTGCTATTGGCTCTTTCTCATCACCTGTCTGTTGCCAGCTCTCCATTGAAAGTTCTCACACTTCTAAGCTTCCTCAATTGTTCAAGTAAGACACCAAATGCAAATATTCTGAGAAAACTAAACAAAACACACCAAAACAAACAAAAACCAAAGCAAACCAAAACAAAACAAAAAAAAAAACCAAACCAACCAACCAAACAAAAATAAACAGCACCAAAAAAACCCAAAAAACCAAAAACCAAAAAGGCCCCTCCCAAAGAGCAACCAACCAACCAACCAACCAACCAAAAAAAAACCCCACCTCACCCTTGGTTATGGTTTGTACAGGTGGCATGGTTAAATTTGGTTAATTTTTTTAATGGAAAAGAATAGAGGAAAGTTTCATACAGGAAAAAAAAATAATACAGAAACAGTAATCTTCAGCCGATTAGATGCAATGAGCAACTGGAGATAGAAATGAAAAGACAGCAAAGGTCTTTCTGTAGGCTCTACCTCAGCAGAAAATAAAAGTCTCTGTGCTTAGTGACAGAAGATCAATACTGGTTTCCACAGTTTAGCTTCACTGTAGTGTGGCTCAGCTATACACCAGCTAAGTTATAGACATGATGGTGATTTTATCTCTGCATGTAAAACAGTAATTTGACAGTGGTGACTGTTTTTCCATACCTATTTTTGATTTGGTGACTTCCTTGCTGGCAAGTCCTGCAGACCAAAGATGAAGCTCATTTATGTTTGAAAAACCATCCAGTGCTGCTGTTCTTATGATCTCTTATGCAATCAAGTCAATTATTTTAGTCTTTGTGAGCATAATATTGACACTCCAATAAGGCTAAAAATCCATACTGGGAAAAAAAAAAATTCAGGCTTGTTATCATCCTGTGCAATGTGCTTGTAAGAAAAGATGCCACTGCAGGAAGCTGCTTACCCCGAGCTTTAATGCAGGATGGGAACAGGGATGCATCAAGGCTTAAAGAGATTACTAAATTACCTGGATTTTCTTTCTTTAGAAATTTTACTGTAAAATTATTTCATATTCAAACCGGGGACTCATACTTATGCATTTTTACAGATATTCTGAACCAGAATGCTTGTTTATCCATTCATGAAAAGGGAGCCCTAATCAGATATTTTGTTAATGCTTCATTTTGATACTATATTACAATCATATATTTCACTTTAAAAAATTAAAATAAAATTCAGCAGCAGGTTATGTGATCAACAATTAATGTGACACTGAGCATAGTTTTATCCCCTTAAAAATGCCCCAAGATATTTTTTAAAAATTAGGTCAACACTGAAAAAGATTAAAATTACATGTTGAAACTTGACTAAAATTGCTGAAGCAAAATTATTTTTTGAGGCTAAAATGGAAAAAAAAAAATCTGATTAAGACCGAAATGAGAGTGACAAGCTGTTAAGCTCCTCTTTGAATGTGCCTCTTCCACAGAGCTCATCACCACCACAGCAAAAAGATAGAGAGAGATCATGGCCATAGGAGAATCACTGGGTCCATCAGTTTTCATGTAAGCAATATATCCTCACATTAGTGTAAATTATATTTATTTTATAACATCACTTTTACTGTACTGAGAACATCAGCAATCTTAGTAATAAGCTGACTGAAATCCTGAACCTATATTGGCAGATTTTTTACAATAAAATTAATCTTACAAACTTCTCAAAAATAAAAACTGTCTCTCAAAATTCCCAAGGTTATCTGCTAAGAAAACATCATGATTACTTTGATGGTGATGCTGTGGTGATATAGGGACAGAAAAAAAAAATATAGCCCATCACCTCTTGCTGTTCAAACTCACTCTTCAAAAAATGAAAAATAAATATCTGAAGGATCAAAACAGACTTGGTGTTTCAGAAGACAGATACCTGCCTCACTATAGTAGGTCCATAAAGCATTTACATACAACCTAATCTCTCAGTATAAAATTTAATCAGTTTATAGAACATTGAGCATATTCTCTCACCTAAAGTCTGAGACACAAGTTGATAGGAGAGGACAGGTTTTCAAATATATAAGAAAAATATTTTATGTGCAAAATACAATGATTAGTTTCTGAAAATTCCCATATTTTCAAACAAAACATCATTGTAAATAAGCACATTACACAGTTGGGAACAGGTTCCTGTATGCATATCTTATTGAGAGACAAAAGAATATCTTCTTAGGCTGTGATTTGGAAAGTAATTCTAAAGGTGGCAGTTTCCACCTCAGCAACAGTCAGAGCTAGTGGGGGTGCTTGAGGGTTGAAGGAACTCTTCCAATATCTCAAACAGCCCTGTGAGCTCTGAACCACCAGCTGACAGCAGCTTGTGTAGACTGGGGTCTGAGGCATTCTGGCAGGGTGAAGAGGCACATCCAGAGGATGGCCAAGCTATTTCTTGAAAAAAGCACAAGGATGGACACAGAATATTTGAAGGAAGGAAGGAAATTGCTCTGTGCCGTTCCCTCATTCGGTGCTCTCAGTGCCTCCACATGTTGCCACAATTCAAATAATGCTTCTCCACCCTCAAGTTTTCACAGACGCACTCTGGGTGTGCATATTTACATGACATGTCTGGTTTATGCAGAAGACAGCTGGAGTCCAGCTGAAACAGCATGAAGCTGATACTCTGCTGTGGCTCTTAGTTTTCAAAAAGGAAAAAAACCCAAAAAAGCCCAAAGCAAAGCCATACCACATGATTTGTGAGTTTATTCCTATGGCCACCAGCCCATGTAACCATGACAGAGGGAGCAAGATGTCATTTCACCACCAGGAAAACTGCTCACTAACTTCAGATCATATTCATCCCTCTTCCACAAAACAAATGTGTCTCAGCATTTAGACAGCAGGTTGTTAGAAAGGGAGCATGGGAGGAGCAGACAAGGAGTAGGAAAATAATGAAAATCATATTTTGACCTTAACACTGAAAACCACTACAGGAAAATATTTGCAGAATACAATATTAATTAAAAAAATCTGTTAAAATGACTACATTTTGATTCAGATTTCTAAGACACATTGATATATAAATTATAATATGCCATATCTTTATTTTTAAACAGAACTAATGTGGCAAACAATTTTCAAGTGTCAAATTCTTTATTTAGCTATCAACACATGAATTATATTTCACTTCGTTTTTTCACTCTACACTATGTGACAGTAATTTAAGAGAACAAAGTAGCTCACTTTCTTCTTACTCAACCTTGCCTTACAAAATGTAGTAAAAAACTAGTCAATAAAAACAAAAAATAAAATAAATTACTGCAATAATGATTCATAATTCTACTGGCTGCTAACACAAGAAAAATAGTAGCAATGGTTTGTATGTAAAAATACAGTGATTAATTTTCAACCTTCAATTTTATCTGCCAGAGAAAAAGTCTTCCAAGGTGAGTCTGTGTCGTGTGAAGCATCTGTGAATCTGAGCTCTGTGGCTTCCAGCAAGATAACTAAAATGGTAGTCAGAAAGTCATACAGAATAAAGTCCAGCAACAAAACTCCTGTGGATTTCCAAAATACTATTTCAAGCGTAATGATCAACTTCCATAATTTCTCTATTAGCATGCAATTACTCTGCAAAGACATTTTGTAGATAACGTGAACAGTAGGGATGTTCCTGAGAAATATTTCAGCCTGAATAGTTATAAAAGGAAAATATTTTTTGATTCTCTATTTCACTGAAAGTCTGAAAAATGGGTTACCGTATTTTGAAATGTCTGAGTGCAAGTCCTTGTTTGACAGTTTTGTCTTCATTTCTGTGACCAAGAACATAAATTGTGGCAAGGAGTACAATCAAACGACATACTGAGCTTAGAAATGTTTCAATGATGTCTGCATCTTACCAGCACACAATGACTTGCCAGCATTCAATGAGAACTTTAAAAATAAAATTGCACAAAAGCACATATGCTATATGCATTTTAATTTTCTATTTTTTTTTTCCACAGAGACTGTGTTTCATGGTCTCAGCTGAAGAATTAATTACAGTTTTTTCCTTACTCAAACACTGCCACTGAAGAGAGCTGCAAAAGCATGCAGCAGTGTTTGAAAAGAGGAGAAGGTAAGAAGGTCTTCAGAGAGAGAAAGCGTCTGTAAGCAGGAGATATGAGTTTAACTCCCCCCTCTATACGAGGGCATGAAGCCCTGTATTTTGCAGTGTTTTGACAGGAGCCATAGAGCAAAGTGCCCTATGCTGTAGCAAGTATCTTCTGAAATGACTGATATTGTCAACTTTATATGATATTCACAATTCAGCCATTTCCTTAAAATAAATTCTTCATGGTTTGGTTTACTTTGACACATACTGTGACATGATTTTTTTCCTATGGAAAAAAATTGGAGAGAGAATAGCACAATTCCTCTGCTCAAAGCATCTGCTCTTTTATATGTGTACTTTTCAGACCTAGTGAAGAAGTGGCAATGACAAATTATAGTATTTGAAACCTACTACCTCAGGGAAGTGAAAAGTCACAAATAAGCTTAAACTACTCTTTATATATAGGCACGAGTCAAAGAAGGAAAAGTAGATTAATTTCCAATGTTTAATTTTATAACTAAAAAATCAATCTTACCCACCAATTTCTCTCCAGTATTGGCACCGTGTCATTAGAATGAATCTGAATTTCAAACTACGTTTTATTATTGTCAGATGTGTACCAGCATTTCTTCCATGATGATAATTCAGACGTAACTAAGCATCTACAAGATAAGATGGACATAATCCAGTGGATAAGTAGATTAAAATATATATATATATATATATTTCTGAGGAAAAACAGTCTTTATACAAGGAGAAGAGATGTATCTGGTCATTTTTTGTCTTTGCCTCCCTCATTTTCTTGGTTAGACTGATGAAACCATTGACCATGGCTCACTTGTTGCCCACGTTTCCCTGGCTAATCCAACAAAGAGGGTGAAGGGAAACATGGTACCAGTCAAAGGAAATATTCACAGAGGCAGAGCTGCAATCGGTGGACTGACTGCATTTTCACAAAACAAACAAACCAACCTCTAACAAGAGCAACTTGCATCACTTGTGAAAACAAAAGGTGCTCATTAGGGTCTACAAATCTTATGTTTGTTTTTTTAGGTAATAGTAAGGATGTTTTTTCAGTAGAATCAGATCCTTCATCACATGCTAAAAAGCTTTTCCAGATAACTAGATACCAGACGCCATTTCAAATTGATGAGCACACAAAAAAGCCCAAGAGTCCCTTGAGTGGACTACAGTTAATAAAGTATAAAAATCCCAACATTTCCCAGGAATCTTGTTTATCAATGTGTACTGCATGTCACAGGTTGCATTTGCTCTAAATGGGTTAAATATTAGCTGGGTTATTTACAAAGGTCCTTTCAGGCCTAGACCTGCCCCATACAAAATCACTCTAAGGAATATCTGAAAACATCATTGCTCAAACACTGGTATTTTTTTGCTAAATAAAAGTATTCTGAACTTTGTAAAAAGTCATCTCTATCTCTCAGTTATTTGTTAATGAGCTATTCTAACAGCTGTTGCATACTTCTCTTCCTTTAATTAAATGTTTTAAGATCCTTAAGATCCGTTGGTTAATCTATAGCTGTAAAAATGCACATTATTTATATAAAGTACAAGCAGACAGCCCCTGGCCCTGTGAAAGGATGCCTCTTAATACTTAGGAACAAACTACATTTCTCTACACATGAATGCATTACTCTTAAGAAAGTCTCTGTATTACTCTGTTTAGTTTGTTCTCTCTGGCAAGGACAACATATTTTGAATCTCACATGTGTTTTGACATACTTTTTTAGTTGGTGGTATCTGAGGTAGCAGTACATAAAGCATAATTAATGATTCACACAGCTCTGATATCTCTGAGAATCATGTTGAAATATACTATTAACTCCTCAACGTGAAACTCATATTGCAAGCACGAGGGTGGCAACATCTGTGTGTGCTGAGAGTATATTTTCTCTTTTGTGGAGGAAACAGGGTATGCAACATTCTCTGAATTGTCACCCATGCTAAAAGGTTTAGGATTTTAAGACCCTAATTTACCACCATCAATATTTGATTCCAAAAGCATGTTTAAAAAAAAAAAAGGCACAATATCTATTCAGGAGGTAGAACTTCTTTGTAAACTGAAATTTTGCTTCATTGTAAATATATATGCACAAAACCCTCTAAATAATGTATCTTGTTGTTGCATAGAATATGCAGAACGGCAGAAAGATTAATTATGCAAAAAAACCCCAAAGAGATAGAAAGGTAAAATTAACACAATAGAGTAATATGAATGAATTCTCCATGAATTCTCCTTGTGGTGATTTATCGAAATCACAAATATATGTATATGTATTACACTACCACTGTACCCTTCTGCAACTGTGTCAATTCCTACTGTTTATTTTAAAAAACATATTTTCCTTTTCTTTTTTCCTTTTGTATACACAGAGTACTCCCAGTAAGCACTAGACTTGACCACGAAAATGAAACAGATGGCAAAATTTTGCTCCTGAACGCAGGATCATGTGGTCTTTAAGCTGGCTTTTAAAAGGGCAGAACTAGAGAAGTCACCCACTGTGCTGACATAGTCAGACAGGAGGTTCCAGAAGTCTGAAGAAGTTACCAAGACTAAGGTCTCAGAAACCCCTCTCCAGCCCAACAGTGTGCTGCCAGCAGAATTCTAACTTCATAAGGAGTCCTATGGTTTAAGAATTTGTTTCACTCAGAAGGAAAATGAAATATCACATACACACGATATTTTTAATAGCTCATATAAACCACAATCATAGAAAATGAGGCAGAAGGCGGCATCCAGAGACTGTTCTAGCACCATGCTGATAGGCAAACATCAGTTACATCAGCAGCATTTGAGGTATACATGTCTCACTTGTTCTTTAATGTTTCCATTAGCAGGGTACTGCAACATCTGTGAGCAATCTATTCCAGTTCATTATTTGTTTTGGTAAAAGTAAAATAATTTTTATTTCCAGATTGAATTATAGATATAATTTGGTAGAAGGAAATGGATGTTATGCCTTGAGAAATGTTGAAACGTTTGACTTTTCTTCCTAAAGAAACTGTGAAAAGTTCAAATTTGATGAAATCAGGCTTTCTAAATAAAAATACAAATATGAAATTTTAAAGTTAATTTTGAATTCTACTCTGTAAAGATTTCCAACTAAGGATTGTACCCTTTTACTTTCCAATTAATTACAAACGCAGACTCATCTTTTGTCATATAAGAATTTGTATTTAAGCATTATGAGATTAAAAAAATTCTCTTAATAATAGAAATCATCTATAATTTTCATCTGATCTATTCCAGAATGGAGAATGGTTTTTCTCCCCTGAAAGTTTTGTTTCTTTCCATTGATTGTTTCTGAGAAACTAGTTCTGATCCCTGTGCTATAAGTATTTAAATTTTGCAGAGCAAACTCTACTCAAGTCACCACTACTATTGCTGGACATGAGTTCATGGAGTACCAACTCTACTATTTTTCAGGAGCAACATCAGTGTCTCAGATGAACTCCCTGACTGAACTAGTATTGCTGCACTCACACCTGGGTATTTTGCCACCAACCTCAATGTGCCTCTTGCTGTGTGAAGTCCTTTCGAGCAGTAACTCCCCTGCCAGCTTGAGAAGTGTTACAGAATAAAGAGATCTCCGTGTCACAGCAGGTGAGGCAACTAACAGAGACTTCAGTCCTTAGTCTCCAGTTCTTACTGAATTTTAAAGGAGTTCTTTTTTAAAATCTTTCCTTATAAAGTTATGAAAAGTTTCCTGTATATAAGTACGTAGACACGAACAAAAAAAAAAAAAAAAAAGTGTATGAAAAATCAATTATTACATGTTTGTTTCCTCTATGTTTTAAGTCCATAAGGTCCTAGTTCAGTCTCCAATCAAACAAACAAAAAAATATTGCATAGCTTTTGAATGCACTGTATTCATAAAAGTATATGCTTTTTTTCACATGCAACCTTTCTGAGAACTCTGGACTCCCATAATTCTCTTTCCACGTGTGATTAAACAGGATTTTGTTGGACTGTGGTTGTATTTTCCATACAAGTTCTGTGCTGCAAAACGACTTTTCCTCCCTGTTTATTCTTCATTTAAGTGGTTTCAAGAGGGTTTTCTTGGCATTTCCCCGCTGTGCCAGGTAAACTTTGCTTAAGGATTCTGCTCCTCTTGTTTAAATTGGCAGAATGGGACTGATAATTCTAAATTATTCAGTGCTTCTGCTTCTACTGAGTGATGATAGGTGTCGTGTCTCTACCAGCATCAAACCTTGTGGTCTCGTGCTGTATTTTTCATACATCCAGGACACCAGTGGTAGACACCTGTATGAAATTACTCTAACACTCTACAGATTATCAGGATCCCACTGATTTCACTAGAACTTCCAAATGCTTTTAGATAGCTTCTCCTTTCTTGCCCACTGAGGTACTTTTAGTTTTTTCCAGGATTCCATGGTATGGAAATTTTTTTCTCAGTCGTGTTTTGTCAAACAAACCAGGTTTTAGAACCTGATTAAAGATTCTGACCAGAACAATTTTAGTTGGAAAGCTTCTGCCGAGAATAAAAATATTATTTCTCAGAAAACACCAGAACTTGGCATCATACAGTCACTGTTCTTTTGTAATTGAAAACAAGTGTGGCTTGGGAGGAGGATAGAATTTTGATTTTTGGAAAGCCTGTTTGTTTTGAAAGAGAGCAGAAAATTAAAACTGGGAAAAAATTATAGCAAAGAGAAAAAATAAAATTACATTAAACAAAATCAGGGGTAAACACTTTTAATTATTTTGCTTGTAAGCGCTATAGAACAAACATAATTCTCCTCAATTTGCAGTTTCTTTGGTTTGAAATATGGTGCCATCTTCCAGCAGCTCTAGTTAGAATGAAAAGCAACAGATAAATCATCAAAAGACAAATGACAAATAGTATGTAAATGAATTTCTGAAGTGTTTTTTCAACTTAGCAGATATATCAATTATAGCCCAAATGTTGCAATCTAGAAATGATGGTAGAAATATTACACATAACTGAACCAAGCTTAGAATTTTTTTAAACTATTATTAAAATATTTCATTTGTATATCTCTTTTGGGAAGTAATACATAAAGAGTGTGAGTAGTCTAAAACTTTGTATTACTTTCTCTCACTGGTATACAATTTTCTCCACAATTTTACTTATTTCATTCAGACAATTTAATAATTAATGTAGCGAACAAAATCATAGAAATTAATGAGAAAGAAAATGTAAGGGACTCACACAGCTCTTTCCTATATCTGTACACGTCTGCCACAACACAGTTCCTTGTAGTTTACCAAGTCCAGTTTATGGATTCTCTGTTTTATCAGTTCAATAAAATTAATTAAACTTTTCCTTTCTCTTTCTGCATACTTTTTACACATTTTCCTGGTTACAGTTTGTCAAATTTTCAAGTACAGATACATAAAGAGAAAAAAAAACATGGATGGGGCACAAAGGCGGAAAAATCGTACTTGAACAGGTGCACAACACAGAGGTTTTCCAGACAGCTGGTTGGGCTCAATTGCTCTCTAAGTCTCTTAAGCCCTGATGCCTCCTGATTTAATGAGAATACATTACAAATACCACCACATTTTTGTATACCTTGGCATCAGTGTGTCTATTCTTCTGTCTTGGACCTGTCATATTCTGACTTGGATGAAAATTTTGTTTAATGGTCTTTAATTAAATCTGAGGTTCTCTTGAAGTAATCCTCTTTCTCTTTAGCACAAAAATAATCTAGCCAGCGATTCAGGTGATGGACAGTTAATTCTTTTTCAAATGCTCTGGACAAGATTTATTTGTAACTGAGAGCATACCTTAACTAAACAAGAGCACATAAATATGTGCATAAAAATATCTTAAGGGTGCCAAGAGGATAGGATCAGATTCTTCTTGGTGGTGCCTGGAAAAAGATTTAGAGGAACAGGAAGAAACTGAACACTGAAAATTCCATCTGAATATGCAGAAATTAATCTTTATTTTTAGGATGACACAGCACTGGAGATACTGAAAACCCACCTGGATACAAACATGTACAATTTGCTTAAGCTGGACCTGCTTTACAATGGGGTTTGGACTGGAGTATCCCCACAGATTCCTTTCAACTCAAAATACTCTGTTATTTTGTGTGATCTGATAATGGTACTGAAGAGTTTGCAAAAAGTTGAAATTTTTGAAGACATTTGTTCTTTCGATGAGGGACAACATAGAGGAGATAATTTATTAGGAATATATGCGTATAGCCCTACAGCTAACTACCATGTTATCTGGGGAGCTCAAATTAATGATTTCTTATATAATGATAGGAAACAAAGGGATCAGGTAGACTAACATACCTGAGCTCAGATATATGTTATGCTGAGCCACAAAACCCCTATTTTCCCCGAGATTGCTTTTTAGTCTTGTTTATGTATAACTGAATTATCTAATTATCCACTAATCTCAATTACTTTGTCTCTTTTGCAACTCTCAAAGTATGTAATTGAAAAATAATACCTGAATTGTAGTGAGATTGTGGGAAATAGAAAAAGCAGAAAGCTTGCATAGCAGTGTAGATGTAGGCCTAAAGTTAAAAGGGTACAAGAATAAGGACACAGAACAATAAGACTGTGGTTTTGTTCTGTGTAGAGTTAGGCCTTAGCAAGTAGAAGAATATGTTAAGCAAGATAATAGAAAAGTTTAATAATGAGGCTCCATGCTTTGTTTGGAGAAGAGTATAAAATGTTCTTGAATAGCAAAAAATATGAAACAAGCACCTATTGTTAGATAAAAGGTATACGTGTGGCTTTAATGATTGGTTTATGCAGATGCCTGTAAGCTTTTAACAATTTGCTATTGGTTAGAAAACTTTTAAAAGGCCTTGTAACACAGAGAATTTGGGCTGCTGTTGGCAAGACTTGAGCTGTTGCCATTCTTTCAATTATCCCACACTGTACTGAGGCTGTATGTTGCAATAAAGCTCGAGGAAAGTCTCCCAGGAGTCTCGTCCCATTATTTAGAAATATTTAGATCCAACAGGGTGAAAGATCAAATCCATCCATTTACATAGAAAGTGACACATACAATTTCTATAGATCGTTTTACCTCTGATAATACTGCTGAGGTGGATAGTTATGTACATACCACTATTTCTGTAACTTGATTCTTCTGCAAGAAGAGTCTACAACTCTGTAGGTTGAGTGGTTCTTAACATTTTGACAATATATCAACTCTATTTCCTCTAGATATTAGATGTCTACACTTAGCTTCTCTTACACCATTTACAAAAACAAGGCTGTAGGTTTTCACTTACCTCTGTTAAAACCTATAAGCCAAAACACTTTACTAAATGAAACTATTTTCAATACACCCCATTAAAACTTTTATATTTTATTTTCGGAATTAAGAAAACATTTGCCCAAAGCTTCTGTATACTATGTCCAAAATTTCTTCCATTTCATTACAATTCAAATCATTGCATGGCTTGCTGCATACATCAATTTTATTGAAGCTCAGGAGCTTTTCAATTCAGTATTTAATGAAAAAGCAGTTGTACCACAGATATGATGTTCCAGGTGTATTCTGGTTGAAGTTTTATATTTTACAGAATTAGGTGCCAGTTTGATGAATTTGTGTACAGCCAGACTTCATACTAGATCGTTCTATTTTTGCTCACATTAACAGATGGTT
This sequence comes from Brachypodius melanocephalos, assembly GCA_013398615.1. NCBI lineage: Eukaryota > Metazoa > Chordata > Aves > Passeriformes > Pycnonotidae > Brachypodius > Brachypodius melanocephalos. The sequence continues at coordinate 20,394,908 of VZSR01001854.1, read as the reverse complement.
CTCTATCCTTGCAGTTATCTGCTACCTCACATAGTATACATAAGATGATAATAATTATTATTGAAATTCTAAGTTGGAAGGAAGTTTTTACAGAAAATTGCAAAATTGGAAACTAACTGTTTCCAGCAACTTTTGGGAACAAAAATAAATAAGGAGTTGCTGCAGGCTCTTAGCAAAATTTTGTGATGCCTAAAGAATCAATGGACATCATGTGTCTTAACTGTGAGATTGGAAGTGTAGCAGCTTTATAAAGATAATTCAGGTGAGAATTCAGCTGCTAAAGCTAACACATATTAAAAGAGAGGCTTTCCTATCTGGACAGATTATCTAAGTGAATAGATAGTCAACAAAAATTAAAAAAAAAAAAAAAAGAAAAGTTCTTATGCTCAGATTTCCATCAGTAACTATAAATTGATAGGAGAAAAAAAAGAAAACAACAAAAAATACGTAATGGAGCAGTGTGAAGCAGGAAATATATAACTGAACCCAATGCCTTAAGCTTTATCTTTCATGTTTTTCAGATTCTGTGTTGCCTAGGGGTGTAGTTCTGAGCCTGTATATTAAGTGCCAGTAAGCTCTCTTCACAGAGTAGTTAGAAAAAACAAATCCTTTTCCTGCTGAAGACCAAGGACATCTTTCAGCCCAAAAGCACAAACAATGGTGACTGAAGGGAAGAACAAGAAGGACGAGACCTCACAACCTGAAGTTGTAATCGGACAATTAAACCCCAATATGCAAACGGACCAAAACTTATAAAAATGTAAGACTTCTTGACCGGGTAGCTATTTTTGTGACCATTCCTTGTCCACCTTGGGTGTAGCCCTGGTCAGGCCCTTGTGCTGCCCAAGGTGTATCCTAGAGGCTTTTCAATAAATACCTGCTTTATTCACTAGCTCTGTGCAGTCTCTGTTTCAGGTCAGCCCTCCCAAGGCATCAAACCAAACAAAGCATTGACAGTATTTGGGGGACATATGTAAGGAAGCATAGAAACTTTAAATTAACCCCTTAGCCATAAAGTCTTTGTAGAATAATATTGCAGTAGACATATATTTTTGCATTTGTGGAATAAACCTGTTTTCCAACTGAAAGAACACAGAGAAGATACACTTCAAAGTCAAATTCTTAAAGGACATAATTTGTAAAATACAACGTTCTTGTAAAAAGTTGACTTCCTCAAAACCTAAAATAATTAAGTTTTTGCTTGAGAGCTATTATATGTTGAACAGAATAATAATTCAGCCCAACCTCAGAGACAAGTCTACACACGATCTTGATACAAGAAGTCCTTTTTTGTTGTCCCTTTTTACTTCCCAAAAATCAACCTGCCTTCATTCAGTTATGACACTGCTTTTTTTAATGCTTCTCTATCCATATATTGGAAAACACAATGATGACAAAATCTACAAGTTTAGAAAAAAAACATATATTTGAATGAATTCTGGTGTGTGGTTAAATTCACTGGAGACATTTTCTTAGGAAACAAGAATTAACAGAAGTTGCAGAGAGAAATAAAGGTTGCAGCAGAACCAAGTTCATGTAGGTGTCATTTCAATAGAAAATCATCTCTACTTTGGAATAGCATTTAAAGATCCAAGGTATAAAATTGAAAAAATTGAGTCTGTCATAATTGATCACTCAATCCTATGCCCTGCATTTGCTTCCACCAATAGTAGAACATTTTGTTTGGAACTTTTTGTATAGGATTATTTTAAATAGGTAATTTACTTGCGCTCATATAGATCTCATAACACAATTATGGAATGCCAGCTAGAGCATAGAAAGTTCCTATTTTAATGTAAACATGTTAATTTTATTAAATATAAAAAATTAGCCTACACAGAGTTATGTGTAATTAACGCAGAATTGTTAGTTTAATAGAACTGCAGAAACATTCAATTAGCATATTCAGATTCTTAAAAAGCTTCACACACATACCCTTGGGTATTTTTTCTTTGATAGGTCTTTCTAAGATTATGGATATTCATATGAGAATGAGATGTTTGCATAAGAATCAAAGGTATTAGTTCCCCACACAGCATTAAAAAAAAATATTGGTTTTACTTTATTACAGTTGCTAGCTTGAATATTATATTGCAGGGACATGCTTTAGTTTTCTGGTTTTGTTTTACTTATTTCTAAGAATCTGTTTAAAAACGAGTCTAAAATTATGTCTATTGTTCTCATGCCAGGAGTTCTTTGTAATGAATATACATTTAATTACAGAAACCAAAATATCTTTCCCTCAGCAGGGTTCAATATACTACAGTACAGAATTGCAGTTTAAGAACACTTCATTGTTCATAGGTAGTTGCATAGAGTCTTTATTCATATCTAAACACTGTAAAATATTTTGTGCAAAAGAAAATACAGAAATATAAGTGATTTCAGGACTTCAGGGGAAAACGTCAAGAGTAAGTTTTAAAAATGAACTCTTCTGTCTGGAGATAAAAAAAATTGTACCAAAAAGAATATGAACAGCAAGTTTGAAAACTTCCTCAGGAATGATTATCCTATTTCTGCAAACACTTCATTGCAGAATTTTAACACTCCAAGTGACTCATGGCTACCCTGGAAGAGGTGTGTGAAGTGATTTAAATATGCCTGAGTGTAATTTATGAAGCAATTGCATAGAGAAACAGATTTCAGGTCTTATTAGACACCGTACACAGATCTTAGTTATTTTTATTATGTTTGATACTCACTGCCAACTTTTCATCTGCAAATATTCCTCAAAGCCTCCAAAAACTGACATACAAAATAACAGATGTATCAGCATATCTTTGGATAAATTTGTTATGCAGCCAGGGTGTTATCTCACTCTTCATGATTGTATTGTCACTCACTCATCCAGTTTCTTTCATGATTTAAAGAATTCATGACAATAAATATCATTACAAGATATGAGTTTTTAAGTTTAAAACTAAAAAAAAAAAATGGTTTCCTTACATTTCTGTCATGATTTGACCCCAAACATCAATTAAGAACTACAGAGCCACTGACTGACTCTTCCCTGGTGAGATGGGGGAGAGAATAAATATATAAGAGTAAAAATGAGAAAGCTTTGTGGGTGCAGAGACAGTTTAATAAGCAAAGCAAAGAAAAGCAAAACAAGAATTCATTCACCACTTCCCATGGGCAGGCAGGTGTTGGATCTCCAGGAAAGCAGGGCTCCATCATGTGTAATGTTGACTTGGGAAGACAAACATCATCACTTCTAACATCCTCCCTTTCCTTCTCTTTCCCCCAGCTCTATATGCTGAATGTGATGCCATGTGGTCTAAATTATTCCTTTGGTCAGTTTGGGTTGGCTGCACTGGTTGAATCCCTTACCAACTTCCCCAGCCTCCTCACTGATGGGATGGAGTGAGAAGGAGAAAAGGCTTTGACTTGATATAAGCACTTCTCAGCAGTAACAGAAACACCCCTCCTTTCAGCAGAAGCCTATAATATAGCTCTACAGTAGCTACTGAGAAGAAAATTAACTGTACCCCAGACAAAATCAACATTCCTGCATCTGTCTGCAGGGTTTTTTTTGTTGTTTTTTGTTTTGTTCTGGTTTGGGTTTTTTTTTTGTTGTTTTGTTTTGTTTTTTTACAGTATCTCAACTCTCCTTCCTTTTTTTTCTTTTTTGATGTATTGTATATAACTACAGGATCAAGACATGAGGTTTTTTAAAGCTCAATGTCATTTACACATTTCAGAAACATAAGAAAAAGTGAGTAAGTTTTGTTTTATTAGCATCTCTTTCTCTCCCAAGAGACAGTCTGATTCAGAATTACAAAGTTACTTGGGGGGAAAAGGAACATTTTATAATTACTCAAACACTTGGTTTGATATCTGAAACTGAGATTTACCTTCAAGTATCTTGAGTTAGACAAAAAGATTGATAATTTCACAAAGGAGTCAAAATTAAAAAGTAAACTCCAAGCTTTCTCACCGTAGTTACAATTCACAAGAAATGAAGACCTCTGAAACAGAAAGGTAACAAAAATGAGAGTCATTTGACAAATAATAATTTCACAGCGATGCCAACAAATAAATTTCTATCAAATAACTAAAACATTTATCATTCTAACTTCTGATTCTGGTGAAAAAAAAAATCCTAATATTTTCTGAATAGAAGATGTCATTAACAAGACCAGAGCTTGACAGTATCAGGTTAGACAAAGTCCACATCGTGTAGTTCCCACAGTCATAACAACATCTGTGTACACCATTCCCAAAGATTTCTAAATTAATTTGAAATTCTCTTCATAAAGGCACTGAAACTTCTAAGTTCTCAAAGAAATATATAGATCAGTTCTTTAAGATACCAACAGGTGGGAAGCAGGCAAGCATAGGAAAGGTCAAAGTATACTCAGAACAGACCAGTTATAAAGGAACAGTTTGAGAAATATGAAGTTGATGACAAAAAACATTACAGCAGCTCCCTCAAATGACAGAAAATCAACTAAAAGGCATTAACCTTTTTGTTATAACATACTGTCACATATCACAACTATTAGTGAATTTGAATAAAGACAAAAGTTTAGATAAAGGAGGCCACACAAAGACAAAAGAAAGGAAGTAAATAAATGTTAATCAAAATTAGCTCTGAAAAAAAATCAGAAATAAAACAAACAAAACCTAAACAAAAAAATAAAACCAGCTTGTGTTAAATGGTGAGTACTAGCATTCATGGGAAAAATCAAATTTTCTTCCTCAAAGTTATCCAAAACAAAAGAAGAGTCAAGGTGTCAAAGACATTGTCAGTGAGGTTAGGTCTCCAGAGAGAATTTTCTGCTATAAAAAGAAGGCCAAAGCAGTAACAGAGAAACAAAAATCTCAGTATTGAAGGGTCAGTCAAGTGTCATCAACAAGGCATTCTCTTTCCTCCACTCTGCAAAAAGAACCAAATTCTTGTACTTGAACACATAAACCACCTGTAGAAACAAGTCTATAAGAGATCTGTTTATCTCTAGTCAATCTTTTGTCTATCTCTAGTTATCTTTTAAATGAGAAAAGATTCTAACATGAACCATAAAATTTTTGCTGTGCTGTATATTTTATCTTTTAATATGCATTTCAAAGAAATGCTGAAAACAAAGCTGTCTTGTTGAGATATTTCATAGCCTAAGATTAATATACAGATGAAGTTATGGACAGTGTACCAAACATACACAGAAAATTCATTTTGGGGATTGGAAAAAGCAGGTATTTGAAATTCTTGAGATTTCTGAGTACAAGTCACAATATCAACAGCACTTACAAAACTAATTTCTCTGTTATCCACTGAGCAAGCTGTATTTCCATTTCATTTTGGAAAATTTCAAGAATTAATATGCAATATAAACCTATGAAAAATGAGGAAATTCACAGAAATATCAGAATATATCAATAATAGACAGTAAGCTCACAGATTCTAAGCAAATATCTATAAACTTGCAAAACTGCATTTCTTTTCATGTTATAGGCACTTTTGGAAAGCAGTCAATATCAAATGCTGAATGAGAAGATTTCCATCATCTGATTAAGGTTGGTTTAAATATTTGGAACTAAGACCCCAGTTTGTCCTCCTTTCTTAGGTCTTCAAGATCAGAAAGGACTGTAAACTTTACATGGTGCTATGAACAGGCTCCAACTGCATCTGTGTGTGTTACTTTAACTGAACCACTTGAAAATATTATTGGCCTCTAACATATCATCATCACCTGTGTCACTTATGTAAAGAGTGAGTTTAATTGTTGCAAAGATCAGATGCCAAACACCAACTTACAGTTGCTCGCTGAACAGATGGGAAAGGTTATGGTATTCGAATATTTCATTATTAGTGAGACAGGTCACATAACAAGCCATAAATCATCTGTTTACAGGAACTTTGCTTGATGTAAAAAATGAGGGGTTTTTGTTTTTCCACCTTGAAAGTTTTCATCACTTACAAAGTCAGCAATTTTCATACTGAAAACATCATTAGTGTGCAAATTATTTCTCAGAGCAAGCAGATATTACATATGATGCCTCATGCCTAGGTTTTGTTTAAAGAAACACACATTAAATAATGTCTTTACTAATATTGCTCATATACCATGTAACCAGATATGTAAAAGGAAAAAAAACATGAAATTTATTTCAGCGTTCAAGGGCATGTGGGTATCCTACAGCACCCTGCCCCTGAAGAGTCAAATGTCCCCTTATCGGAGGAATGAAGCATTGCAAAGAAAATATGTACTTTAATTTTGAAAGAAAATCCAGTAAAACTGATTTCTATGAAAAAAAAAATTATATTAAGATGTAAGATTTTTGTACTAATTTAACAAATAACAACTCAAGTTGCCAGCTAGTTATAGGCAAAATATCTCTGCTTCTTTTAGCAGATTGCAGTAAAAACTGATATCAACTCTGAGCAATGAAGCTCGACCACAAAGAAGATTTGGCAGGAGGAGAAATTTTTCTTGAACCAAGGACAGAGATTCAAAAGTAACCCAAAAAGTTATATGACCATGTATTCTCAGAGATCAATTCTTGGGTCCCCTTTAGCATCCTGACAACGTCCAATTCTCTAATCCCCATCTAGAAGGATAAAGTTAGTTGCATTAGAGATTGGCCATTTTATTTGTATTTTCATCACATGTGACTTCATCACCCTACCACCCTCAAGCTGAACAATCCTGTCATTGCTCATCCTAACTTAGACTCACAGGAAAGATGGTAGGAACATAATATTGCCTTATGTGTGGCTTGCTCCCATAAAAAGCATGCATATCCATTTATACTCTTCCTATTACCTAGGGCTAACACTGAGAAAATGCATTAGTACTTTTTATCCTATTACTTTTTTTAAGCTTTTGAAAGAAAAATAATAATGTTAGTATGTCACAGAAAACTTGTACCAAGAAATATTTAACAACATATACACTAGAAAATGAGAAAACTAATGCACAAAGGCCATTATCCAAGTTTCAGCTATATGTCACCAGAAAGCTGAAATGGAGAAGGATGTGAAACAAAGAATTTAAAATATAGAAAAGCTACAAGCGGTGGATAGTAAATTTAGGAACATAAAGATTTCCTGTCAGCAGCCAAGAGAGATGAGATAAATCAGTTGAGCTCGATCTATCATTAAACCAATGATTTACTCTTTGACATCTGATCTGTGCTTTCATTACACTTTTTCATACTTGTTCAGGGTTTTTAAAAA
>VZSR01001854.1:20353874-20387631 GCA_013398615.1 Brachypodius melanocephalos | reverse complement strand
AGCTTTATTAAAACAAGTAGATGAGATTTTGGATTTTCAATACATCTTTCCCTTCTCTTGTTAATTTTCTTCTTGTCAGTATTTTTTTTAAGTCTGGCATAAAATTCTTCATATAGTCATCAAAATACTTCATGAAGTAAGTGGTGAGGAGAAGAAAAAGTGAACTGAAGAGTTAAAAGAAACTATTTTTTTCAGATAATTTAAATATCTGCATCTTGAAAAAGCTTCAAAGTCAATTTAGAAAGCAAAATCTCTCTTAGGACTTCAGGAAATCTTGGTTAAGACCACACCTTTGATTTCAATAATCCTGTGAGTTATATGAAACCTATTGGCTGTTTTTTTTTTCCTTTCATGGCTGAAAGGAAATGTCTGTGAGACAACACAGAATCCCAAAATAGGAGGAAAGACATGGCATTGCACACATAGCTCCCTTAGAGTCCCTCAGCATGTTCAGAAAGCACTGCTTCAGGACAACCTCCTCTAGTGATGTGACTCAAACTATCATATTTAACAATTTGACCTCATGTACAAGAAGCAGAAAAAGCAAAATGATTGTGAAATAAATCAAGTATGGTATTCAGTTGATTTACTATATAAAACTTATAGAATATTTTTCCCAAATATTTTAATTGTTTAAATTTTTAATAGCCTGAGATTTCATCAAGGAAATGAATCCAATTATCAACTCAGCCCTTAAAATATTTTTCTCTTCTTTGTATCTGACAGTCATATGAGAAGACCTTAATATCTTGAGTCAGCAGAAACCTATAAGTTTTTAGAAAATTGAAAACATCTCACCTCCTGTTTACAAGTGTTCCACTAAACTAATGACAGAGAAGTCTATTTTGGATATCCTATTAAACATTTGTATGGGTTTTTGTTACTATCATCCTCTTTTAAATATGTATCTCCTGTAATACAGACAACTAAAGATTTCCTTCACTCTAAGTATAATTTGAATGAGTGTTTCACTTCATAGAATGACAGGCATAATTTAACTAAAGAGAGCATGGTTGTCTACATCTTCAGTGAAAGAAAACACCAAGATCTGTATCGCTCTTTCTTGATATATTGCTCTTCTTTTTTGCTGTTTTACTAATATATATTTAATGTCAAAATCAGAGTGAGTAAAACATGCTGTAAAAATCAAATACTGTTCTAAAAATAAAAGGCAGTGTACTATATTTGACCTTCCAACCTACAGAATACCAAGACAAGAACAACAGAAAATGATTTAAAATTTGGAAGCAACTGAATGATCATGGTTTTTCCAGCCCCTTGTATGAGACAAGATGGCTCTTTCTCCTGGCATTAAAACTAACAGATCTGTATGAAAGCTATCTATATCTTTAAACCCAGAAGTTTCTTGAAAAGTGACTTGGTTTACATATTTTAAGAGGGACCACAGATACTGAATTTTAAAATCAAACAGGTATGTATTTTACTGAATTTTACTAAAGCTAATTTCAAATAGAAGTTTATGGAATGCTAGACGTGGAATAATATTAAATATTGGAGAGAAAGAGTTACATTCTGCATGTGCATTTGAAAACGTTGCCTGGTCAAGTGCAACAGAAACTTCAGTAAAACCTGTTTCTGTAGCCATATCCAATTTCCAGATCCTCATGTATTTTCCTGTACAACCATTTCTGGGAAATAGAGCTACAGTTGGCAAGCCACACAAAATGAACCAAACTGAGCTATTGGCTTAAAGCTGTTAGACTAAAGTCATAGTAATTTTATCAGATTATAAAGAAGTATATGAATTAAAGAATGGAAGTAATCCTCCTTAATTTCTTTGTGACAATTTTGTTTCTATTTTACTTAGAAAATGGAATAGGATTTGCAAAATTATGATTCTATGCAGTTTAAAGATATTTACTCTTATGGTGAAGATAACGTTTCTTGACAGTAGTAAACTTGAATTAGGATGAACACACAACAAATACTTTTAAATTTTTCTTAACTGCAAAATATTATGGTTTTCCAACCAATCTATCATCAAGAGAAAACTCAAGGGCAAATAAGGCAAATGTAATTAGAGTTTAATTATTTTTGCTTTCAATTTTCTTAAGGAGCTAATTTTTTTTTTAATTAAAAAAAAGTTTCTATCATTTTGACTAACATTCTAATATTTAACGCCAACAGCTAGTAGAAGTCATGTGAATTGAAAGACTGATGCCAAATGATTTTTGCCCTTTTTCCTTTTATATGTTCTCTACACATATTATGTATTCTTTACACATATATTTGTAGCTTACTATTGTATTACTAGCTAGTTCCAGTACTCTTTCCTTACCTTTTCCCTAGGCAGAAAGACAAAAAAAATTTTCAGAGCTCCAAGCCCCAGGGGATACAAAGACCTTATCCTGTCTTGATTCTTCCTGTGGACCACGGCTGAAAAACATCTCTTCAAGACACGTTTTCATAAACAAAATTCCATTTCCATCTGAGGAGGGATGAATTAGAGAGAGTTGAACCAGGGGAAACTGCATCACCACTTGTGCTCCTAACTGGTGATTTTTTTGTCAATTATGTTAATTTTCTAAACTTATAAACCCCATAGTGGGGGATGGGCATTTTGTGGACCCTTTCCATATCTACTCCTGGAGGCCTCCAATAAAGATGAGCCCTTATGTTACTTCCTATACCAATATTATCTAGAAAGTGGGTTGTTTTATTTCTAGGTTCTTTAAGGCATCAAGAGGACTTTTCAGAACCACATGGTGAAATTATACCTATATAAATGCAACAATCAGAGAAATTACAAATCGCTGTTTTCTATGTCCTTCAATTTCTTGCCTATGAGTTTGTGAGCCACTTTCTATACAAAATACTATGAACAACATTATATCAACAAGAGTTCAAGATAAACAGTATAAATATTTTCTAACTTCCATGACATAGCATTGCATTGATATTCATCAGCTTGTCTCATTGATAATTGAAGACACTTAAAAATAAATGCAAAATTCATTTATCTTCATAATTTATTAATCTGCTTCTAGCCAGGATGCCTCACAGTAGCTACATCTCTTTCACTTACTACAGACCCATAATGTGGTTAATATAATCTTAAATACTAAAATACAGCACTGATATAAAGGAAATTTCTTATTTCTATAAGATTAAATCCACAAATGTGATACACTCTCTTGAGGATTCTCTAGTTTTACCTTTTCTTTTAATTCACAGTGTTTCATTAAAAAAAAAAAAATTGTGCTGGAAGTGACGTTAAAGATCATTTACTTCCAAAGCCTCTTCCACAAGCAAAGGCATGTTTTACTAGACAAGCTTACTCAGAGTCTCATCCAGACTGGTCTTGAACACTGTCAGAGATGTGCCACATCCACAACTGCTCTGGGCAACCCGTTCCAGTACATCTCATCACTCTCATAATAAAAAAATTCTTTCAAATATCTAGCATGCATTTACCTTTCAGTTTGAAGATTTATCCCCTTGCTGTGCCACTATATGCCCTTGAAAAAAGGCTCTCTGCATCCTTCTTGTAGGCTCTCTTCATGTACTGGAAGGCTGCAATGAGATCTTCCTGCAGATTTCTCACCTGCAGGCTGAAAAATCAGCTGCCTCAGACATTCCTCATAGCAGGGGTGTTCCATTCCTCTAATCATCTGTGTGCACAGATCACTTCCCTTCCTGTATTAGGGACATAAAATCTCGAGGTGGGGGTCTCACCAGAGCAGAGGGGCAGAATCCCCTCCCTCACCCTGCTGGCCATGCTGTTTTGGATGCAGCCCAGAAAACAATTGGATTTTTAGGCTACAAGTGCACCTTGTTGGATCGTGTCCAGCCTCTCATCTACCAGTACCAATAAGTCTTTCTCATCAGGGCTCCTTTTAGTATGTTTATTCCCTAGCCTGATCTCAATCAGGGATTGTCTCGACCCACATAGAGGACCTTGCACTTGGTCATGTTATAGCTCATAAGATTCCCATGGGTCCATTTCTCAAGCTTATCCAGGTCCCTCTGTCCTTCAGACATGTCATCTGCAAATTTGCTGAGGCTGCACTTGACCCCTTTGCATATGTCATTAATGAAGACATTAAATGGTACTGGTCACAGCAGAGACCCATGAGCGACGCTACTTAGCAATGATGTCCACTGGAACTTTGAGTAGTTGACCACCACCCTCTGAATTGATCATCCAACCTCATCCACCTACGAGTCCATTCATCAATTTCATCCCTCTCCAGTTTAGAGAAAAGGATGTTGAAGGAGACCATGGGAAAAGCCTTGCAGAAATCCAGATAAATTTCATTTGTAAGCCTTCCTTTGTCCAGCAACATTCCATTATAGAATGCCACTGGGTTGGTTTGACAGGACTTGTTTTGGGTGAAACCATGTGTATACATATATACATATATATACATATATATATGTATTTGTGTGTATATATATATATATGTGTGTGTGCATATATATATGTGTATATATATACACATATACATATATATACACATATAGAGATATATATATATATAACTATTGACTGTATATCTTAGCAGTATGCATGAAGATTTGTGCCCACTGGATGCTGTTTCAGTTTTACCTTATTAAGTGATTTTTTTCTATTCTTTTGTTGAACTTTAAAAATTTTGTATTTAAATCTCCAGATTTCAATTTCAATATTTAGTTTCTAGCTTAACATTTGATTTTTTTTAAAGAAAGTGTAATAAGTGATCTTAAATTACAACTGTTGTATTAAGTCTTTGATATAAGGCACTCATGAATATATAATAAATGTGGTTTAGAATTTAAATACTGTTTTGTTCAAACAAACAGTTGGAGTAGGAAAAAGTAGATAGAACAATACATACCTAAGTGGATTACCACACGTGAAGGCAGAAAATATCAATTGGTCAGGCTGAAGTTAACACATCGGTTAAAACAACAAAATTGTACAATAAAGTATCTACAATGAGAAGAGAACTTGTCCATCAGTGTCCCATCAAAACATGGATTTGCTTTACATTTGCCTTGTTCCTTTATATTATTTCCAGAGTATTAACAGAAAATACTTACAGAAGACACAAGTAAAATAAGTTCAGTGTGTGTACTTTTGCACGAAATAGTGTTCCATGTCTATCACTCTCATATTCCAAGTAGATTGTGCCTGTAATCACTACTAACTGTTTTTTCTTATGTGATAAGATCAGGTTAATTGTATATTATATGTGTGTGTCTGTGTATAATTATACAAATACGTATATATCATCTGTTCAGCATTTCTGGTTTGAACAGATTTTTGAAACAACTAGGATTTTTTAAAGACAAAGTATGTAAAAAGCTCTTGCATGTGCTTTGACATCTGTATTTTAAAAAAAATCATGGTGTTATTATACTATTTTTTAATAAACTCAAGGCTACTAAATATTGGCTGATTTATTCTATCCATATCTACACTATCACATGTGGTTTTGTGATATCTTCATTATCAGACACATTAATCTGTAAATCTACACTGAAGGTCATGCTATAATGCACATGCTATGCTGGAACACACACGTTGATAGTAGACCAAAATGTATCAAAGCAGGTGAAAATTTAGTCTCTTTTTTTGCATGAACTAGCAATTAATTTGCAATATAGTAACTGATTAAGCAGCATTCGTATTGAAACACAACTATACAATGCTTATACTGTAGTATTAGTCTCTTCTTTTATGGTAGCTGTTAAAAATATCATATTAGAGTGTCTCAAGATCACTTTCTGATTATTTTTTCTTGACAGATAGTAGAACCAAATTAGCAGGTCATACTTTAAACCAGTATTCCCTGTCCACCCCTGGATTATCTCCATTTAGAAGATTTTAAGCAAAACTGGTTCACCAATACAACAGTGTTTTTGCATATACTATTGGAGAGTTTTATGTAATATTATAAATTCAAAAGAAAAAAACAAATTAGTTTGTTTTTTTACAGTGTTACCAATAAGTTTAATTTTGACAGTGACATACATATACTAGTATGAAATTAAAAAGAGTGTCAGGAGCATCTGTTCCAACGATGTTCTGTGACACAACAGTAGTGATGGAGGGCGAGGGATATATAGGACTTTTTCTGACCTTTACAAAAAAAGCAACGACTGGCAACTTCACTGAGAAATCCCAGTAAGGAGACATTCTCTGCTCTTGATGTAGCACTGATAAAGTGTTGTTACAGACAATGAAAGCCTTGCACAGTATATCCAAATTGCAGTGGGAAATGACTGCTTGTTTTTATACTGGCAAAGGACTAGTTTTTGCTGCATTGTTTTTACCTATGAATAGTCATGTTTTACCTATGAATAGTCATATTTACCTATGTAAATAGTCACCATTCTTTGGGGCTTATATATTTTTTGCAAGAGTTTGTCTTGGCTTTATTTCAAGCACTCTTAAAGTTCTGGAATTTTTTTCTTTTCTACTAATAATAAAATAAGTGAAAGTGTATACATTACAGAGCAAAATTTGGTTATTTCAAGCCATATATAGAAGATCAATGAATTCCGGCTATGCATATTTAAGAAGTTTGGTCAACAAAAATAGACAGCAGTAGGCCCTAAAACATTATATTCCAGGGTGTTCTAAGGTCCAAGAGAGCAGAGACAGAGGATTTATAAATTTAAGTCACTTGAAATAAAAGGAAGATGATTTATCCATTAATCTGACTGGCTTTTAAAAGAAACAGTTTGAAATAAGAGACCAACTACATTCCTCAGTTACATAAGGAAAACTTGGGGGTTTTTTTTGAATCTTGCTGAAGTGCTCAGACTTCAGTTCATTTCATGTTTGCAGATTAATTTCTAGTACATTGCTAGACCATATATATCTGTTTTCACTCTTATTTAAGCACATGTTTAACTGGGCTTCTCTTCTCCACTGCCTTGTCCCTGTGGAGAAAAAAAAAAAAAAAAAAAAAAAAAAAAGCTCATTGACCTTACTCTACCTAGCCTTGACTGGGTAGGATATTTTTTTTCCCTTCTGACATCACAGTTTATAAGGTTCCTAATTCAGGATGAATAAGGAATTTTAATGTTAATCGTGGCTAAAGTACAGTCATGTTCAAAGTAAATTAGTCACTACAATTTATTAAAGGGTGTGAAGTAGAATTAAAAGCAATTTTTTCTGAGTTCAGATCCTTATATGTTCAAATAATTCAAGCTACACAATAATTACAACAATTTTTACAGTCAATAGAATCCTATCCCATAATTAATTTACTCAGTAATTGGGGGGAAGGGGCAACTGTTTTCTTATTGATATAAATCTCTAATGTATAAAGTCATATTTGATTTTCAGCTGAAGATTTTCAATAGTGTACATTTTTTCTTTAAGCATATGCTTACACTGCTGTTTTATTTTGTAGTATTGGCTTTAAGATCCACACAGAGGAAACAACTAATTATTAAATAGAACAAAGAGAATAAAATGAATATTACAGTAATACAAATTTTTAGCATTAAAAACCCTAACTTTAAAATTAATTTGCAATTGAAAATTGCATCTTGCTGAATCTAGAACTTAAGCTAACCAAAACCAAAATCTTTGAAACATAATTCCTTATGAACTCAGGCTAAAAGTCCTACTGATCAGCAGGCAGGAGTATTTTGCTCAACTGGAGATAACTAAATTGCTCTGAAATCTGCTGAGAGAGAGAAAAAGCACATTTCTTCACTTGAAGAGAGAAATCTTTACAATTCCAAAGTGTTGTTTTCTAGCACAACATATTTAAGGAACTCAATAGAATCTGAGGAAGAGACAGAGGCAGAAGACCTTGCACTGCACCACAAAGATCATTAAAGGAACCAATTATTTCAATGAACCCAAGAATTAATCACTGACTTGTTTTTCCATTTCCACTCTGACCTGTGTGCTTTCTTCACTAGGGAAGCATGAACCCTCCTTGTAACAAGTGGACACCTGAAGATGACCAAAATTAAAGCAGTCTTCATTACTTCTTTTTCATTACATTTATGGGTGTCATCTAAAAGGATTTGGGACAGGAGGTGAAAAATTATTCTTTGTACTGTCAATATTTCCAAGGGTTACATGCTGATTTTTTTTTCAAGATTGTCCCTATAGAAAAATATTAGACGTATATCCTTCACGAATACACAATACCATGAAAATTTCAGGAAAACCTTTTGCAGGTTATTTTTTCAGAAGAAAACAATTTGATCCTATTTTTAACCATATTTCATTGCACTGTAAAGCTCTGTCAGTCAGTTATAATAGAAACTATTAGGATGCCAAATGGAGGATTATCTTGTCCTGACTATGATCTCTGCAAGCATCATAAGTAAAGGAAGCTTGTAAAACCAAAGATACTGCTTTCTTTCAAGGACCCAAACATCATTTTAAAAAGAAAATAAAACAAAACAAAAAGATTTTGAAAGATTTTTACATCTAGGTTTTAAATTATGTAAGTTTTCTATTACAAACAAAATTTTATATTGTGTAACACAGCATTTTACAAGCTGTATGAGTACAACACAATTATTTACAAAAGCAAGAGAGCACATGAAGCCTGCATTTTTTAAGCTAATGCATTTAGTTCATTGTAATCTGAAAGCATCTGGAGGGAACACTTTTGTACTACAGGAAATTGATTCTAGATTTGTTGGGATTGCAAAAGGCTTTGTGCTGTTTATGAATATTTAGCTCTTGACAATGATTACTGGCCTTTATCTAATGTGCTCTGAGGACACAAGACTTCAAAGTGCATGTTATAGTGCTGGAATACAGGTAGTTGAAAAACTAAAGAACAATGCAATGCTTGTATTTTGTTCCACTCATCTCAGGATGATAAACATGGAGCAGTGATGCAGTATTACAGTCTTACAAGTAAATGATATCATTTTCTCCAAACTGGAAAGAGAGCTAAAACATTACAATTAGTAAAACAAGGAAAAAATAATGATAAGTACCTTCGGTGTTGTATCTATTTCTTTTGGTCAATCTTTCAAAGCAAACACAACTTTCTATACTTTGATATAACACTCAACAGTAAGATTTGGTCTAACATATGCTAGCATAAACAGCCAGTGTGACGCATCAAGAATATTCTGAAAGTGCAACTTTGGTAATTACGAAAACAAAGAGTGAGCTGCAAATTGCTGTGATTCTTGCAAGATGAATATATTCTTGCCAAAAAAAAAAAAAAAAAAAAAGCAATTATATTTGAATCAAAGAGAAGATTCTGCACTTTGTAATATTTTTAATTCATTTGATTTAAAAATCTATACTATGACACAGAAACATTTTAAATTATAAATTCCTGTAGAGAAAAGTTTGTAAAATCACTAGAAATGTTTAAGCTAATGTATGCTCTTTGTACCTACACAAAGTATAGTATAACAATTCTGCATAACAATACTAAAGAATGTGATACAAAGATTCAAGGAAACTATAAAAAAAGAAGAATTTTACTTCAGCTGACTGAATCTTCCATTAATTTTGCAAGATAGAACATAGTGGTATAAACAATGTAAAATTTTCACAGTTAAAAATATTTAATACAGTCCACAAAACTATAATTTTACTGGTAAATATTCTTAAAAATAATATTGAAGAAGGTAAAAAAGAATTGTGGAAGTCTCTACTACTAAAGAAACTGTCTTTCAGTCAGGTCAGTATTTGCAGACCAGAATAGATTGTAACCACTTGCTTCATCTCCTACCTACAGTCATAACTCAAAAATAAAGGTATTCACTTTATTTTTTTTTTTCTTAATTTGCTTGTACTGTAACTAAGCATCAAATGGTATACTCTGGGAAAAAGGCCAAAAAAGTTTTACTTCCCACATGAACAATTTTGGCATCCAAATTCTGAGGCAAATACAGCATGATTATGCAATTCCTGTATAATTAATGAGACATATCTTCTAGTTTCTATGCTCAGAAAGGTGGGTACACTGAAGAAGAACTCAAGAAACAAAATATAAGAAACAATAGGCAGTTAAGAAATCCATATCAGTCTAGGAGTGAATAACTTCCTTAATACTCTGTGATATTGAGCATATTAAAACTACTGAAATACGTCAGAATGTTGCAAAAGTCACCTCAGAGTAAGTATGATAATTTTTTTTTCCAGTGGTAGAAGAGTATATTTCAAATATTTTTCTTAGAGTAGTCTGCAAGCCACATGCAAAATTATAGTGCATTTCCACTAAACAGAAAGAGACAAAATGAAGACAGCACTTAAGCCTACAGAACAAATTTATGAAACAGTACTTTTACAGAAAATCCTGATTTAGATCTGTGATTAAGCTAAAATTTATCAGAAAATCAATTTCCCACCTAGCAATACGTATTCCAGTTTTGTGCTTCATGCCTAAAGAACTTCAACCTTGGCCTGAGCAAGTAACTCTTACAGCAGTAAGCTGCATCAGCTATACACAGAACCCTCAGTCAGTCAATCAGAGCGACAGCAGACTTCCCCATAGCATGAAATTCATGTGACTGTATGCAGATGCACACCCAGACACATATGTGAGTGCTACTCATATGAATTGTACACAGACAGACAAGGCATGTATATACATACCCATTCACACAGTTTCCATCTGGCCACTTTCCTGGTGACACTCAGGAGATGCTACAGAAGCACCTTGGGGATGTGGTCTCCAGGGTCATCCTCCAGTCCTTTGGCAGTGGCCATCATCTTGCAGATGCCTCGGCCTTCACCTCCTACCCATGGATCTGCCAAGGCTTTGATCCCAAGAGGTGCCTGATGCCCAGAGCTGGGGCTGTCCCGGTGTCCCTGAGCTGCCCACTCCAGTCTGGAGTGATGGGAAGACCCTACCTGAAAGGTCCTCCCCTGATCCACTAGATACCCTCCCTAACAATTCCTGGAGAAATAAAAAGTTCAACACATCCTTTTAATAGCTATAATTAGAAATATCCAGCTTCCTGAATGCCATTTCCACCCTTCATATTAGTGGTTCCACAGGTCACCACAGCTTCTCAGCAAACAGTTTGAAATAAACACATTTATGAATGACAGCAAGGTAATGGCAAAATCATGGCTTGGAGTCTAAGCCCATGGGATACTAGCCTTTCTGTACCCTGCAATTCTCAAACCACCACAGTAAAGGGGTTTTTTATTGCCATAGCACCCATCAAATCTCAAGTCAGTCTGAAATACTCTCATAAAAAAAACCAAAAACAAAACCAAAAAACAACCATGGTATATCTAAACAACGAAACTTGAGCTTGAATGAATGTTATGCCTTTCAAAAGAAAGAGGAAAATATTAATACTAATTCACTAATACTCAGTGAATATTAAATCTGGGCAAGAGAGCAGGAAAGGAAAGCAGAGTGTCAAAGGAAGTGGTAAGGGGAACAAAATCCTTGATTTTGAGGGGTTTTAATGACATAGTTTGGGGATAAGCTCCATGCTCCTAATTTCAAGTTTTAAAGATTAACTGTCATGAGAAAACCAGCTGTCAACATAAGTTCCAGCTCCAGCACTGTGTAAAAAAGAATGTGCTGACTTAGGCTTCCTCTTTCACTCTTCTGTGTACATACAGTTACTTTTTGTATAGCTGTTCTCCTGTTCAGTAATTGAACATGTCTTCTTTCGACAAGCTGTGAATGAACAACGGGAAAAGACTTTCTAATATCGATGATTAATTTAGCTGCTCACACAATGAAGTTATTTTTTCCCTCACTCACGCTGACATAATTGATTTATACCAGTGGAATAAGCACAAATACATGGCTTTGTTTCATCTAACTGTAAGAGACTAAAAGATCACAGTTGCCTCAAACACTGTCAAGGCCACAGAAGGAACTTACCATAAGACAAGCCACCACTAGCAGGAGCTTGGGATAAGCACAGAAGAAAGGAGCTTGCAACAGGGAGGTACTGGTTCCAAGTCCAGCCCAGGTGAGGTTTGGTTAACACATTCTGCTTAGGGCATCTGGACAAAGGGCAGTGAAAGACTGTGAGAAAGGGAATAACTGGTTATCCCAAGCTATGGGAACACCTGCAACTGCCCCATGGACACCTGGAACATGGTCTGTATAAAGGTGCTATGTCCAGAAAAACAACTCTGGGACCACAACCACTGTGGGGACCACAGTGAAGAAGGACCAAGAGAATGCTGTTGGATTCATGGGGTGGTGCTATCTTCTGCTTAATATCTCTCTCTCCCCCATTGCCTACTTCTTATCTCTTTCTATTTCTCTACCTCACATTCATTAAGTAAAATCTGTACTACTGACTTCAGCATATGGTCTTGTTTGCACCTTAGTTTGGGCAGAGGCTTCTCTCAATAATCAGATTCTAACACTAACACCAACACCACTTTTAAAGTCCTTCAAGATAATTTCTTCTGCTACTTGGTTTACTTCATCAGAAAGTAACTCCAGAACTCACCAACTATTCTCCATCAGATTATGTGTATCATAAATCTATAGTCAGCAGAATATTTATGTTTCTTTAAATCACTGCAAAAATGCACTGAGAAGGTCACAGTAAGAATCAGGGGTTTATGCTCAGGGCTTTCATTTGCAAATCTGCATGATCATATTCTAAAGAAACATTTAATAGAGAAGTAAAATTTTGAAATATCTTGAAAGTGACTCAGTCTTCAGCTGTAGTAAAGCCCAATCCTCTACAGACACTGCAACCCACACCAGCTGTAACATTGATGAAGTAATAGGACTATCTTTAGAAAATCATGCTTTAGATTAGAACTTATTAATTCATATAAAAAAATCTATTAAAATCTTAGCTTGATCTGTATTATATTTCCCTTCCTATCCTAATTAATTCATTATAGTAAGTAAAAGAATTTGGACTTATGAAAGTGTACATTTTTCTCTTTCATTTCACCTTCAAGAAACCTATTGAAAATTTTTGGTCATATTTCAAGAAACTGTATAAAAATAAAACCCACATTTTTTTCTGTAATCTTATAGAGAGACAAAAGTTTAAGAAGGATGGCAGTTACAGAATGAGCAATACTTTGCTCTGGAAAGAAAGCCTATACTTTAAATGCCACATCTTAAAATATATGTCTAAGACAGTGCATTAAGACATTATTACACTATAATTAAACCAGTGCATGCAGAGACTTTTATTGTCACTTCAGCCACTTACTGGTATGTTTTGTTATCTGGCAAAATCTCCAGTATGTTTAAAATTTAACAATCACTTCCTAGTGTAAGAGTTATACTATTGTGTTATAGCAATATCTTTTTCAGTATCTGCTACCTTCTTCTGGCTTTCTGGATTTAAGGTTTACAGAAAGATTCATACTTGTCTATGAAGCCTTAGAAAATGAAGGAAGACTAGCCTTATGTTGCTGCGAAAGTGAGTATGGTACATATTGTAAGTGCTGTAATTTCCCCATTTTTCTGAGCAAATGTAAAAGCCTTTCAATGAAATAAGCTTTTTAAATATATTCCTTGATTGATATCATGTAAGAGGGAAAAACAGTGAAAAAAAGAAGATATCTTTTAAACTTCCCAGTGGAAAAGTGGGTTTGGGGCCCTACAGCTATTTTTTTACAAATGGACAAAATACTTCTAAAATAAAATTAGAGTTGCATTTCATGGAACTATTCAGGCATAGTATCCAGAGAGACCTATGAAGAAGCAAAAGCCTCAAAGATTCTCAAATGGGAATTTACAGTAAAAAGCATGGGAGCTATATGGTTGTCCAGCAACATATTTAAAAAAAAAAGAAAAGAAAAACACACTCAAAACCCACAAAAGGGACACTTTCCCAATCAAGCAATTTTATTTTCAGTAACTACTTGTTTTCTACCCTAGTCTGGATTTTCCGGCTAACTGAAAGAAATATATGTTCCCAAGGAATGGAGGAGACCTGCGTAGCTCATTGTCGTGTGGAAAGGGAAGATTTCCTCAACCCTTAGAGTGAGGAGATTTCCTCGACCCTCAGTGTTTGCTTGGTCTGTCAGTGCCCCAGCAAAGGAGACCCTCGTACCTGACCCGTCTGTCTGTGCCCCTTTAGAGGAACCCTTCACTGAGCAGTGCTGCTGGACTGACTCATTCAGGGACACACACCAACAGCACAAGGGAGGCCCCTCAGCAGGTCTGACCACTTTATGACCCCTCTGAGGGTCTTACATTTCATTTGAGAACGTTACTCGTCACCAGGAGCTGCCAGCATCCATGAAAGGCTCAACAAAACCAACAGTTTACAGGATAAAATTCTGTATTAATATAAAATTGTGACAGGTTACGATCTGAGGATTTCTGGTGAGAGTATAGGACTGCAAAAACGTGTTTAAAACAAAATACAGAAAAGTTCTCATCTTCAGTAAAAATACTGAGCACACACAGAATGTGGTTCTAATCCAACGGGTGTCCCTATGGGGGACAAAACAGGTTCAGCCTATTACAATTAGTCCGTAACAAACCAAGTTTAATGAAGGAGAACAATTTTGCCACAGTTGTTGGCTCAGCAGCAGGACATCTTATCTCCCTTGGTGAACAGGTGCTATGAGGTTTATTAGCTGCAAAAACTCTTACCATCAAGTTCCCCTCCCTGCAAGATTTTCTACAGAGACTGGCCACGGTATTTCCACTCTGGTCCACCCCCCTCCATCCCCTTAGCAAATGCTCGTAGTTGCAGATCGTATGTATGAGGAAAACTGTGGGATAGGCTTCAAGCATCCCAGCCCCATTGCATCCAAGGAGTAGAAGCTGAATTTTATCCCATAAGTTCCATCCTCTTATTTTACTTCTAGTCATCTCAGCACACTAGGTAAGGACATTCTGGTCAAACTAAAGTGTGAGAAGGAAATGCACATGCCACATAATCTGGGATGCATATCCTAGGATGAATATAGGGACAATTCCCAGATAGGTAAGGATGGCATACAAATGTTAAAATGCAGCTGGAGCTGAATTTGGTTAGGAATGGTTCACAGGCATGTTGGTCAGAAAATGAAGACTGAAGAAATTGCACTCTCCTTGTCATAAGATGGCAGAGGTGGTGACAATCAACATGGCAGAGGTACCCATCAATATTTTTCTCTCAGTTTTCAATGATAATTTCTCTTCCTGAATCCCTTAAACCCTGAAAATCAAGAGAGGGAGTGGGAGAACGAAGTCTCTTTGATCACAGGATAAGATCAGGTTTGAGATCAACTGAAGAAACTGAAAATAAACTTCTTGAGACCCAATGATATGCACCCTAGAGTCCTGAGGGAAATGGCTGGTGTAGTTTGCCAAGCCATTCTCTGTGATATTTAAACACCGTGATAATCAGACAAAGTACTCACTGAATGGAAAAAGGCAAAAGTTTTACCCATTTTTAAAAAGGTGAAAAGAGGGACCCTGGGAGCTACCTCATTTTGTGCATCATGAAGCAAATCCTCCTGCAGGACGTGTCAGAACATAAGAAAGACAGCTTCACCAAGATCAAATCATCCCTGACTAATCTAATGACTTTCTGTGACAGAGTGATGGAGTGACTAAAGTAGTGGACTAGGCAAGAGCTACAGTTATCATCTGCCTGAGCTTCTGTAAGGCCCTTGATATGGGCTACCACAGCATTATTCCCCCTATATTGGAGAGATATGGGTTTGAAGGGTGGACCATTAGGAAATTGGTTGGATGGCATCTAGAGAGTTACAGTCAATGGCCCCATGTCCAACTGGGAACCAGTAATGGGTGGTGTTCTTTGAAGGTCTGTCCTGGGATCAATACTATTTAATATTTTTATTAATGATATAGATGAAGAGATTGACTGTATTCTTAGCAAGTTTACAGATGACACCAAAGCTGAGGGGTGCAGTTGATTCACCTGATGGATAGGACACCATCCAAAGGGACCTTGAAAACTTGAGCAGTGGGCCCATGAAAACCTCATGAAATTTAGGAAGGTCAAGTGTAAATTCCTGGACTTGTGTTCAGGCAATGCCCAGTATCACTAGATATAGGGGTGTGAATGGATTGAGAGTAGGCCAGTGGAGAAGGAATTTGAACTACTGTCAGACAAAATAGTGGATGTAAGCTGGTAATGTGCACTTGAAGCCTAGAAAGACAACTGTATCCCATTCCACATAAAAAGAAACATGGCCAGCAGATCAAATGAGGTAGTTTTTAAAATTAACTAGTTTAAATAAACTTAGTGACTAAATTATTTTAGGGAATATTGCCTGAAAAAAACAAAAAACAAACAAACAAACAAACAAACAAACAAACAAACAAGAAAAAAAACCCCACACAAAACCAAACCAAAACCCCCCAAAAAACCCCCTTGCATTTTAACGTGTCATTTTTTCCCAGGGAAGACCAAAAAGTAACATTTCTGACTTACATAGGACTTATTAGTAAAGTGGCAAAAAGTAAAATAACTTTATAGATGTCTATGCTACTAGATACCACAGGTTTTAGCTGTCCACCTAAGAAGAATGTAAATTGCATACCAAATCACAACATATTGGCCCTGCGAATGTTTTCTAATTGTCACATCATATACACATATATCCAAACAATAATCAGGGAGAAAACTGTACTTGCAAGCAGAAGTTGTCTTCATGGAGAAATGCATCCAAACTGTGATCTAAAATAATACTTGGGTACACAAGAAGCTATTGTTTTGCCACTTCTGTCTCAATGACATACTTTTGTCACAATACTGCTTCAAGAAATTAACTTGGCATCCCTCTGTTTTAACTAATTTTTAAAACTGTTGTTTATGCATGTTTACTTGACAAAATTAAACTGAAATTTCACAAGTCCCCTTACATGTTTACTTGTGCATGCACACACAGGTGCACACAGATGCAGAAGTCTGACCGACTGCAGCAGTAAGGTATCTGAACTGGGCCAGATCCCCCTTGCCTTTGTCACTGAAGTTTACTAATCTGGAAGCTATTGACTAATTCCTTTCCTCTGGAGATACTCTGTCAATGCTGAATGAAGCCAAGAATTGCCAGATCTGTAACAAAATGTAACAGTTAAAAGGTTATGTTGGCCAAATCCAGAAATTCCACTCTTACACAAGTAAGATTAGCAATGAAAGAAGCAGACATGAGACTTGTGGGCTAGAATGATGTACATGAAAAAAGAAATATAGTGGAGAACACTTAACTTCTTTTGAAGCTTTGAGTTTTTAAAAAGTATAATAAAGGAGACAGAATGTACTATAATTTTTTGTCTCAATACAAAACTTTTTCCCCCCATTGTTTGAAGTACAAAGTTTATGGCTTCTCTCCAACCAGGAAAAGGGGGTTTTTGCAGTCTAATGCCTCTCAACAGTTTTCCACTTGACAAAGCATGTCTGCTCTGGACAAAAACAATTCTGTCCAAAGGTTTGCTGTCTCTGCAGCTGCTCAGAAGACTTTTAGACTTGTAGTAAGGATCTCAGTTAGAAATATAGCAATATCAAAGTGGTGAATCTGCAGTCTTTCTTAAAGTAACTGCATGGTGCTCTCACAGTAAACACTAATAAAGTAAATGCCAGCATGTTTGAAACAAAAAAGCTGGAGATAAATAACAGCTTGTAAATATTTGACTACTGGACCTGTACACTTTTATTTCCAAAATTTTGGGCAAAAATAGAAACAGAACCACTCATTTATGATTTCAAAAAGTGAAGTTCCAGAAAATTTCTAACTTTGTTTTTATAAAGAAAAAAATTTGGTATGACAGGACCATACTAAATTGTTGATTAAAGACAGTAATTTACATTCCTTCTATATTTTTTCCTTACTTGCCAGACTTTGATGAAATATGCTACTTTTCATCTTGGTAAATTGGAATGTTTCAATATACATCTGACCTGGGAAAATTCCTGCTATTAAATATGTTCTAATCTACATTCACTTCTTCTTCCTACAAACCAGAGAATGGATAATAAACTTTAAAAATGATACATCTTTAGAAGAATTTAATAAAAAGATATTCCTACAGCCCCCTTTTTTTTTTTTTTTTTTTTTTTTTTTTAAATCACATATTTCTCAAGAGAGTCCATGGACTTTGGCTTTCAATCTTTAAGAGAATGTATGAAATTTATTTTGTGAAACCTCATCTTAAACTATGGGTATTCTTCAAGTGATATGGTGTGCAAATTACTGAAGATTCTAGGAGGAGCACATTTTGACTCATCTCTCAGTTAATCTCTTAAGGTCTCAAAACAGAGAAAGCAAATACATTTCTTGGAAGGAAAAGT
Source organism: Brachypodius melanocephalos (assembly GCA_013398615.1). Taxonomy (NCBI): domain Eukaryota; kingdom Metazoa; phylum Chordata; class Aves; order Passeriformes; family Pycnonotidae; genus Brachypodius; species Brachypodius melanocephalos. The sequence continues at coordinate 20,369,472 of VZSR01001854.1, read as the reverse complement.
TTCATTTTGCAAGATTAGCATATCCACTGCTGTACCATCACCATAACTTTGCATGACCCTTTCAAGAGGCTAACATAGCCTTGTTCCTTAAAAGATTTTAACTGAACTTTATAATTTCTGATCATTTCAACCATCAGACCTAGCATATTTCTAAATGTGACAGAAGTATCTATAGCTCTATGAAAATAAGGTTTCAATTCATAGGAAATTGTTAGGATTTGTACCAATCTGATAATATAACTTCCACTCAAATAATTGTTTTAATGATATTTGCCTAGAGCATCACTCTCCTGACAAGTCTACAATATGATGAAAACACAATATTTTTCCCTCCAACACATCCTTTCCCTTGCATAAAAGGAAAGCCTTTTGGGACAATTACTTTCCTGTGGGATAATTCTCAGATATTCTAAGCCTTCTGAGTTAACAGCAGCTAATTACATGCAGATTCCCAAGCAATCCACATTTTTTGATCCCAGTAATAATTACAGCATAGTGATTAAAAGAGGAAACTATGTCCTGTAAACTTCCACAAGTTGATATATTACAAAAACCCAGACATGCCAGATTGACACTTTTGGAGTACTAAGATGAATCCATATAATTGCCACATGCAATTATGCAAAAGCATACTAGACTTAATATATCACATTAGACTTGAAGATTTCACTTTTTCAACACAATTATTTATCTACCTAACATGGCCCAGAAATAGAAAATAAGTATATCAAAGATTAGAAACCAAATATTACTATGATGAAGATTTTACATAGAGTTATATGAAAAGATAAATAAAAGGGACAAATATAATTACATACTAATAGATTAACTTTTTGTTCTAGTATAATTTAAAATGCCCTATTCAAGGAAAAATATTTTGGGTTTTAGCCCACTGATAAAGCTTAAAAAAACAATGAAAACTTACCCTTTCTTTAAAGAGAAAAAGACAAGTTTTCCTTGATTTCAGGAACTCCATACTAGTACAATATCTGCTGAGTAGTCCAGAATATTAAGTAGCACACAATAGAATTATCAGCTATTCAACAGTCTTCTTGGTTGAAGTTACAAGCTGGCACTTCACACTCATTCCACAGCACAATATATTCTGTGTTACTTTACACCTCATGCAGTGATTGCAGAACTAAATCGGAGTCAGACATCACACTTGTACATTACTTTCACTTTTCACAAATAGAGGACTTCAGAAGATATAAAGCAATGAAACATCAGACATGTTGAGAGCAATTATGTGTCGTCCTAAAATACTTTTCCCCAGTTCTGGACATATATTTAATCTAGGCCAGACATCATGGAGCAATATCCCAAGCATAAACAGTTATCCTCAACACAATCATAGCTACATCTTGGTCCTTGTTCTTTCCAATCTTACCTCCACATGAGCAGAGGTGAAGGCAAGCATGGCTTTTCTTCTTTATTTCATTGTAGAAACATCAAGATGACAAATAATAATTTATCTGATTTTTACCTTGGTTACAGTTACCACCAGAATATCTTAAGAACCTGAAAGATTTGAAAAATTTCTGGGTAATAAAAAAAGTACAATTTATATGCAAGACTGCCAGTTTCAACAGCATCTGAGAATCAGCATGGAACTGGAAGTTATTGTGATTTGCTGGTTTATATCGGCTGGAGTAAAAAAAAAAAAACAGAGGAAATAAATTTGAATTGCATGGAAGATAGCAATATAAAAAGCTTGTTGCAAGTCATTTCTGTTACAGGACATTGACCTTTAAAAAAGCTATAATTTCAAATTACTCCATATTCTTACTCTACAGCTGTGGGCGATTATGTTCACTGCAGACAATAAGAAGTACTAATGGTCAACAATGTGTACTGAGCATAGCAGAATGTATTTGTGTAATATGGAAGAAAGTAATTCGGTAGTCTTACTTGATAAGATTCATAAATAAGATTAGAACAATTTAAATATGATACAACGGGCTACTTCAAGTATCCATGCACACGCAGCAGTTTCAACAGTATGCATTTTACAGATATTATTGCAAATAATGGTTAAAAAGGGCATTTTATTAGAATGGAGTTAGAACTGAATAATATACAGAAAGCATGAAAAAAGTATAAAATAAACCTCTGAGATTTTACTCAACACCAAGGAGAAAAAGGAGGATGGGAAATTGTGTAGTGAAACAGCAGCATCATGAACTACATTTCTTGATTATGAATATGATGTATTACAATATTATATGGTATAATATATAGCATAATGTAATAAAATACAATTTAATAAACAGTAAAGACAGGTGCAATTCAAAAGGCAAACAACCTGAGCATAAAGAAAAAAAAAAAAAATTCACCTGCATTAAAGAGTAGAAAACAAGTCAATGAACTAAATCATATACATAAATGTGACGATTTTCTCTTAAAAAGATGAAGACATCTCTAACCATTTCTGTGAGAGCTGACATTCTGCCCTGTAGGCCAGATAGGCTTACATTCTATCCTCAATAAAGTTTTAAGTTTTATCTGTATTTTTGATCATCTTTACTAAAAAAACCATTTCAGAACCTAAAATACTTTTTTTCAGTTTGTGAACTGACAAAGTTAGAATAAAAAAATTATGTGTCCAGACAGTACTTATAAATATGATCTATAAACACAAATGATTTCTGAGTTTGTTTTTTCTTTTTAATCTCACTAAAATGTAAACAAAATTTTTAGTATCCAAAGACTAATTATATTTGCAGCCTGGCAAACTGAACAGTATTGCAGATTCACTGTATCACATGCAATTCCTCAAAATTAATTAAAAAAACCTAAACCAAAAATAAATTACAGAAATTAAGGTTCTGCTATTTCTGACTTTAAAAAACATAATGTATGCTTTCAGCAAAACTTAATAACATGTTAACAGATAAATTAGAAACTTGTAAATCAGAGAAAGTGTCTGCTGAGTTGATGACTTCTTCATGGAATCATCTCTAAATTCACCTATTTAAGCCATGATCATCTTTACCTAATATAGAAGTTCAGTCCCAGTTCAATCTCTATATCCTGACAGGCACCAATTATACTTTCTTTTGAAAAGTACACGCTTACTTTCTCTTACTTTACTCTTACTTTCTCTTACTTTCTCTTACTTTGTTAACTGAAAGTTAAAAAATCCAATACATTCAAAACTTGAACATTTTATTACCACTTTTTGTCTTAACTCTAAGAGAAAAATGCTAGATTTGGAGTAATTGAGGTTTGAATTTTGTGAGAAGGTAAAAGGTTAAAATAATTAATGTTTTAATTATATTTGCATATATAAAAGCAATTTCAATTTTTGACAACTGAACAATAAACAATTTTGTCCTTAGCATTAAGTACATAAAAGAAAAAAATCTCCCTCTCAAAAAATGCTAACTAAAATACAAATCAGGCTTTCCTATGTCTAAAAAATTGCTCATATTAACATTTTGTTTTCCTGAATTTTTTTTTTTTTTTTTTAAATAGGACAACTTGGTAGCTCCCCTTTTGTAATGATTACTTATTTACCCAGCTGTGAAATAGTAGTGCCAAAAGAGGCCCTGAGGTTCAATTAGTTCATCCCTTGTCTTGGGGAATGTTTTATTGTTATAGCTGTCATTCTGGGCAGGTGACTATTTAATTCATTCTTTAAAAATCTTTGTAGGGGAGGATGAAATCCCTTTTATAGTCTATTCCAATGTGATGCCATCTCTAAAGAGGGAATCTTTCTAAATAGCAGATCTAAATCTTTCTTCTTGCAGTTTAAATCCCCTAGTTCCCATCTCATTCCTTGCAGGCACAGAAAACATGTTATACCTCATACCTGTTTGCAAGACTAGGAGGTATTAAATTGTTTTTTTTTTCTCCTCCCTGGGACTTATGATTTCAGTTGCCTTCATCCGTCATACTTCCTGCATTTTAGATAATTTTCCTCTTTCATGAGCTCCTGCTAAATATAACTTCTAAAGATGTAACATGCTAAATCAGTTATAACACACTTATATTTGTCTATAAGTGTATGTTTAAACATGCTTATGATTTGTGGTTTATGTACACATGATTTGCATACTCAAGTACTTAATGGTTCTTAATGAACTAATGCTGAGTCTCTAAAGCATCAGAGGAGACCTCCACTTGGATAATCTTGTAAAAGCATGAACACTCACACATGGAAATCAAAATATTTAGGTTAGTGACGTCTTTTCTTTACTCCTTTTTTTCTCTTCAAGCAAGGTGTAGGCTGCTGGGTGGGCCCATGTGTGGTGCAGCCCAGAATGACCAATGCTGCACACAGCTGTTCCAGTTGGCTCCAGCAGCCCCACCACATATATGACAAAACAAACTGAAATAAGTCAAAGATGTAATATTTTAATCTATATTTAGAAATAAATCCAATCCATCAAAATTATTGGGAAGTTGTAGTGTGCAAAGACCACATCTTAATCCTATCTCTTTTTGGAATTTTATGAGCCGAACACCTCTGTAAACAGGAGTGGTAGCTATATTTTGTTCTTTTCTATATATTTTCTATTTCTCTTTTTTGTCCATCTTTTAATTTCCTATTTTTGGTGTTTTGAGTAACTTATAATTGGATGGGTTTGCACCTTGCTAAATTGAATGGGCTAAGTTAACGCTTTGTGAAATGTTTTGATTGAATGTTACTACAATTTTTACCAAAGTTCTCTGATTTTCTGAAGTTGCTAGTAATGAGGGGTTTTTTGTTGTTTTGACCTTTGTTTTTTTTGTTGTTTTGTTGAGAATATCATGTCATTATTTCTCTTGTGTGTCTAACTCAGAGTAGAGGGGAAAAAAAAATAAGCCTCGTAAAGAGGCTAACTGAGAAAGTTTTTGGGGCCTTACTCACCACTTCTCTGGCTCAAAGATACATTTGTGCTGTCTAGCTGAATGGACTTCATCTCTTCCAAGAAGCTGTTAACTTCCAAAGAGAACCCCATATTCATAGACCCTGATATTAACAGCACTCTATAAACAGTTAATAAAGTGCAGAATTTGTCAATTCCTGTTCAGGGCATTCCACCTTAGCAGCAGAATTGAAGAGAACATCACCAGGCCCTTCTATGTATTTTGAGTACTGCATGTCTGATGTTTGATGCTTTCCAGATCACCCTGGCGCAAGTAGCTGGGGTGAGCTTAGATAATCACAACATCCAGAATATGAGGAAGCAGCAAAAATTCCTAGATGACAAATCTGGTATAGCAAGCAAGGACCTCCAATCACTTTTAGTAGTCCCCTAATACTACTCTTCCCAGCTTCCTTCTAGAGGTCCTGTGTATCTTGGACACAGCCCCCAGAGATGTTCTATTTAATGACGCTCCAAGCTTCTCTCCAACTACAATGTCATTTAATCTATAAATTTCATTCCATAACTTCAAGTCACAGGGTGGGACAAGGACATTCCTCCTGGTACATGAAGTCACTGGCTTCCAGCCTCAGTCTTCATGGCAGTTTCCACTTTCCAACATTACAGAAGCAGGGTCTTCGCACTCCTCTGTTGAAGGGAACAGTTCGATTCTTGAAGCTGAGAGTTCTTAGAGTAAATCTAGTTGTAGTTTTTCCCCCGTCTCTGATGCTGCAGAGTATGATGACCTCCTCCCCACAGCTCTTTCACAGTAGCTTCTCAAGAACTGTATGTCCCCTGCAGACTAGAAGACCACACATCCCAGCATCAGCAGCAAGTCTTATGCAATTCCTGCCACCTGAGGCTTGCAGAGCTCATGTTGCTTCTGAAACTCTGAGTCTCAAAGCCCAACTGGGAAGGGAAAGTTAATCCAGCAGTGCCCATGCACTGTTCCCTGAGATATTATATCACCATATGTCAGGGTGTGAGTGCTGGATACAGAAAATTTATAGAGTCCTCCTGCTCTCCTCCTGACACTCTTCTGCACAAATTGCTATGTTTCAGAAGCTGTGCTCCAGATCTGGCTCTTTGATAGATTTGTCCATATACATGGGTTAAAAGGGTGAGGTTTCTCCATAAGCGTGGGTTAAAACTGTGCTTGAGCCTTCCTAAAGTCTGCATGATCAAGGACAACTGTGAGAATCTGTTACAAGCTGCTTGAACTACCTTTATCTTTTGTTTTATTTAGACACATAACACTATCAAGTCCCTAAGTGTCACATCTACATGTCTTTTAAATAAGTCCGGAGATGCTGACTTCACCACTTCCCTGGACAACCTGGTCCAACACTTGAAAACCCTTCCTGTGAAGAAATACTTCCTGATACCTAAACCTCTCCTGATGCAACTTGAGGTCATTTCCTCCCATCTTCTCTCTTGTTACTTGTGTCAAGAGACCAACAATCATCTTGCTACACCCTCCTTTAAGATAGTTGTAGAGAGCTTTGGGCTCTCCCCCGAGCCTCCCTTTCTCTAGACTAAACAACCTCCATTCCTTCAGCCGCTTCTCAGCAGGAGGACTCAAGAGACCCCTCACATTTTTCCAAGGGTTCCCTGGAATTCACAGATACCAGGGCAAATACCCAGAAGGTCAAGACAAACTAAAAATGATCAAGAAGATTCCAGAGTCTGCTGGGCAAACTGGGTCATCAACTGGATGTCCCAGCAATCTGCTCTTTATCAAAAATATGCATTCTGGGGGACCAAAGCTTGGGACAAAACCCAAGGACTGCAACACACTGATTGTGTAAAACATCCTGTGCATCATTTACGGTATCAAGAGTATTATCTTTCTTCCCTAGTACAGATTAAAAATATATACTGCTTCCAGGTTTGGAAAAGGAACATTTATATTTCTGTGTAATATTAATATAAAAGCATAAAATATATTACTGCCTTGAGGGATATAGCATGTCCCGTTTTTTTGCTTGAGATGGAGGAAGAGACTACAAATGAAAATAATTCTATTTCAAGGTAAAATAATGCCTGAGAACTTCATTATGAGAAAAAACAGGTAATCCTATTGCAGCTCTCAATCTGTCAAGAAGTTACCCCTTAGTTTGTGCACTGAATATATTGGCAGGAAAAAGGACCACAGTCCTCCCCAATAATTAAAAATTACTTTGAATTCTCAAGAATCTTAAACATATCTGTATCCAAGCCTTTCTGTGCACCTTGATACAGACTTACATAACTAACTTTAAAAACCTTTCAGTCCCTACATGGCTCAGTTTTGCATGTCTGTAGGATGTAAGAATTTCTCACAAGAAAGATGCAATTATGGTAATAGCAAATGTGAGGATGTTGAACAGCAATAACTTTTTACATAGAAAGCTGAAATATTTCAGTGGCAAGATAACTGACTTGCCTAAAAATTGTTATGGTACAATTGTTCTCCCTGTTATAGAGGATATGGTGTTATGCAAACCCCAGTTATTATCTGTGGTTTATTTAACTAAGATACAATAAGGCATCCTTAAGGCATTTTGCTTTTTATTTCCCCAGATCTGACATTGTGAGAAAAGATAACATAATGCATATTTAAATTAATGCAATATAAAGTAGAGCAATTTAATATACTAATTTTAAGAAAGAATCTATTAGCTAAAATTGAATGCAGCCCAATTAGTATTTTAATTTCCCTATTTTCAACCTATAAAACTCTTTTTGCTTTTTCCAAAAAAAAAGCAAAATCAGCAAACTGGAATAAAAACACCACAATCCTTTGTGTAGGACAAGAGCAAAAGGGATGATTACTTAATTACTTTCTCTGTTTTTTTTTTTTTTTTTTAATTTATTTTCCCTAAATAATTTGTTGTCTAATGGTTCTGAGAAAGAACAAAACCAAAAGAAATACTAGCGTTTCACAGTAAATCTTTTTATATACCTACAAGCTGTGCTGTGGTTACACACATGGCAATGCATCAGCTGTATTTCCTAGGAACCCTAATTGAGAAGGTTCATGCCATCAACCCTGCCATGCAGCACCTAAACAGCAGGTGGGTGGAAAGCTGAGAAATACCACCACTAATACCTAGGCCTCAGGGCTAGAGGAAAAAAACTTACAGTTACAGAGTGTTTGCAAGGTCTTTCAAAAGATTTTTTTATGTCTGCATTTATCAGAAAACAGCATGTGTCGATACATTCATTGTATCAGAAAACAGCATTTTGGACTTACCAACTTTCACGCACTGTATTTAATAGTAGTACAAATGGAACAGTGTCAAAGACACAAACATTAAGGTTTGGCTAAATATTCAGAATTGGGATTTCTATCTAAATTTATGACACCTTCTCCAGAGTCTTCCTATTCTCTGTCCCTCCCAGATGAATTTCCTTTGCTGCTCTCAGCTCCAATGCTAAAATGTGTTTTTTCTCCCACTTTCATTTCTGCATCATATTAGCTATTTTACCTCTGGCAATGTGCGGCTCAAACAATAATACAATTTGTAGCTGCGGAAGGTGTGATGTAAGCAGCAGTACAAAGTTACAGAATTTGATAGAGATGTCTTTTCCATTTTTGGGTTTGTGTTTCATTTCAGACATGGTAGATGGATGTGAAAAACAGATATCAAGCAATGATGGGAAGCAGTCATTGACAGCCTCCTGCAGCATCACATTGCAAGAAGATGAAAAAGCTGATGATGAAGTCTTCCAGGAGCTGGCATGGAATTGACACTAAAAATTTACAGTGCTCCTAATCATTAGCCAGGTTTTCCCTGTCCCCAGAACCATTGGCAATTGTGTCACATACGTGAAAGGAGATTTCAACAATTTCATAAGAAATTCAGTCTGGGTAACCATGTGAGCAAGCAAATCCCTTCCCTTTTAGATTGCAAGACTGGCCTAGATACTGCTTGACTTCTTAGAACTTGAACTTCTTCCTTCAACAGAAGTGAGGCCAGACCTTTGGAACCCACTATTATGAAACTCTATTAGTAAGATTTAATTCCCTAAAATAGAATTGAAATTTTGTCTGTCTTTGAGATTATACTACTTACAGCAAGGTGTCCCTATGTTAAAAGTGCCTACATCTGTATACTCAACAACAGAATGGCTGGACTTTAATAATTCAAAAATATAAATAAATTTCTCAAGATGAAAACACATTTTGTCACCGCAGACAGAGGCAGCATGACTAAGTGTATACAGAATGTCAGACGCTGACAAACCTTAAGAAAATGTAATGCCACAAAAAGGAAATACCTGCATTTCTAAATGGGAGATTTTAGGTATGTGACTTTCAAGGGTTCTGCATTGATATTAATGAAGCAATCACTTTGCAATATAATTAACACTTATGCAGTTTTATTTTTAACTATTTTATAGAATCTATGCCTACTTCAGAAAATGTGGTGTAACATTTCTGTACTAGAGTTCAAAACCTTAATGTGTGGACATATTAGATGTTTGCTACTCCTCATAACTAAACCTAACTAAAGCTAACTAAGCTTACACTGCTTGATCTATAAACGTCTTTCTTCAGGTAAAATTATATTTACTAGATAAATGGATATCAGAAATAAATAATAGGAAATATATTTCTGACTCTTCTATGAGAAACATTTTGGAGTTCCAGAAAATTATTTTACAACATGCACAACAAATAAGTGAATTAAAGGTCTTCTAGAAATCTCTGTAACATACCTCAAATGTGCAAAGAAAAAACAGAAAATTCATTACCCTTGTTAGAGAAACCATTTTGAATCCACCAACTCAGAATAATCCCAAAGAAAGGAAGACAGGAGTAGAACTTAGTATGTATCAGATTATCTGATGTACCATTTACCACACAATACACACAAAATACAGGCATGAAACAAAGCACACATTAAATGGTAAGGCTACAAAAGAAAGATTCTCTTACATTTCCAATAAATAACACATTCAGATCTTCTCCTTTAGGCAATTTAAAGAAAATAAGTTATGTCAATTAAAAGAACATGCCAGTCCCTGCAATATCATTTTAATGAACCATAATATAAATCGATTTAGTGCAAGCTAACATCTCAAGAAAGTCTCTGACATATTTTTTATTCATTGCAACAGAATTAGAAAACAACACACACCTTGATGATGATCTTCATGTGACTGTAAATCAGGAGCCATTGAAATCAATAAATATATATAAACTCTGGGCACATGTTGTAAATGGAGTGATGCACTTCACTTGTAAGAGAGAAGCAACAGTATGCTTTATTAAAGCAGTGAGTTAATGAAAAAATCAATGTTAAATTCAACAGTGGTTTAATTAGATTTGGTGGCAAGGCACACATGATTATGTACTGCAGAGGGGACAAGGTCAGATAATGCTCTCAGGGAGACCCCCCTATTGAGTGATGACGTTCAAAAAACCCCCCTCAGGAGTTCCAAACTCCTCAGAGAGGAGTCTAGATGCTTCCTAATCCTAGTCCTAGATTTAGTCAGTGGTTTATGCATAAAAGATTATATGGGCATAATCTTAGGTAAGACTCCAAAATTTAGCACACTATCAATCACTTACCAAGGACCTGCTGTGGCAAGGAATCTTTCAACCCTAAGGAGTAACCTGGAGAGCTGTAACCTGTCCCGACTCAAGGGGAGATCCCAGCACGCAGCCCCTGCCATGCAGGAGAGCTCAATGCGCCCTGAGCTCTGTGCTACTTATGGAGTGGGAAGATTGATTTAATAGTGATATCTACATGCCAGCAAGTCATCTGGGTCACTGTTCCAAATAGCCTTGGCTACCGTGTTGTCATCCCCCCTCAAAGTCCACTGAGAGGTGGATGCAGCCGTCACAACCCCTGCTGGTTGCTGTGGATTAAGTGAGGCAAGGTTAGAGTGAGCATACTGTCACAGCATGAGCTTGTTCTAGTCTTCATTCACAATAAGGGGTAAAAATCAAGTCATCAAACATTTTTGCTGTACAGTATAGCTAAATTTTTCTTATGGTTTATATAATGTGGTTTTTTTTTTTTCTCTTCAGTCATATGTTAAGTTATGCAATTAAAAAACAAAAAAGAAAAATCACTGCATCAAGCTTGAAACTGAGACCTGAAATAGATTATTTTCTTTGAGGATTCTGTAGCCAACACAGAAGTATTTACACTAATTGCATTTACTTAAAAAAATAAAAAATAAAAAAAAAAAAAAAGGAAAAGAAAGAACTTTGTAAAAACAGTAAAGGTTCACATAATAATGTGTATATACTCTGTGCAGTGATAATAATCTGTGTTCACCAACAAGAGCAAATATTTCCAGGATTTACAACCCAAAGTAAAGGTGAAAGTAGATTATCTGCTCAGATTCTGATTATCTTTTTATCACAAAACAAAGCAGCACAAATGTTGCTTTAAGATATATTTGGTGACAAGGACTCCAGCAGAGGTGGAGTTTTGTATGGAAATTGTGGGAGCTAATGTCCATGTCAACTCTCCTAAAATTGTGAAGATGTTACCAGAGACAATCTCTCCTTTAACAGGCATGAAGAAGAGTCAGACCAAGCTGAACTTTTTTTTTGTGCAGCACACACCTGAATCACATTATCTATATGTGTAAAAACATTTTTAAAAAAAACCCCTAAACAACAGCATTGCCTGAACCTTAGTCATAGCAATAATTAGTGTCAGCCAGGAAGAGGTACTTGCGTCATGGATAAGGATAAAATCTTTACAGAACTTTCTTGAAAGTGTTCTACTTCTCACTGAATTGTCTCCAGTAGAAGGGCAAGTCTGAATAAACTTATGCCAGAATTTAAATTCTTCAATACAGAAGATAAAGAAACTGTGTTGAGTTACACCAGATACTAAAAAGATTATAGAAGTGGAAATTGCAATTATTAAATTTGTAGTCAAATAATTCAGGCATTTCATATGGCTCTGAAACTCACTGCAGAGATGAACTGCAATTGAAAGGCTACATAAAAGCTGAAAGCTGCTAGGAGACACCTAGAAAAAGCTGCTAGAAGTCTGGGAGACCTCAGTGAGCACGTTTCTACATCCATATATTTGTTTTTATATTTCAGTTGCATTGGACAGGATATTATGGAAAATATCAGAATAATGGTGGAGGTAGTCATTTATCTGAATGAATATTGATGATATTCTTATGGATAGTCTCTTCTTTGTCTTTAACAAAACATATTTCTTTCATATAAGCACTTAATACTTACGAGAAGGAATAACTTATTAACAGCAGCCAGAAAATATATGTCAATATAAAATTGTTGATTGAGAGATTGAGCTGAGATTTTTGGATATTTTAACACATATAATGAAAAGATACTTTGGTATCACCCCAAAACCAAGAAAAAAGCCTGTACCATTCATTTAAAAAAAAAAAAATCACAAACAAACCCCCCCCCAAAAGACGCCTTCATGTTTTAATGTGCGTTAATTTTCAAAGATAAGGCACACCAGCACTAGTATTAGCAGGCAGATGATACTCTTTTCCTACAGTTAGAACTGGAAAAGAAAAATAATCAGTTCAACATGAAGTTACAAATATAACTAAATTTTTACTCTGCATTCCCCAATATGCCACATGAATGCTAAAAGTTTGCTTCATTTTCATTTTAAAAGTATTTTAGGTTTTAGAAACCCAGTTAGGTGGAAAATAATCTATTGTCTTCATTATCCTAGTTTGATAAAGGATAATATTTTTTATCTGACTATCTTAGTTATTTGCTATCAAAATTGACAAGATACAAAAATGATCCTTTGCTGGTACTGTCAGGGGCAGCAACAAAGGTATTGTAGCAAAACCTCTGCTAATGAAATCTGCATTAGACAAACATCATGTTTTCAGCAAAACTTTTGGATCTTTTGTTCCTATATGTTTATTACTCAAGATCTTCATGATTGATGTTGGAAAAGCAAGGCATACAGGAAAGGTCCAGTTGAGTGCTATGTTTCTGAGATTTTTTGGGGTGGTGTTCTTTTTGTCATTTTTAGCTTTCTCAGACATTGCTGTAAAACAGGGCACCACTTTTGATTCATGCACGTGAACTTTCCAATCACTTTATGTAAAAGCCCATAGCAAAAAGTGATGGCTGAAAAAAAGATCGCCAAAATTAAATAAATGAGACTTTTTTTGTTAGGACGTTTTTAATCAGTGAGCAGCTGCTTACATCACAAGATGACAAAAATACTCTTGCCTCCTTAAACAGTGGTCTAAAACTGACAAAAATACTGGAAATCCTGAATAAAATCTTCATAATTTGGACTGCATATGCAGTGTTATTGCTTCCAGTGTATCTGACAGTCACCACAATGACCGCTGGAAAAAAGTCAAAGCAAAAGGGGAAAAAAAAATGAACAAATGCACCTGGAGGTTATCAGAAACATTCCAAGGAATGCTCAATATCATGAGAACAGAATATATTTCCAGATGCATTTTCAAGATTGAAGTATCAAGTGTCTTTTGTGAGTACAACTTAAATCCTGGAAGGAATATGTAAATTCATGTAGAGAGGGTCATAATACTGCAGGGAAGACCAAGTCCAGATTTTTATAAAAAAGGATTTATATTACCTGCACGCACTTGTAAGAGATTAATTTCATACATAAATCACATTAAAAAGAGAGAAAAAATAGCTTTGAGAAGTTAGACAAAAACTATAACGAAACCTAGAATTAAAAATAAAACAAATTATATATAAGTATGTGTCATAGTCGAGACGGTCACTGCACTCAGAGTGCTTCAGTAAAAACTTCAAGGGGCTTCAAGTATCAGGACTTTGTTATGCAAAAAGTCTTTCATACCTTTTTCATACCTTTCCGATGTGCAGCTCCACCAGTTATGGCTCTTTCTCTCCTTCTTCTCTCTTCCTGCTGCAGTCCCAGCTCGCTGCTTCCTGTCCCTTGCACGGCCACTTGTCCCTGTCTGTCCCTCGTACAGTGGCTCACCTGATCTGTCCCTTGACCGACCTCCTGTCCCTTTGTCCTCGCAGCACAGCCAGCAAACCTCAACTGACTCCACCTAACTCTTTATCACACCCTTAGCCTTGAGGGCAAGGCTGTTCCCACACTTCGGTGATTAAAACAAGTGCAAGGTATCAGCTGCAAGATTGTCTTTAGCCCTATCTCTATCCACAAGTATGTATATAATACATATGAGAATACAGTTTCTCCCAAGCCTGGAATCATCTTCCATTCTTTTTTCCTAACATGTCTAAAGAGTTGGCCCCAATGCCTCACACTATGTTGAAGCTGCAGCTGAGGAAGAAGAAGCTAAAGCATTCACCTGAGTCATGACATAATAGGATAGTAACTGGCACTGGTAAAGAGCAAACCATACAATCAATATGTGGGCTGGCAGTTTGATGGCATTTTTTAAAACTCCAAATCATATTCAAAAATTTAAAAAAAACCCGTAAGCAGGTTAGTATAAGGTGTTGCTGTTTGTTGACTAATTCATTCTCACTGAACCCCTAGAAATCTGCCAGCCTTACAGTATACATTCACTGTTACACATGGTACCTTCAAATACGAAAAATCTGGGTTTTCTTGGATAAGGGCACTTGTCAATTAGTAAGAGTGAGAACAGTTTTAAAGTAGGAGGAATTACAGCTTTCAACATCTACGTGGAAAGACAGTTACAATTACTTATAACAAGACAGTGACAGCAAAAATCCCTTTGCTAAGCAACCCTGAACAGCCTGTTTTAAGGAGCAATGACATGCAATATGTGGAATTGAAGGACAAGCAGAAATAGAATTCCTCAAAGATAAAATCTTACTGAGATGAGTTAAGCTAGTAAATGAACCACTGCATATAACAGATCAACAAAATATTATGCACAAATACAAATTCTGGACTACCAACTTTGTTGCTCTCTCCTTGTGGGTGTAACCTTGTGGGTGACGTATGTATTTTATGAGACATTACACACAGAGGCAAGAAAAAAATCTTGGACAATAAAAAACAAAACAAATCAACAGTTTTTCAGCTGTCTGTGATATGTTTTTATTTATACTTCTTTGACATTTTGATTGAAGGAAGCAGATCTTCAATATAGAACTAGTGACTACAAAACATGCGCAACTACTGGAGACATCTACAAAGTCAATAAATGACAGTCAATTCTTTTGCTCAGTGTTAGACATGGATCATAAAGTGGTGTTCAGCACACTTTCACTTCCAGTGGAGTGGCTGAAAAGCTAGAAAGAACCTTTATACAGACTTTTGTGTAAGGAGAGATGAAGGGTGAACTAGAAGGTTTCTCACAGATTCAACTGACCACTTGCAATTAGACATGCAAATTGATATAAAATGGTCTGAATAGAGCAAAGCAGAGCTCTTGCATTTGCTGAGATGGAGTAGAATATATTTTCTGCATCCATTTACTCCAACAATAACTTTGCCAGTCAACCTTCACACTTCAAACCCATTCTAGCATGACACAGACGCCTTGAGCTGCTCCACTGGCCAGAGAGACGATGTCTCGAAGGAGGTCTGCCTGAAGACCAACACCCTGCAGCAGGAGAAGCCATACAAGAAGTGGATAAAGTCACTTGGGATTTTTAGCCTGGAGAGAAGAGACTGAGGGAAGACCTTATCCTGGTCCACAGCTTTCTCAAAAGTGGAAGTGGAGGAGCAAGCACTATTCTATTCTCCCTGCTACCCAGTGACAGGACCCAAGGAAATGGCATGAAGGTGTGTCAGGGAAGGGTTTGCTGAATATTAGGAAATGGTTCTTCACCCAGAGAG
>VZSR01001854.1:20324310-20353774 GCA_013398615.1 Brachypodius melanocephalos | reverse complement strand
CAACCATGTTATGAGACTGATGCCACAGTAAAGCTCATGGAAAGTCCCCCAGTGGTCCCATCCTGTTTGTGCACATCTCCAACACAGTGTAACTCTTGGGGTGGTTCTGTGCAGGACCAGAAGCTGGACTCAACAATTCTTGTGGGTGCCATTCAACTCAGGGATAGTCTGATTCTTTTGAAACAAACACCTCAATCAAGATTTCCCAGTTGCTTTTGCATATACACTAACGTTTAAATATGAATAATTGTCTATTTCCCAGATTATAGATTATATACATTTTATTTCACATCCGTGAGGGAAACTTGGTACAGAATAGCCAAATACAAGAACACATGGAAAAAGAAAATATTAATCTGTAAAACATTATGAAAGAAATCCTTTGGATTAACCCACATTCAGAAAAGCGGTGTTGTCTATAATTCCTTAAGTATGTACTATAAACTATGTAAGTTACTGAAAAATATTCTTAAGCACAGCAATTACTTCCTTATGACTTACCAATGCAGCAGCTTCAAATCCCAAAAAAAGAACTGATAACAGATAAGAGATCTGAAATGAATAGATATTACCAAGAGAAGATTCCCTTTTATTTTGCTCAAGATCCTCTCTATAGGCATAGAGAAAGTGCAACTATGTCTGTCTGTCTATCTATCTGTCTGTCTGTCTGTCTGGCTATCTATCTATCTATCTATCTATCTATCTACCTATCTATCCTTAATGTATTTAAAATGTTTTAAAAGTATTGGTCACTCTTTTACAGAAGTAAAGGAAAAAAAGTATTGCAATACTTCTATGCTAAAAGAGTCTCAATATCAATAATACAGCTAAAATTGCAATATATAATTTCCATTTCTATCCTTGTTTTCTGCTGTTCTTCTTACCTTTCCTTTGGTCATCCGAGTCTTGATTCTGGTATTGTAGCCTGCTGAAAGATGTTTTCTTCACATATGTTTATACATTTGTCTTTCTTAATTTCTTTACAGCACTCTGTTGCATCCAAATTTACTGTATATAGCAAATTTTACATGTCAGTTACTATTTCTGTATTCTCTTTGTTGCCCCTAAAACCAGTTGTGTCAGACCCGGACCTGCATTTCTTTTACTGACCACTAGTGATTTTTCGGTAGATGTGGGATCTCCAGTGCGTGTCTCTTCTCTTCTCGTCATATGCCTCTACCCTTCTAACACCACATCTTGCATCTTCACTTCTCAGGGCCTCTACAGTCATAATACATCTGCATTTTTCTACACTAAATTATTGTGTTAGAGTTGTGAGAATCTTATATTGGGTAGACAGAAGCAACGTAGAGATATTCTACATAAAATTGTGGTTGCAACATACAAGATTAAATATTTTGTAAATAAAGGAAATTTGTCATAGGCATTTGGCAAATAAAAATAAAATAAAAAACTAAAAACTAAAAACTAAAAACTAAAAACTAAAAACTAAAAAATAAAAATAAAAAAAGTCCCAACGTGTTTTCACAGCTTAATCTAGTCAAACAAAGCTCAAAGTCAGGTCGAAGAAAGTTCAGACTGGACAAGAAAGAAAGGCCTCAGCCCTGAGGTCTTTCAGATACACTGCAGAGTTTACTCCCAATAGCCTTTACTCCCAATGACAGTGTCACATTACAGGAATACATGGCTTCCCTTTCCGTGCTATATCAGAACAAAAGAAAGGACTCACACAAAACTACTAATTTGGATCTCTTTATGTTTCTGTTTATTTAGATAGAAGGATTGTGTGTAGCAATAATTTGATATTTTGACTTTTCATGTCCAATAATTTAACAAGACCAGATTAACTTTCTCAATTTATTAAAGGAGACAGTTGTAATTTTTCCATTTTACATGAATGTAACTACTTTAACATATTTGATGAATTAAGAAAAAAAGAAAGGTTTTGTTCTTTCTATTATTTATTCTTTATCTGTGCAGAGAACGTGGCTACAGTTATGAAAAAAAAGAGAAACACATATGATAACTGATTTCCTCATTTATTCATTATTTTTATTACAAATAAGGGAGTACTTTTCCTGCTTGCTTGTTGTTTTTCTTTTTTTTAAAAAAATAGAAATTTAATAAAACTAAAGTAATATATTTTTATATGTGCTGTCAAAAAGACTTGTATTGCCTGAAAACTACTCGCCCTTCACTGGCTGAAAAACGAAGGAAGATCCTCAAACTCAGTGGAACTAACTAGTTCTTTTGTTCAACAAAATTTTTTACGACTTTTGCCTTCAAAAGAAATTTAATATTTGGTTCCTTTTTAGCAGGCCAGCAGAAGCTTTATCACAAAATTTAAAGCAAGTTTTAATACAAAAACCCCACCATCAAACAAACCCAAACAGAAACACAAAAAACTGTCTAAAAATTTAGGCTACGATGTAATCTGAAATGCTGGAGGTCCATCCATTGAGAAGTTAGAATCATCATGCTCTGAAATAAGTTGTGTTGCTTTTCATCTGCTTTCACTCAGCAGCCCTCACCCCAACACATAATTGAACTCCCATTAGAGGTTTTCTGAGATCTGAAAGAATGGAGCTAAAGAAAATATTACAGTGTTAGAAAAAAGTCAAAGCAGTAGCAGCCCTTTAAAATCCCTGTATGCAAGTCCAATAATGGATTTGTTACATAAGGAAATGTATGCAAATGCACAAGCAAATAAAATTGCAATAAGGAGACATAATTCACGATGGCTTTTGGTCAAGCATATTCTGCAGTGGTGTATCATTCAGTTCAAACAAATTGAAACACCTAAAAACAACCTTATGGCTTTACAATTGGTTAAGTGTTGCACACTCAAACTGATACCTCAGAAACCCTCCTAATGCCCAAATATATGTTTCTTGACTGTATTTTCAAAAAGGTTAAGGTTATCAGTAAATCATTGAATTTGGATGTTCACTGATTTTGCATATATAATTAGGCTAGTAGCAGTCAAAAGCTGTTTGAATTTTTCAGGTATTGGGAGGAGAGTTCAGTTTGATTGTTTGGGAGGGGGTATGTTTTTTTAGTCTTAATTAATGAAGAGAGAAAGTTTTTATTGTCTTTTCACTGGTTTGGAATAACCTTCCTTTCAGCATACTGTATGAACAATGGAAAAGGGATTAACGAGGAAGGGAACCTCACATGTATTTTAGTGGAGAGAAGGCATTATGAAAAGATAGAAGAAGAATCATAATGATTCTTCCACAGGAAGAACACCTCTAATCACCCATTTAATATTATAAGAGATCTTATGGTGTGGTGAATGATGTCTAATGAATAGTGATGAGATCCACGTCATTAATGACCTTAGCAGGTAAAACTGGTTTTTAAGCAGAATTGTTATCTTAAGAGACTGATCAAATTGATTCAAATTGCAACTGGTTACATACTAATTTGGTACATATTTTCTAGCAAATAGTGTGGACTGAATCAATTTTCAGAGCTGTAATGGAACCAGCAACTAATTTTGATTGTTCTTTGTTCATTTCTACATAATTCTCTAAAAAAGTGATAGGTCAAGAGGCTTCTTTATTATGTAAAAATAAAGCCAGAAGAGCTTGGAGTTTATTTAACAGTAATTTGGGGAGAGTTTTCTCCCATGTCTTTTCTGGTTTTGATAGGTCAGAAGTTTTATTTTCCTTGGTCCCTTTACCATAGGATTTTTTGAGATCTGTGGTATGAAAGGATGCTCAGATGTCTCAGATTCTACAAGAATAGATGAGTTGATAAAAATATTAACACTTTTTCCTCAAAAATAACTGTTTTTACCCACTCAGATTTTAAAAATCAAATTAAAATGGAATATTTTCTTTTCTGAATACTAGGATAAAAAAAAAAAAAAAAAAAAAAAAAAAAAAAAAAAAAAAAAAAAAAAAAAAAAGAGCAAAAAAAGCAGCTTACATTGCATCCATATTCATCAGATCTCTCATCATTTGCTTTGTTCTGACGTTTTTCCTGGCATGAAAATGCAGTATCACATCCAGGTTTTGCAGCCTTCCCTGTAGTCTTTTGGAGGCTCTATATGTTCAACAAACTTTTCAGTGCTGAACTGGTATAGTGCTGGAAAGGCATAATATTTGAATCCTCTTATTTTGCCACTCAAAATAGTTTTTCTGGAAAAAAGAATAAAGAACACAGAACTAAGCCTCCTTTACTCTAAATATCTCCACTGTTTCAAAGCTGTTCATATGCCATAAAGATTGGAAAGCCAATAAATAGCAATTTTTTCCCTCTAAAAAACATACAGCCACATTTTCGTAAAATCAATTATTTTAGTGGGTTATGTCCATATTATTTTTTCTCTTTTGATGAATGGTAGAAAGTCTATGGTTTTGTAGGACTGATTTCCAAATGAGAAAGAATTAAAGTTGTAAAACACTCTGAATTTGCCAATAACCTCACTGCAAAATATAAACCATTCCTGTTTTGCCTTCAACAGACAGCTGAAAGGGTACCTTGGAAATTTAATCTGCAGAAATTCCAGCTAACATACCACTGATTCTCGTCCTGTTGCCAAGAAACAATTCTCTTCTGTCTCCCTTGGTGCTAATCTCTACTTTTAGCACTGTTCCCCTATTCTCATTAGTCATGCAATGCTTCTTTTAAATGCTGAAGCCAGTGCTGAACATTCTGCCAATTCGTATATCTGGCAATCTTGAAAATGTGCACAGTTTCTGCACAGCCTGTGCAATGACTACCAGGTTACAGCGAGTTGATACTCAACTGCACTAATGAATAATGTAAGCTTTTATGTATCTACATTTTAAATAATTGTTTAAAAATTAATTTTTTTTGAACTTGAACAATTTAAGTCTCCAAAGAGAAATGTCAAAAAAACTGCAGTAACAGAACTTATTCTAGGAAAGCTGGAATATTACCTTTAAGTGTATTTAATTCTGCACAAGATGTGAGTAAGCAAGGTAGCAAGTCATTGTTAATTCTGCGACTGGAAATAATTCCATCTATTCTATATTTGATAAGAGTAGCAATATAGCCCAAATAATATGGTAGATATTTCTGAAATAAAGAATTGTATTTGTTAGTAGATGTAAGTAAAGATCATGTCAGTCGAGAAAGTGTCTCAAAAAATCTTCCAAACTAAAAATCCAAAGCAAACAAATATATCAAATGACAAAAAAAAAAAAAAAAAAAAAAAATCAAATCAAACTACTAGTCAATTGACTAGCTTGAGTTTAGTTCACTGCATTGGACTTATACATGGATCCTCATCCAACAATATCATGGAGGAAAACATTCTACATTTTAAGAGTATAAGTATAAAGGTATAGATAGAAATGTAAAAACCTTAAGACATGTTTATTTTTATATTACAACTGGTAGATTGTAAGTGTCAGATTCCTATTTTGAAGCTTAAGACAACAGTACATCCTTTAATTTGAACTGAGATGCATTTTAATACAAATTTAAGTATTTTCAATCAATATTTTATCAACAATTTTATGCTCTTATTCAGCTCCTTAGATCACTATTGAAATGTAACCATGCCTACAAAATGAAAATCAGTGCTGCCAATATGAGTTCCATGTGAACCTCATGATGTTCTGTGCTTCTTTTTCAAGTTTTGGTTATTCTCAGCTCTGACTTTTAAAAGAATTTATGAGTTCAGAGATAAGCTTGCTAATGTAAATGCTAGTGGCTGAGAAAGGAAGAAAATACATTATGGTCTCTATTCCAAATCTTTGAAACTGTGTGGAGGATGACAACAAGTAACATACCAATGGTCTAGAGAAGTGTTAAGATTTAACTTCTGGCAGTTTTCTAGAACAGAATGCAATGATGATTTTCCTTACTCTCTTCCATGTCTTTTCAAAGAAAAACAGTGTTCCAGTTGTGAATATCGATCACAATTTTTTTTTAAACAGCCATCTAAAGACAGAGTGTAAAGACATATTGTGTCCCTTTGCTTAATTTAGCTTTGTAAATGCTGATCATCGTAAATTCCAAAGTACTTTATCAATGAGCCACGATTTGTATGTTAGTTAGAGTGAAAGCAGATCTAGAAGGGGCTTTTTTTTTTTTTGCTTAATACATTGTGGTTTTTTTCAAAACAGAAGACTAATTAAATCCTTAAATAGAGCCAGACTTGCAAGGAAATCTGAGTGGAAACTTAAAGGTGACAAAGAAAAATTAGCAATTCTCCTTACATTAATGAAGTAATTGAAAGTATTTCATTAGTTGCTAGGCAAAGGTATTGTTAGTGCTGCATTTCCCACAGATCATTGTTCTAGCTACCATGTCAGCAGCATTAGCCATTTTAACTTGTTAGCTGCCTGCCAAATTTCCCTGCTGTAGCACAATTTAAAATCCTGAGAATATTAATTATTCATATGTGTATTTGTCAAAGAATAGCTTTTCAATTTTTCTTTTGATCTTCCAAAAACAGTGAATCCATCACATCTCTAGTGCAAAACAATCTTAGGAGCAGCAAAATGGGGATCACTGCTCTGCTGGTGACTGTTCTGATAGCAGAACACAAACGGCAGGAAAAGCCATCCAGTAGCTCTGGTTTACTGGATAATTTGAATAAAAGAACAATTCAGGCTGAAATGGATTTCAGGAGGTCTGTATTTCAGCTTCCTGCTCAAAGCAACAGGTCAGACCAGGTTGCTCACAGTTTTGTCTAGTCGGATTGTAGAAACCTTGAAGGACGGAGACTGCAAGGCCTCTGGGAAGACTTTTCTGCCACTTGGCTGTCCTCAGGATGAGAAAGTTTTCCTTATATTCTAAGTAAAACTCATGTTTCAACTTGTGTTCATCAATTCGTCTTCCCACTATGTACTTCTGAAAGAGCCTGTTTCATCTTCTTGCTTACCTCCTCTCAGGTATGGACAAGCTGTACTGGAGCCGTCACTTTCCAGACTGAGCAAGCCCATTCTCTCATCTTCTCCTCATAGGTCAGGTCCTCCAGTTAAGACTAGTTTGGTCCTCCACTGGTCTTTCTCCAGTTGGCCAGAGTCTTTGTATACCAGAGGGCCCCAAAACTGAGCAGAGTATCCAGATGGGATCTCATGAAAGCTGAACAGAGAGGGATAGTGCCTCCTTTCAATGTCTTGGCTTTGTCACCATGACTACTTTCCTCGGGTGTTGTTGGTCATTTCCAGAGCTGGAGCGCACTACTTGCTCATAACCAGCTTGCGTCTGCCAGGGCTCACAGGTCTTTGCCTGCAGAGATGTCCCTAATCAGGCCCCAGCCTGTGTCATTGCACTGGTGCTTCCCACCCAAGGATAATCCTTTATATTTGTCATTGTTGCATTTCATGAACCATTTTTGCCCATTTGCATAGTCTGACTAGGTCGCTCTGGATGACAGCTCTTATTTCCTGCATATTGACTCACCCTGACAAAGTATTATCATCCACAAAATTGGTGAAAATATCCACCATTAGCTCCTCCAGATGATTGATAAAGTAGTTAATCCGGTCAGGTCCCAATTTAAATCCCTGCTACACTCCATTCTTACAGACCTCCACCACTAGTCCCAGATCTCCCAGATGATACATTAACCACAACCCTCTGAGCCCAGACATGGTACTTAGCCAGCTAGATGTCTGCCTATTCAGAGATACTAGGACTCATTATCAAAAGCTTTTCTGAAGTCAGGTTAGTTTACCATCCATTGTCATATATTAGATAACCTGCTATAGATAAACTCGTCTGGGCTCCCTTTCACATAAAACTTGGACCAGATGATCTATCCATTCCTTGAGCAAGCTGAAGTCTTTAATGCCCCAGATACATATTCTGCTGCTCTCAGTACTTTCATCTTCACAGCCACTTCAGTTTCATGGGCACTATCCTAAAAGATGTGATTGCTTGCCCAATCCAAGAAGCTTTTCCTTTGCCAGCGAAGAGAAGAGCCAGATGTTCACTACCTCTGTTCAGCCTCTTCACTACCTGTATTAGTAAGTTATCCCAAATATCCTCCAGAAGTCTCCACTGTGTTGCCCCTCTAGTAGGTGTCAGAGGTTCAAGTCCTCTAAGAGTACCAGTTTGTCATCCCATTACTTCCTTATGTCATGTGTTAAAGAAGTCTTTATGCACTTTCTCACTCTGATCTTGTGATCTGAAACAGTTCCATCATGTTACCACCATCATTGTTCTCTCCTTAATTCATGAACCATAAGCCACTCACTAATGGGTCCATTGTCCATCCCACAGAAGAGCTGATACATCCAAGTTCTCTTTACTGTAGAGGGAAACCTTCCTTACCATCTTCCTTGCTTTTCCTTTGAGTTTTTTTTCATTCATGGAAGTACTCCATTTGTGCAAGCTGTCCTTAGACATTTAATTTACTACAACAACATTGTAGTTTTGGGACTCTTCATGGCACTTTTGCTCCTTCTGTATATTCCTTAGGCTTTAGTAATTCTTTGTACACAGACTTAAGGCTGGTGTCTTACCACCATTTATTTCCTTAGGTGTCTGCTTGCCATTTAGCTGCTTATTGTATTCATGTTTTTGATTAAAGCTCTCCTCAGCAGGTTGGTCATCTAACTGCCAAAGACACTCACGCTCCACTTTAACAGGTGGATCCTGTCTAATTCCAGCACTATTGGATCCCCATAGAGACAGGAAGTCAGCACACTGAGCATGGATTTCTGTCTCTTGCAAAGAGTTTCTCTACTGCCGTCTCCTGCTTCTTACTCTTGGTGGTTCAAGCTCATAGCTGGCTCTGATATGTGATGAGATGTGAATTTCTGTCCTTTGCCTGCTACCAGGGCACTGTTCACACCTTGCAGTTTCAGATCTCCAAGGGAGGAGATGCCTTCAGTCAGGAGTTAATGGCCCAGCCTTAGAACTTGGATTCACTTGAGCAGAAATATCATGTAGTGAGGATCCCAGCCTTGTCTGCTTAAGGGCTCAGTGAGGATTCTATCAATTATTTACCTTCTCAAGTGCTTCACAGTCTGATCAGGTCCATCCACACCCCTTCATATGGGAGCAACCCCTCAACCAATACACATATCTGCCAGGCAAGGACACCCTTCCTGCTTGCTCTGCCCTTGGAGAGGGGTTATAGGCAGTCCCATATATGGGATGGTGCATCCTCCTCCCTCTTGGCCAGATCTGGGTTCAGGCCTTTGGTGTGCCTGGAGGGTTGCTTCAGTATCATGTGGTGTGGCATCACGATTGTTGAGCTGTTCTATCACCTTCAGTGGTGTTTTCTTCTGTTCTGGATGAATTCTGTTGTTTGCACTCAGAGCTGTGGTCCAAGGTCTGACAGCTGTACAACTGTCTTCCTGACATAGCTGGAAGAGGATCTTGATGCTCCCTGACCCATAATCTGAAGTGAGCTAGAGATAAACAACACTATTTCACTGAAATGAAGGAGACTACAGGCTCTGAGAGATTAGGATCAATTTTTTTTTTTTAATGTAGATAAGGTAAAACACCAGATAACCATTCCTATCCTACTCATTTGCTGCTTACAAGAATTAATCAGCCTAGCCTGAAATAAGTATTCATGCCAGGCTATCATTTTTTATAACTGATTAAACTCTCTGGTACCACTGCTTTTTATACAAAGGATGTAGGATAAGGGCCCCCATTGAGCTCAAAGACAAATTAAAATGTGTATCACATTACATTTATACTACAATCTTTTGTACATTTTACCTGAGAGGGACAGCTATCTCTCTACAAGAAGGGTATAATTTCAAGGGTTACATCTCCACAGGATTTCCACAGTGGAATTATAAGGTTATTTATAGTAAAGAATAAATGACTACATGGTGTGGCAATGGCAAAATATTACTGAGAATTAGAGAAAGAAAACATGATTTCTGAAGATGAAAGGTAAAAATGAATAAAGGAATTTACAACAGATAAAATACGGGAGGCCAGAAAAATAATGACGTGTAGTTATCGTGAATAAAATGGTAACTGTAGGAAAAGTGCAAAACTGACAACTAGATACTGAAGTGCTAAAGATATCAGCAATAGATTTTTCTCAATAGATTAACAACTCCCACACACAATTTTTCAAGGGATAACAATTCAAAAAAGGACAGTCAAGCTCCTACCTTTTCAAAAGATTAACCTCTAAAGAGTCAGAATTTGCAAAGCTAAATTAGCCTTGTTCTTACAATAGGATCTTAGCAATGTATAAAATAAATTCTTCAGCTTAAAATGGAAGAAAATATATTATAATGCAAAGCACAATGCTTTTGCTTTATTTAAAGGGGTTTGTCTTTACTGATGTTTAAGGGGAACAAAGAGATAATCCAAATTATCATCTCTATTCATATCGTAAAAATGCATCTTCCAGCTAGGAGCAGCCTCAGCTTGTAGATCCCATTGCTCTTCATAACAACAGCTAGGAGGCTGTAAGGATTCAGTTGGGTTTTATTCCCTGAAAACACTCATCAAACTCTACCACACACTTTTCAACATCTCACATTTGCACCAAAAACTGAGAAAAATGACCCTGTAGAAGGGGAGCTGAAGTTTAAAAAAGAAAACCGGTTCCCTTCGCACTCACTTGCCAAGACTCAGAGGCACCAATACACTCGTGTCCAAGAGCTCTGGCTGAAACTCACAGCAAAGGCATATTTTTGCACCACCCTAGTCCAACATGTATCTTGTAGTTTTTTCTTAGGTTATCTATCTTGTTACATTTGGATATGCCTATTGTATCTTTGAGGTGCTCACAGCGATCACAGTCTTCTTTCCACCCTGTCTTATGTTGCAGTCATTTGAATCTCTTTTTTTTTTTCCCTTTCCTAGAGACAGAGTGAATAGTCAGGGCCCCAGCTCCAGTCTTTTCCCTTTCCACAAATATCTTAGGATAGCCTGTGTCAGAAAGTCTGACCTTGATTTTCATCACGTGGAGGCAGTCTTGTGTTTTCCATGAGTGTTTTCAGTGTTATGTGTCAGCTTGTGATCTTGGTGACCTGCTGCTTTAGGCATTGTCTCCTGCTGCCATTCTTAACCATGCTTCCCTTTTTCTGTTGCTTCTACACCCAGGCATACTCTTTCAACCTCCACACACAGTAGACTTTACATTTTTATTACAATTCTGTGAACCACACAAAAAATATGCTTGATAAAAGTGAGGTACTGATAGAGCTCCTTACTGTAGATAAATGTAGGAGACCAACTTCCAGCATTATTTATAAAATTGACAAAATGCATGTGAACAGAATTAAAATCTACAAGAAAGCAGGACCCTTAATTTTCCAGTCCTCTCCCCCTTTTTTTACCGAAGGGTTGATTTGGAAACAATATTCAAACAGTGAATAAATGCAATGAAAGTTAATAATACATGAGATTTGAACATATGAAAAAATGAGACAGATTTACATTGCTTCAAATTATTATAAGAAAATATTGCCAAATATCACCACTGATGATATAAAGTTCTTCTGGAGATGCAGGCAGGGCACCATTTCTGGTCTTCTCAGTGTTGCAATATGGGGTTCATATAGGACAAACTTGGCAGATGTCACCATAGAGAAAAGCATTTATCAGTACAATGAGGAATTTTAATTTTTTTTTTGTTGTTGTTGTTCATTGAAGATTATCAGGGAAAGAATTTCCACATTAACAGCCAAAATTAGGATACAGTTTTACATTTGAGGCTGTGTTAAAATGGAATGACAACAAGTGGTTGATTTGCTAGGCCATATCAGCCATCAGACACCTTTAATTTTATACCAGGACAAAGTTACTATGAACAGTGTCTCAAGCCTGAGATCAATATTTGGTAAAAATACAAAGCTTCATGAAGGACATGTTGCAAAACCTAAATGCTGATAGACATTGACTAGCACAATCTGAAATTCTTCCCTAGTCTGCTTTTATCCCCTAATTCTAAACCAAAAGACTTTTCCTATGATGGTGATTTTGAACTTGATGATGGGTGATGGGTCCTTGGACCTAACTACTCTTTCCTTTTGTTTCATTGGATTTTAGCTCTAAAAGAGTCTTACTTTTTTTTTTTTTTTTAATATAAAAAAGCAAAAGAAAACAAAAAAGATACACTCTTACATGTAATAAAATTTTTGTTCACTGTCAAAAAGGAACCATGGAATTGAACATTGACCCAAGAAACAGCTGTTATACCTCTCAGTGATATGAAGGGGGTTCTGTTCTGCGTGCAGCCATATGAATTACCTTTTACTGCTGCTTACCATGCCATGCTAGCTTTTCATGTGCAGCATCATAAGGCTGTAGCATCTGGTATTTGTCTCTTGCACACAGACAAAGCCAAGAACAAACTGTGGCTTATAGGTATGTACCTTTTAACCTTGAACAGGTTCAGTTACCATGAATTGGAAGAGCGTAGTCAGAGGATGCATTTCACAGCTAGGAGTTTCTGAGAACACGGTGAAGGGGTCTCACCTGACATCTGTTTTCTGCATTCTGACTGCCACAGATACTGCTGTCACTCGGCTGTTTCCTTCATCTTGCAGGGGATTTCAGTGAGACAGTGGAAATGACAGAAGGAATCAGCTGGAGTCTAGTTAAGTTTAAACAGAGTCAGCAGCATCTGTTAGAATACCTTTGGAACAAAGGTCTGATTTCTAGCTCAAACTTCATAAAACTTCACAAGCTGAATTGCTTTTAGACATGTTTGTGATAAAACGCAGCATTTAATTCAAGGTCACACTGAAGAGAACAAATGAAGTCAGACTTTCAGAGACCAGTTCCTAATACTTATTTGCATATGAGTAACTTAAATGCTAGATAAAGTCCATTTCTAGAAATTCAAAATAGTATTACAGAATTTGATTGATATTATATTTTTAAAATGTGCAGAAAGAAATTCCTTTCTAAAAGAAGAAGCAGAATTATAGTAGAGCATATTCTTTTTGTTCCAAATCAACACATCAGCAGCCAGCCATAGAATTTTGGCCCAGAGACTAGTCAGTGTTTCAAACAGAATGTCAAAAATACATGTAGTAACTGGGAAGAATTAAATAAATCAGAGGTATTAAACAATGCTAGAATACGGTGCCATTAAAATGAGAGAGACCAAAGAAGGAAAAATTGTCTCCAGGATTACAGTTTTACTCATGTTAGTACTTTAACTCTCTTTGAGATTCATATTCCAAAATCTGATCTCAGAATCAGATTTTGATAGCCTTTTCTAAAGAGTATCCCCTTTTTAAAGCTTAGAAAAGATTGTCGAACTTCTCTGTTCAAATACAGAAAACACCCAAGCTCAGCCCCACTCTTAACTTGTGAGGATTCATAACTTCATCTTCCCCTGCAGTGAACAGCATTTTGGTTAACATGTGGCTGTAGCTTGGAAACACCTTCCTCCCTTTCTCTGAAATTCTCTGATTGCACTGGTCTGTCTAGTAAAAACAAAAAATCAAAAAAACCCCCCAAAACAACAACAAAACAACCACAAAACCAAACAAGACAAAAAAACCAACAAGGAAGACAAGGAAGTGCACTGATTCCCACTGCCAAGACCTTGCACTTTTGAATGGTGAACAAGGCTACTCAAGCATTCAAAAGGCCTTCCTGCTAAAAGATCTGGAAATAAAATGCTTATGGGATGAGACAAAGGCTTTAAAGGAGTTTCTTAGATTCAGGCAGAAATCAGAAAAGTCAGGTTAGTTACCTTTATCTGCTTTATTTCCACGAATTTGAAAAGGAATTGTCAATACTTTCAGCCTCATACGGCTTTTTCCAAAGTATATACCGTAAAGTTAATGAGAGGGAGTATGAATACAAAGCAGTGGGAGTCATGTAATTTAGCACAGTGAAAGTCTCCCATTCACTTTGTTTTTTTTCACACTTTTGGTACCCTTACTCAAACCTTGAACCAATTATGATGATTCAGACTGTGTACACCCAATTGATCATCCAGATACTCAATCACAACAATATGTAAAAAGGCTGTATTGTCAGCTTGTTTTTCTTAGTCCTTATTACCCCAGTGGGAGGAGCATTTTTTTTTTTGTGTTTGCATCTCTTTCCTGGAATTTTGTCTGAATACTTTTTCTTTTCCCATTCTATTATAATAATTCATCCAGTAAAGCACATTACAACTATCCTCTCTCCTTTAACTCTGATATTTCTACATGTAGCAAAAATAACTTATCTATCAGAGGATAAAACTATAGCAAATGTATTATCTTTTATGCGTTACTGTATATGAGCTTATCGGAAGGAAAGGCTTTAAAGTGTACAAGTTTATGAAATTCTAAGCAAAAAGGTATTCTAACTCATCACAATTTTGAGCAATCTTACCCATGAACTAACAATGAATACATAAAAAGTCAGCCCACAGGGTAACTCCTTCAAGGTTATAAGCACTTGAAACTTATAGCCAATGAACACCTTTGCAACCATAGTCACCATGACAGAGCAAATACACTGAATTCTATTGCATCTCACAATCAGAAATATGGGGAAAAGCCATGGAATAGCTGCTAAAATAATAAGCTGTAACACCTAAAGCTAGGAGACAAGATGTACTGAAGCAGAACAAAGGAAACAAATAAAAAAGAGATTAACTTCTCTGTCCCAGAGTTATCACAGCTCCCACCTAAATACCCACATCTTGAAAACATAACTTACATTGCAAACTACTTTAAGGTCTGTTTATGGTACATTTCAGCTGTCAATTATTCCCCAGCAACTGACACTGCCTAGGTGATGTGTATGTGCAATATGTTCAGCAAAACGAAATGTAATGTAAATAGGAGGGAAAAAAATCCAGAAAACATGAAGTAAATGTTATGTCAGGTAACACTAGTGACCTTTTCCTGTAGCAATATGTTTTAACTTACTATACCTGTAAGTTACCAGTAATGGATAAGAATGGCAGTCTAAGCAAGATGGAGAAAACAGTGCTGTTATAACATTGGCAACAAAATTTAGAGGAGGTTTGCATAGAAACAGAAATACCATGGAAATATTATAGTTATAAATACACCTAGAAAATATGTTTTATTTATGGGACAAGCCAAAATTACATTTGGTCCTAGATTAATTTATTAACTGTTTAATTCATACGTTATATCATAAAAGTCAGTCATCAGTTTCTTCATTTTGGTGAATAGAGAGGGTCAGCTTTAAGCAATAATTGTAAATGTGTTTGGCATGCTATTTATAGCCACCAGTGATACAAAGCAGAGACTTAAATGACTACAATAACTTCAAAACTCAGTCCTGATCTTTAAATTTTTAAAAGCATGAACACAGACTCAGAAGCATATTTGTCTCCAAATGGATATTTACATTTGGACATGGATTTCCTTTTCCATGCTGACCTGTTACAAAGATTGCATTGGTAGAAAAAAAAAAAAACAACAACCATTTTTTGTGACATACAATAATATAGCAACCATATTGGATCATGGAAGAGAAGGTATATGTAAGGTCTTGTCCACTGAGAAAGAAATAATTAATTTAAATAATTTTTTATATTTGTCTTATGTGGCTGGTTTTGGTAGCAGGAGGGATTGCAGGGGTGGCATGTGAGTGAAGATATTAGAAGCTGTTCCTGTGTTCGACACTTCCATACTGGAGTTCCAGCAGAGTCCAAGAGGGAGCTGCCTCTTGCCAAAGCTGAGCCAACCACTGAGAGTAACTCCACCTCACTGACGGCATACTCAAAAAAGGGTAAAAAATGCTGTGCAGCAGCAGCTGGGAAAGAGGATTGAGAATATGTGAGAGAAACAACTCTGCAGGACCAAGACTGTGGTGAGACAGGCTGCCCCCTTGCAGCCCCATGGTGGAGCAGGTTATCCATTCTGCAGGCCATTGGGGACCCACTGATGGAGCAGGTGGAAAAGGAGGAAAGCTTTCCTTTTCCCTGAGGAATGCTACAGATGGTGGAGAGCCCATGCAGGAGCAGGCTCCTAGCAGGATCAGTGGTCCTCTGGAGGACCCACACTGGAGTAGTCTGCTCCTGAAGGACTGCACCACATGGAAAGGACCCATCCCAGAGCAGTTCTTGTAGAATTGGCACCTTGGGAAAAACACACTTTGGATCCCTTCATGAAGGACACTATCCCATGGGTGGGAATCCACACTAGAGCTGCAGAACTGTGCGTGAGGAGGAAGGAGTGGGAAAGACAGCGCTTTGTGAACTGACCAAAAATCCTATTTCCCATCACCTGCCCTGTTCAGGAGAAGGAGGTAGCAGAGTTAGAAGTGAAATTGAGCCTGGTAAGAAGGGAGTGGCAGGGTGAAAGTGTTTATAATTTTGTTTTATTTCTCACTATCTCACTCTGTTACAATTAATTGACAATAAATTAAATTATTTTCCCCAAGGTGAGTCTGTTTTCTGTGATGGCAATTGATAAGTGGTTTCCCTGTCCTTTTCTTGACCCATCATTTTTCGGTGTGTTTTCTCTCCTGTCTTCTTGATTGAAAGAGAATAGTACAGTGGCTTGGTGGGCACCTGGCAGTCAGCCAAGGTCAATACACCACTTTTATCTAGAACAAAGTATTTAGCATATATTTTTTTTAAATGTACTAATTAATACCTTATATGTATGTGCATTTCTAGAGCGCTTGTATTGTTTACTGGGGGGTATTTTCGTCCATTTCAGGAGTTTGGTTTTTTGTGTTTTATTTATTACTGATAATTTCAGCAATTCCAAATGGTCCTTTGCCAGATTTCTGGGAGATTTAAATAATTTCTTGGTGTAGGAATCCATCTATTTTTTAATTGAAATTGAATCTTATATCTTATTAATCTATTTTAAATACTTATTTAACTGCCATGAAGACCCCAAATTCCCGGTATCTAAAAAAGTCCCATTAAGACCGTGATATATTCTTTTCCCAAATAATTCAGACATACATGCAAGTGTTAAAATAAATAATACCTATCAATAGCTACTAGATATCTGGTGATACAGTAGCATATCAAAAACATAAAGTAAATTATCAAATTTCTCAGAAAAAAACCCTGTTATTTCTATCGATTATGCCATCATTTTAATGCCTTCCACAATTTTAAAGTCTATATTATAAGAAAACTGGAAAAAAGGCATCAGATAACATTTGGCAAAGAATTTGCAGACCACTTTACCTTATTAGCTTGATCAATGGATCCTCAAGCTCAGGAAGAATAAAACCTTGGTTTTCCATTCTAAAATTTTGATAATATAAGCATACTTCAGTGGTAAGTAAAGGCAGATAAACAACATGATCATGACTCACCAAGAGTGAAAAATAGACAAATATAAACATTTTCAAAACAAAGACAATTTGTGAGCATCATTTACAATACAGACAAATTTAACAAACTTCAGAACCAAGACTATGTGGGGAAAACATTCCTTTCTTCTCAGATGAAATTACTCATCTCATTAAATTAACTTCTTTTCTAAGACCTAGTTTTTTACAAAAAAAAAAAAAAAAAAAAAAAAAAAAAAAAACAAACAAAAAAACCCAAAAACAAAAAACAAAACAAAAAAAAAAAAAAAACAAAACAGAAAACCCAAAAAACCCCCCAAAAAACCAAAAAAACAAAAACAAAACCAAAAAATTTTTAAAAAGATTTTTTTCTCATTTCAAGGCAAAAAAATTGTTTTCCAAGAAAAAATCTGGGGCATTTCCAAGTTTATCCCATCCACGACTTTTGGATGAAAATCTAGGATTTCTGGCAGTTGTTACTTTTCACACCCTCTCCAGCCTCATTCACAGCAAGTTTGACTCATGGAAAGTGTTTGTTTCTTCACAACCATGAACACAAATGAAGGAAATCATAAAAAATATAAAATAAGAAAAAGCTTGAAATAAAAGACTCAAATATCATGTGCAGCTGTTTCAATCCCCATTTTTAATCCCATGAGACATTGTCATCAAGAGTGTATTTTCCAATTTGTGTGAAAGCAGTAGGTCTTACAGTGTACAAATGCTCAGCAACAGACAAGAACAGTTTGTGTCAGGAGACTTAATTCCATGAGCTCAGCTGCTAGAAAAGAACTGCAGCATGAGATGAACCCTGCAAGTAACTAGAAAAGCATTTTAATCATGGCATATATTTCTGAACAGAAATCTTTTTTGAGAGGAAAATCTTCCATGGATATTGAGAGTTATATTTTCTCAGTTTTTTTCCCTATTTAATGAGCCTCACTTAATGCCCAAAAGTAAAACTAGGCTCATCCCATTTTGCAAAGTCTGGTATACACATGAGATTTTTCTAAGAAATTGCCATGGAAAAAAAATTTCAAATAGGCACCTTGATTATATGAATGTAATAAATACGGTATCCTGACTCAACCTGCTGTCACTGCTGCTGTGACCGTTCTGGCTCTGTCAGCAATGGAGAAAAAACATAATACTTTCTCAAACACAATGCAATCTCTGATTTGGATTAAAAAATTCAATTCAAGCTTCATTATGATGTTTTTAATCCATTAAAAAAGTGAAAAGGGTGCAGCTTCCTTATTCTTAGACGGAATTCAACAGTCTCCCCTTTATACCATTAAAATTGATTTTTACTGTTCACAATCTTTAAAACAGTCTGTTATTCAAATACACACACAAAGTCAATAATCAGGTAAAGTTTTAACACATTAGATTCCTGGTTGAAGTGTACTTAAGTTTTTCTGGAAGTCGATTTAAGGGAAACAAAACCAAAGAGCATACTAAGAACAAAGCCTGGTTTTAACCTCCAAAGTTTTGTCTTTTGCCAAAATCTCTTTGGAGAGCTTATAAGTTGTGAGGAATAGCTCAAAGAGATTGAAAATGTTTTCAGAGTAACGGAAATGACTAGAAAAGTATTTGGTTAGTTTATCCTGTGTTAGCAATATTTTTTTGTAATGTAAATTTGTTCTTATACCGTATATACATATTTTGCACACAACACTATTTCTAGAATTGCAAAATCACAGAGACAAACAAAATAAAATCTGCATTTATTTCTGGCCATAGATTTACAGCACTGATGTATTTCCCACAAAATGAAGATAAAATTCATTACAGTTAAGCAGTGAAGGTAAAATAGGAGGTGTTTTTTAGTATGAAAGAGTGCAACACGGTACAATTTCTAGTTCTACTGTGCATCACTAGATGCTATGCTTTATTCCTGTGGATTAAAAGTACCAATGAGAAGAAACAATATATTAGAATATTTATTTAGACCATCACAACTGAAGTACTCAATATTTATTTTGCTGAAATGTATCATTGCAATTAAATGAGAAGAGTATTTTAGTTAGTGAAATATTTTGTTTAATGTAGCTGAGATTTTGTTTATTCACCTCAGGTCTATAAAATTTTAAGCACTAAGACATATTAAAATGTTTTCATAATGATTAATTGATAGAAATCATGTAATTATATGATGATAGAAATTCAATCCACTGTTTGGAACCATTCCTGAAAAAGTTGCTAGAACTATGGTGAGGAACAGTTTTCAGCATCAAATAGTAAGAAGTTTATTTTTCAGTTTAAAACAAAATCTATGTATTTCTAAGTGACTCAATGAAAACATACCACAGCAATTTTTTCCTTGTGGAAGTAACACATGGTAGTTTCCAGGTGTTTGAATGAAAGTATTCTTTTATCAACACTAATGTCAGTCAAAAAGTTTAATTTATCAATTATATTTCTCTGTCTAATGCTGTTAAATATATGCGGTTTTAATTTCCAATTGTCACTTAGCCCATGTTAATTACACATAAAATAATCAAAACTATTGATAGGAAAAAGCCTTAAACAAAAGTTTTCTCATAAAGGGCTCCCCTTAAAACATTCTTTTTTTCTTATGTAAGTATATTCAGTGCTGGTTTTGTGTTTCAAGAAAGGGCAGTGTACCTACTTTAGCCGATCATCTCTTTTTATTTTTCATAGACAACTGAAAAACAAGGTTTGCAATGCTTGGTGTGGAGCTGTGTTCTACGATGAAGTAAAAGAGGTGTTAATTGATTCTGATTGACAGAAAACTAAAATTATTAGATGTGTCACTTTGAATACCCGAGGCCTCAAAAATAAGGACAAAGTTTTCTTGAATGAGTTGCTGCAGGCCTGTGAATATGAATGTCTCGTGAAGGTACCTGCATTTTCCAAACAACAGAATGTTCATGAGAAATAACAAATTAATTGTAGATATAATTAAGAATCAAATAAAGGGAGATTTGTGAGTGCACTCACGGCAGCTGACGATGCTAGGTCTCCCACCAGCCTGTACCCTGTCAGATATCTCACCTTTTCTCAGGTATTGTTGGATCTTTAGGACTTCACCTGCATTACTGACCAATTTGGAATTAAAGAAGATTGGTGAATCAAAGCAGTAGGTAACCCTAACTAAGTGAGCCTTAAGAAAACTAGGAGTAGTCCTTTGACAGATGATCCTCATTTCGCACACATGCAATGCTGTTTAAAACACCAAAACAGTCATGCTGGAAAGATATATTTTCTTCCTCAATTGATGCCCCCATTTCTGAGAAGCATCATATTCACTTTCACCTCTTCCTGGAGAAAGTAGTAATTATTGTCCCTACCATCATTGCTCTTTTAAAATTTCTACTTGCAAAATCTTCTACTTGCATTTGTGCTAATTTCTAGGTGAAGCTGTGGTGACAGCTGTCCAGTCCTCACAGGAATGATATCTTCAATTTCCAAGAAAAGAACATATTCTGCCCAAGCCTTAAGATTCCACCTGAGGTTTCCATACCCTGAGGGAATGGCAGTATCTGTGTGTTCCCAGCCGCCTACAATCCCTTTTTGCACACGGACGTCTTCACAAATAAAAGATTTCAATTTTAACCTAGTAACCAAGTGTTTCTTGTTTTCCCAAGAGCTTTGAAAAGCTGCACCACATGCCTTATGCTAAAACACTTAACTTCTGGTCACACAGCCCAAATTTAATTCCCTATGTTTATAAATTTCTTTCCCTTCCCTCTCTGCTTTGATTTTCTCACAATTTATACCAGATAAATTAGCTCCTATGCTACTGATAGCCCTCTATAGACCCTTGTTTTCTCCCTGACATCTGCTTTCAAGAATAGTTGGCAACAATATGCAAACAAATAAAGCACCTTAACTACTTAAATGGTTCCTAGGATTTTCTAAGTGGGCCTAATCTCTTCTGATGTATTGCAACGTGAACAATCCACTAAAATGAATTATTTAACTACAGATATTTTTCCTCCTGCAAGCAATATCATGCAGGCATTTATACTTTATAATCAGACAAGAATCAGAATATATTGAACTGATAAGGACTTGATAATTTCTAAATGAGATTAAGTTGTGCAATGAGAATAGCTGACTATTCTGAGCTTGATTTGCAAGTTATATTTTCTTTAAAAAGTGAATTAATTAGACTGGGCCTTAGAAGAGAGATTGTATTCCTGCTAAAACTGTGAATCTGGAGGATCCAGGGTGCAAATTTGTGCAAAAGGAGCAGTGAGGGAATCAAAGCAGGGATCTTGCAGCAGAAATAGAGAGTGCAGTGGTGGATGGGGAACAGCCCCAGCCAGACCTTTTCATGTCTTCATGGAGATCAGGAGCAATTGGAGAAAGTTTCTTCTAACTCAAAAAAGGCAGCAATAAATTTAATCTGGAGTTAAAGGGTCTTCTAATTCTGTTAATTAGAATGTTAAGCATGATAGTTTCTATTTAAATATAATCCAAACTCTCAAATACAGATTATATATCTGATGCCTTCTTTTGGGAAGCAGCAATAAAGAAAACTTCTCAACAAACTCACTTCAAAGAAGGCCCTATTATTGTAGTGCTCACGGAATATTGTAGGAAAGAAAGCACCTAACAGGAAAAAAAAAAAAATTCTACGGTCTGTTTTAGAATTTCCAGCAGAATTTTCCACTTTTGTGATTTCTGAAAATACAAAATAGCCAGGTATCAGTGGAAAATTTGTTCAAGAACACTTATATCATATCTGTTCCCTTGATCCTTTCTTCTTATCATAGTGTGTTGAAAAAGTCGTGCATTTCTTCTTTTTTAATTACATTCTGAGCCTAGTATAGCCCCTTTACAGAGCAGGGCTGCATATACTGAAATATGCAGGAGACACCCAATAAATTAATAACAAAAATCTGGATATATTTATGTGCAATCTATTTCCATTACACATAGATGTCAACCTGTTGACAAAGTTGATCATAAGAATTCAGTTGGGCAATTATGGTCTTAGATATCCGTGTCTAAGATGAAAGCAGAATTTTATAGAATAAATACATTAAAAAAAATCTAAAAAGGAAACAAAGGAAATATTTTTATTTGCTTATTTCTCTGTATGTTTGTTTTGTAACAGCACAACACTGTCCTTACAACTGAAGTGATGTCATAACATGTCTTTCACAGCAGAATATTTGTTCACATTTTTTATGGAACCTGGACAACACCTAGGTTTATCCTAGCTGATGACATCCTTTTTGAAAACCCAGAAGTTTATTTAATGGGTACTTCATAAAAAAAGAGTAAAATCATGGCAGTAGAAATAACCAGAATCAAAAAGAAAAGCATTGTAGAAATGTCAAGTTTGAATGAATGCAAGGCATTTAAAGAACATTATTTCTAATATTTTCATTACAAATAAATGAAACATAATGTAAATATTACCAGGTCACAAATGATTACCCAATGCACTTCCTGAGTCATCTTGAACTGTGAAGACTGATTTACTCATAAAGGTTAACTTCAATAGGCTTGGAAATTCAGCAGTGAGTAGATCCTTTAGCAGATAAAACTGAGGAAATAGGAAATTTGTGAAAAGCTGCCAACTCTTCAAAGTTATAACACTGAAAGCATAAGTATTTAAACTGAAAAAATGTAGAAAATTTAGTAGGAGATCAGCTTAGATAAACTATGAATTCTTCATTGACCTCAAATAGAAGAAGGAAGTGTTTAGAAACCAAAAATAAGGAGAGATTACTGAAGAGAAAAATAAAGCCTGAGGATAGAAGAAAAAGATTGAAAGGTCAAGACATAAATGAGATGTAATTAGCAAAAGGCATAAGAATGACAAGAAATCAGTTTCTAAGTATAAGAGGAAGACCAAGGAAGGCATTGTTCTGAAACTAATCAAGAAGAAATGCTATGCACAGATAACACAGAGAAGGATGAAGCTTTTAATGATTTTTTTGCACCAATCTGCAGTAAAAACATCCATTAAGGAGAAGTGCCTAGCATAATTAATATCAGCAACAAAAGGAGAAGATCTCAATATGGAATAGGAAAGATGAGTTGCAAGCACTTAGATAACGTAAATCAATGTGATCTGATGAACTTCATCCTAGGATACTGGCTGATGTAATCAAAATACTTTTTGTGGTTATCTTTGAAAACTCTTGGAAGGCAGCTGCGTTACCAAATGGTTCGAAGAAATAAAAATCCCTGTTCATAAAAGAAGAGAAAAGAAGAAGCTGGAGAATTATATAGCAGTTAGTCTGACTTCATTCCTCTGATTAAAACCAGATCTTTTTAAATTAAAAAAAAAAGCAAGCCAAGTACCACTTTTAAACACTGTGAAGATAATAAGGAGATGACTGTGAGCCTAAACTACATGGGTTTTTCAAGAACAAATACAATCAAACCAAGCTGTTTTCGTCTTCTGACATAGTAATAAGAATTTGATTCGGGAAGAATGAGGGGAGAAAAGATGCAGCAGTGCTATACAGGCCAAATTTAAAACTTTGGAACTACTGCTACATTTCATACAAAATTTAAAAAAAAAAAAAAAACAGGAATTAACATGTATTTGATTTAGTTCTTATGCAGATGAGAGCTAATTGTGAGGTACAGAAGAACTCTTATTTATCTGGTGAAATTCTTACATCTGCATGATGATGTGAATAACAAAATCAAACAGCTGAATATGGGAAAGAAACAAATCTGTATATTGAAGACACAAAAGCCTGTCAATATCATAGGGGATAGTCAGCAGTATAAGACCACACTTCCTGATACTAATGTGATTGGCTTCATGTTGGTAAGTGAATAACAACATGAGCAAACTACAAAATTGATGTCAGACATAAGTGAAACAGCAATAGCCAGGAGAAGAACAGATGACACAATGTGATAAAAATAACCAAGAACTTGAAAAGGGAAATTACATGCAGCTAGGAAAACTCTTTCCTGAAAGGAGTATGCTGAGAACACATTTTGAAGCAAACAGCTGAGGCTGGTATCTGAGCAATATCACCCTGGATGGTTGAAAATCACAAAAGCTTGTAACTGGAGCACAGGAGTTTCAAAAGTGCCTGTGTTGCTCAAGTGTCACTGCATCAATTGGTCAGTAAGATTAAGCAGCCTCAAAATCAAAAAAAGAACAAGCAACTTTTGACATAATAGGGGCTTTAAATACCATCCTATGACATGCCCAAGAGCAAACCACAGAAAAAGGATAAAGACTGAACCACAGTAACACAAAAACCTGATGAGTTAATTTTTGAGGAGTAGAGTTGCTCTTCTTGGACAAAACAAACCTCTCTTGACTCTGACTCATTTCTGTGTTATTGTTATATACCTGTATTCTGGAATAAATAAAAACAGCGGCACAAGAATAGATCAAATGGTAGAATGATAAATTACTACATAGAATGGATGTAATCATCTGTACTGGAACAGGATATAAACCATCCAGAATATGACAATTTTCCAAGAAAAGATCTGGAGCTTTTGGCAAATGGCTGGTTGCTAATGCACTGATATTATTAATACAAATATTTCAGAAAGTCATTATGAACAGACTTGTGGACTACTGATCACATTATTTTTATCTTATCAGACATTTACACATTCTCCTGATTTATACAGACGGGTAAGGCCACAGTTGGAACAGTGTACATAGTTTCACATGTCTCACTTCAGGAAATATTTGCATTTATTGGTAGAAAAACACAGCACAGCAAAAAATATGACAGAAATTTAGGAAGCTCCTGAGACAAGGACCTTAAGTCAGACAGGCTTTTGTACTAAGCCTATGCCTACTTTCTTTCTTTATAGTAAAATTCCCAAAGAATCACAAATCGTTTTTAAACTCACAAAAGCCAGGGATTATTAAACTATTAACTGGAATTCCTAGCTTTTAAAATACACAGAGATTAGAAATATACAGGATTTATATGCAGTTATTTCTCTCAAGTCACTGCTTCTTTACTTCCATCCTGTTCAGTGACTAAGACACAGAAAATAAAGCCCAGTTTTCTGTGCTCCCTCTGCAACACCTCTGAAAATTTTCTTCTGCTCCCTATTTCTTCTCAGCAGCTCAGGTTCTCTTCCACCTGCAGACTTCTACATAATTCAAGTGACTTTCTCACTTTCTTCTTCTTGCCACAGCATGTAGTTTCCAGAAGCCCTGCTTTCTGCCAGCTTCTGTTGCTTCCTGAGAAGAAACATATCTCTTCTCTCTATAGAGAAGTATCTGAATTAATCCCTCTCCTGAAAGGAGGATAACATGCAATAACAAAATGCAAAGTTACCATCTGTCCTATTCCTGTAAGTTCCTATTAGAAATAATCTGTTCTTCATTGCAGATATGGAAATGAAAAGAAATAATAATCTTAAATTTCAACAAGAAGGATTCAGGCTAAAGACAAGAGAGCATAACAAATTACTTGGAAGACTGGAGTCTTTCTCATCATGGATACTTTTAAAAAGAGTCAGCTATTCATCTATCAATACAGTTCACCCACAGAATATAAGAAAGAAGAAACCCTATAATTGTTTTTTTCGAAGTTTATTCAAATGTATTCTGTAGATGCTTTCACATTGTTGATTTCAGCAGGTGTTGAAGATGGAGTGGAATTTTCTGTATTCACTCATTATGGGGGACTGGGTGAACCTTGAGAGTGGCATGAAACCTTATAGGTAGAAAGAAACTACTCGAGAAATATATAATGGTTGACTAAGAACTATTTTAAATATAATGCTTTCGAAGAAGTTAGGCTTTAAAGATTTGAGTCTGTTTGACTGATATTCATGGCTATGCCCAAAATCTTTTAACTTTAATGTGACGTCATAACAACACTGTCCATAGGATATTAGATATCATTTAAATTCAATATTGAATAGGCAAAGAAGTGATTTAATGTCTACAGTTTTTTTCTTTGTCAGAGGTATTTCTCCATGCAAACTTGAAAATGTAGGAATAGGAACAACTCAAAAATTAGATAATGGTGTATAGGCTTTTGAAAGAATTAAGAAAGGTTTTATTTAAGGTTTTTTTTATATTTGTCCAGTTTAATTTCCATACCACAAGAAAGCAACAGGAAAGCGTTTTTGTTTGTTTGTTTGTTTGTTTTTTGTTGGTGTTTTAGGGTTTTGTTTGTGTGTTTGTTTTATGTAGAGATACAAACTTGGGTGGTTTTGCTGGAGTTAAGTTGTTTTAGTTCTGTTCTGATTGTTTTTTAAAAATTATTGCAGTAGTAGTAGTAGTAGTAGTAGTAGTAGTAGTAGTAGTAGTAGTAGTAGTAGTAGTAGTAGTAGTAGTAGTACTATCCCCGGGTCTTTTTTTTTTAGCTGAGACCAGTAAAGCATGTAATGTTTTGAGCAGGTATTTCAATATTAGTTGGTCGTCAATATTTCCTCTAATTTACATTTTCATCTCATTCTTGAATTTACTTGCTCTTTATAACAGGTTCAGTGCTTAAAAATAAGTCTCTAAAATAATGTTTTGGCATTTGTATGTCAGTT
Organism: Brachypodius melanocephalos; assembly: GCA_013398615.1. Lineage (NCBI taxonomy): Eukaryota > Metazoa > Chordata > Aves > Passeriformes > Pycnonotidae > Brachypodius > Brachypodius melanocephalos. Next base: position 20,327,176 of record VZSR01001854.1, on the reverse strand, counting down.
TTTCTTTAACTTTCTATGTGACACATAACCTTTATTTTATGCAAAGGAAAAAAAAAACCAAAAATCAAAAACAACAACACAATGTTGTGTTCCACAAAGCTCACTGGCCTTTCTGTCATTCTTTTTTCCACCAGACGTATGTGTGTTTAATATATGCACAGAAAACATTGTAAATGAGGCTTTTGTTGTGCATGTCAAATTACACCCAGAATGATATTTGTGACATTTATTAAGAAAGGCAGAAAAACCTGAAAAGCAAAACAAACAAACAAAAAAATTAAAAAAGAATGGCATAGTTGTATGGCATAAAGCAATCTTATGATCATATTTAAACCAGATTTGTGTGTTGTTCAGACAGTAAATTTGAAAGTTTAGGAATAGCTGCAACAGGCTGATTGGTCCACACATATATGGTAATTTAGGAGGAACATTACGGTATGAGGAGCACCTGCATGGTCAGCCTGCAAGGAGGCTTCAGTACCATCCACCTGTCTTGACTGAGACCTAGAGAGGAATGGAATGAAATTGGATCCTATCACATTCACACCTGCTTCATAGCATCAGCAAAACTGCCTGGAATTCTCTTTTTGATAATGAATGGAAAGAATCAGGTCACTTTTATCACCTCTGTGTAATTTCTAGTGTTATTTATTTGTATAAAAGTTGCTGTGATGGACAGATTTTTCCTTGGATGGGCTGGTTGAGCCTTGCTGTTGTTTCTCTGATGGCCCAGGACCCAAGTCTTAAGCAAAGTGTTTCACAACAGCCGAGGTAAAAGGCCGACAAGCAGTTCCTGTTGAGGTGAGGTCAGGCGTTTTATCATGCCAATATCCTCCTTTCTGGTAAGGAAAACTCCTCCCAGAGGAGATTCTGGGAGCTCACAAGTAAGCCTGAAAGCATGTCATGTCACTAAAAGGATCCATAAACCATCGCAGACTCCAGAAGCACTCCTATACCCCATCCATCCACCAGACTCATTTTCGGTGCTGCATCAGACAGCGTAAATCCCCTCCCAAGGAGGGACTCAGGGCATTCCTGTGTAATCCTAAACACACATAACCTGTCAAACTCTGGTGCTCAGGCTCTCAGCCACACCCTCAGTGGATCAAGACTTCAACCATCACTCTGACCACAGACACCCAAACTTCAATGATGAAGTTTCTTGTCCTTTCCTTCTCTTTCTTTATTTTCTTTCTGTATTTGGGTTGTGATGCTTTTATACTTTTATAGAAAAGAGTCAGACTAACTACATACCTCCTTCCCATTTCAACCAAATTGTTTCAAAATGTCTGTCTCATATATAGACCAGTCACTTAATGTTGTTCCACTTTAGTCTGCCCCAAGAGATCTATCAACAAGAACTTCAGTTACCTGACCTGAGAGTCAGGTTGTAACAGATGCAAAAAGACCATCAAATGGATGCACAAAACAACAGCAAGCTCAGCATCCACATTACATGTGCAGGTTTAATATAGGAAGAGGGTCCAAAATTGTCACCCATACAAAGCTGAAAGGAAGTTTTCCAAGACAGTGTGTATATACATAATGATTGTTGTAAATTGCATAATATTTTTTTGTGTGATCTTGGATCCAGTTTTACAGTGTGGAGACATCCTTTTGACATAGCTGTCACACAAACAAGATTACAGAAAGCAGAATGAAGTAGCTTTCAACAAATTAGGTTGTACACTTAAATGACAATTGCTCGGTCTCCCTATGGAGTTCCTGAGTTGTCTCTGTGATGTTCAGACATGTGATAGAGCCCAAAATCCACTTCTGGATACTTTTCTTGAAGTAGGGCTAATATTACTTCAGGGAATTTAGGAGGAATCAAAATGTCCTTTTATATAGAACATAACTCAGAACATACAACTGAAAAGGAATGGAATGATCAGTCTCTGTTTTGGACTTTGGTGCTTAAGTTTCTTAAGAGATGAAAATTGACTGGCAGTTCAATTGTCAAACTGACAGACGAAAGGGTTTTTTATCTCTTCGTGCTTGCTTCACAACTCAATATCTGTTGTCTTCTAGTATATGATTCCAGCAGAAGATCCAGGGTCTATATACAGGACAGGATATACTTTGGTTTGTCTCATCCTTGCTTCTAAAGATGGCACTGAGAAGAAGGTAAGTTGTTATGAATAACTTCTCCACACTAAAGTACGGGAATTTTTATTTCACAGAAGGGAATGAACAGTATTTGAATTCCTTAAATATTTTCAAAAGATATATTAGAACATATTTAAATATGTCAGAAAATCAAGGTCTTACTTTAACATTTTTTTCTTCATATTATGCAATTTAAGAAAGTATATTTATCTAAGTATAATAGATGTGGAAAGAAAATATATGTCACAAACTTGTGCCATTTAACTGAAAAATCACTATCATTTCCTCAGCTACCCAGTGTGAAAAAGATTATTATTAATAGAAGATACTCAATGCTAGCTGAGCTCTCAGCAGGATTATTTTATACACTGTTTAATGGACTTTACTGGATTAGTGAGGTATTCAGGTGCCTATTCCTTTATGAAGAAAATTCTCATGTGGTTTTAGAGACTATATAATGTTTGATAAGACTCAGGACAATTCTTCTGGGAAAGAAGAGAGAACAGTTTCACCACCACTCCATGTATAACACACCAGGACAATTCACACAACCTTTGCCTCTTCCTGTCTGCTGAGCAAGAGCTTGCCACGTAGAGACAGAAAGTTAGAAAGCTATGTGTAGTGGTGCATTTTTTAGTTAATCAGTTCCATGTGGGCATTTAGTCCAAGCCTTTAGTTGGCTGATGAGTTCCTGTCCTTATTAGTGGGTGATGGGTGGTTTCATATTGTGTTGTTATGGTTACCCCATTGTTTTCCC
>VZSR01001854.1:20277181-20324210 GCA_013398615.1 Brachypodius melanocephalos | reverse complement strand
TGGAAAGTTCCCTGGTACTTGGAAAGTTCGGGGAAGGCTATTGACTAGTCTATAGATTCTGGATTCCCCTCCTCCTTTTATTCATTAGATTGTATTTCAGGTACCCCTTTTGTTTCTGGGTCACTCCCCCATGTCCCCAGTTGGTTCCAAGTTTGTGCCTTCCCTTTTCCCTGCCCCGCTTGATAAAGTGATGTTTGAGCCCAGGAAAACTTCTTCTGCCATGATCACCTGGGGTGAATAAACCATCTTCTACCCCCACAGAAGTCCTCCTTTCATTCTTTGCCACTGCCACGCTTCTGCTAGAAGCCCGGACTCACAAATCAGGATTATTAGAGTCAGGTCGGTGAAAGGGCTAACCAGGAACAGGACACGGGATCCCAAGGCAGCACAGAACATGGCTATAACTATGTAGGTTACTCTGGATCATGGCATACTGGTCCCTCCTTCCCTCTCTCTTAATGAAAAAGTTCTGTATGAGTGGAAAACAGGTGTGCCAGCCACAGGAAGAAGTGCATTTCAGACATGGAATATGTGCAGAGCTGTTGAGTGACTTCAGATAGATCTCTGAACTGTCAGGCTTTGCTTGTATACCCAACGGCATTTCCTCTGTACTTCCATCTTAGCACCGCAAAAATTCTGCATTGTTATTTTTAATGAAGAGAGGGGAATTAGGATTCACAGCTAGATAATTGGTTTTGAGTTAAGGCCATAGGCAAGAGAAATGCGATTTTGTTGTACACTGCAACTGTGTTTTTTGTAACACTGTGAAAAATATAGCAGACTAGCCTGACCACAGTAAAAATGGTGGTAAGGTTGTGCTCACTTCTCAGTAGCATCTATAAATGTGGAGGAAACCAAAATCAGAGCTTATAGAGGCCTTCTCTCTGTCGTACCCAGCATAGGAGGAATTCTTTTATTCCATTTACACCATCACACTAGTGCATGGGATCATCCAATTTTCACAAAACTAGCAAATGTGTTACATACTATAGTCTTAAAACTAATTTTTTGCTTGCCTGAGAAATTCTTCATGAGTTAAAGCATACTAGAATTTTAAGAACTTAAAGAGAAATCTGAGGTGCAAACAGAATTTATTTATTATTTTAATATTTTAATGTTGTACATTTTTAAAGTGATTTTTTTTAATTCAGATGCCAATATAGATATTTCAAGGGACCGTATACTGAAACAGAATAGATATTTTTTCTGAATTCACCTACATGAATTTGCAGATCAGAGACTATTGTTAAATATAAACCTAAGCTTGCCATTCTGGACTTTTTTTGGTGATTTATGGATCAAGGCATCACTTGTTTGGATCTTTTCTAAGCCATGTTTCCTTTAAAGAACTTTAATGGGGGTTACTTTGTGAAACTGGAAGCCTCCCAAGATGCCTTATTTTGACTAATGGCCAAGATGAAGCTGTGTTTGAACTTTAAATGACTACACAGCTTCTGTCTCAGCATAGTTTAAGGGTTCACTCACGTTGTGTTTATGCACACAAAGTTTCCATCAGTCTTAAAGGAATAACACAGATATAGGAATTTAGATTTTTTTTTCTTTAAATGCACCATTTCTCCTACATTATACACCTTGCCCATGAATAAAAATAATTTATTCACAAGAGTTGGAAAGAAATCTTTGCAAAAATCCTGTTTTTTTTTCTGATTGGAACAGTCTCTCTTGCCCCACACTGTAGCAGAATGCAGAAGTGATGAAGCACAAGCAAACAACTGAAAAGTGATTTTAATTGAATATTTGTGGAATCTAAAAGTACAGATCTGCCATGGAGAAAGCTAAGGTGGGATATGCGATAAAGAACTTCAGAGTGATGAATTTCCCTTTTCTTTGCCAAGTACTTGAAGTTGTCTCTGGAGTCTGTACTCATGTCCTCTATTAACTTGTCTGTAGCTAGTAAGTCCAACTTTCTCAGCAAGCAACAGACATGAAGTTTCATTGATGGCTGTCTGTTAGAAATATAAACAAATTAGCTAAAAACTTCTCCACGTGGAGTCTTGAAGCTGAATATTGTAGGAAAGGATAAAACTGAAAATTGTAAACCCTCATTGAATGTTAAAGTTTGTATGGAACACAAAATATGATAAAGCAAATGTGTCAAATGTGTTAAAAACATAACACAGAAATCTCTTTGCTATCCAGTCTTCAATTCTTTTAGCTCTTCTCTCTGTTTCACACGTGAGTTGACTGAAGTTTTTTGTTGCTGAAATGCCTGGAGAAGTGAAGGTGTATGTAGTGCTGTTCCAATTTATTGAAAGAATGTCTCTGAAGACTAAATCGACATTAATATATAGTACATATAAATCTAGAATAACAACATCCAAACTCTTCAGATGGGGACTAGTAATCTTAACAGCACTGGACATGTCCTAAAGGCAACCTAAAACTCACAAATTGCAACTTTTTATTAGTGAGATATTTTCTCCCAAGATCATCATAAAGGAAAGTTTATTACACATACTAGAAGGATGCAGAGGCTTTTCGCAAATCTAATTTCTTCATAAAATGTACTTGTTAAAGGGTAGTTTCTAAATCTTCCCAGCTGTCTATACTGACTGATTTTATTTTCAAAAACAACTTAATAGAGGTTGAATTTTCCCTGTAGTAATAGCTCCTTGAAGGCCTTCAGAGAGTGAGTAGTGAATTAAGCAACCTACAGAGTGACCTAAATTATGAACAACCTCTAGGGCACCTGAGGCAAGTGAACTTTCCCTCACTGCATGCTGGAGCTGATGTACAACAACAACACTTTTTTTGTAAAACCTAGCTGCCATTGGCTATTCTGTAATTACTTGAGTTCTCTAAAATAGTAGCTGCTGCTGCCTGCACAAATCTGGTAACCTTCTTACTTGTTTGTTGTCTTCTAAGTTTCTCACATAAGTCTTAGATATGTGGAAATTATGTCAAAATAAAATAAAAAGACAAAAAAGAAATTTAGCTGTATTTTTGTATTTCTAATTAGCAGCACTTTTGATAAGCATTTAAATTTATAACTGTTGGTAAACATCAGCGCTTATATTTTCCCCATATTTCAGCTGAAGTGAGTTAACATAAATCTTTCTTCAGTGTCCTCTGAACTAATTGCTGAAAACCAGTCAAAGCTATATTCATTAACTGGAAATTTTAAGAGACATTTTTATTTTAGCTTGAATAATCTGAAGTGGAAAAAACTAGAATTTTTTATCTATGTTCCAGGAAAAAAAAATAGTAATGGAATTTCTCATCCTTTGAAAACAGAAAAAGAAAATCTCCTCTGTGATTGAACGGAAATACCTATTTGGTCACACCTCCAGATTTCCTAAAAATATATCAAGTCCTATGAATTTAAAACTACACCAAAAGAGAAGGAATTTTTTATAATAATGTTCTCAGTACCATAGGCACTTGATGAAATGGTATGAATTTTTGGTTTGTATCCTATTTTAAATGTAAGACAAAAATTAGCAGAATTGATTACAGAACTCACATGAAAGCAGTGACAGTGTGATTAGTGGGAATAGTATATCTGTAATACTAGCCTTCTAGTATTGTTTTTGCAACTAAGAGGAATTGGGAACAGCAATTTAGATGGTTTTATTGAAATGTGCTCGGTTCATGTTTAATATCACCTTTTTGGCTTCATAACAGAAACATCAAATATATTTTTGTGTATGCATGTGACACAATCTAGGAATCTTATGCTTCCCAAGCTCATTTTAAGTTTCCTCTTTATTTTATATCCACTTTTATTTATTTATTTATTATTTTAATTTTTTTTTTAATACAAATATTTTGTGTCCCAATTACTGTCTGTCTGAAATAATTGTCTTTTCTTTGTTTGGAGGCTTATAATTTGCTGATAGGGAACCACAGATGGCATAAATTATACCCAAATTTTCTTCTTTATTCTTTCTTCTAGCTTCCTTACTTGCTTGATATTTCAGGAAACTGTCATCTGGGGAAAGCCTTAAGATAACTTGCTTTTTTCATCTGATACTGCATCTTTTGTGGCTTAAACACAGGTGACTGTGGTGGTGCTTGTGTGTTCAATCTACTGAGTAAAAGGCCGGGTAAAGAGACAATCTGTGGAGCCATTTAATGGAAATATTTCTCATATTTGTGACTATCATTGCATGGTTGGATTCTGTGACCTACATGGTCCTTGTGATTCCTAAGATTATATTATGCAAATAGACATAATACAGTATATTTTCCAAGATAATATAATGTGAAATGTTCTCCAGATGGATTTGACAACTGTTTTCAAATTAATCATTTGTGTTCTCTAACTATGGCAGTGCTAACTCTGGAAACCAAGTGTGATAGTAAAACTTTTCTCTTTCGTTGTTCAGAAATGCAAGTTATTTTGTAAACAAATTAAACCACCCACCAACATTTTACCACAGTTTTGACATACCAACCTGTTCTAAGAATTCTATTCATTATTTTTTGATTATCATAACCCTCAGCTACTGCAATAGTCTTCTTCCTTTGTTATATTTCTAGTCTTTTAAGTACCAGCTGTGCAATAAATATTTTTTCCATCTATTTTGAATTCGTCAATATTTGTCACAGGCTGTTTTTCTACCTGTATATATTAAAAAATCAATCGTCTTTCAATACACAAATAGTGAGGATTTTTAAGCATTAAATCAATTTTATAGTATTAATACCAATTTCACAACCTCAATATTTCCACAGAGGAGGAAATTTTTAACAATAAAAAGAAATATGAGAGAAGAAAAATGTGGAAGAAAAAAACTAAAATATGGAAAAATCTTTCAAATTTATATATTTACCTGTGGTTTCATATATTTCTTTATATGTATATTTTAACGGTGTAGGTACTTAACTTTGGACAAATTGATGCACATTAGGATATTTGGATTATAGACATTGATGAACCCCAGGGAAGGATTAGATTTTATACTAGGGAAAATTTATTCACAAAGGAGTTATCAAGCATTGTAACAGCCTGCTCAGGGAAGTGGTTGAGTTGCTGTCCCTGGAGGTATTTAAAAGATGTGTAGATGTGGCCCTTACGGACACGATTTAGTGGTGGATTTGGCAGTGTTGGGTTAATGCTTGGATTTCATGGTCTTAAAGGTATTTGCAAAGGAAATTTTTCTGTAGGAATAGTAAAGAAGTGTGGTGGATAAAAACCATCTTAGGGATAACATTTTTGAAAGGGATGTGCTTCTCACCCAATAAAGTCCTTCCTAGTAGATGAGTACTCAGCATTTCACTGTGTGACTTCAGAGTGTTCAGGTTCATGTACAGAACAATGTCTTTATGCTTTTCACAACAGCAACGATGACGGACCATACGATAGTTTATGCAAAGTCCCAGTATTTTTCTTCCACACTATTTGCAGTTATTTACACTGTCGGAACTAATAACTTATCCAGAAGACACATTGCATCAAAACACCAGCTTGTATGACCTGTTTAATGGTTTAATTTTTTCTGAATTCTGTAGCCCTCCTGTAATATTCATCTCTGCATATACTCAACTTAGTGAATTCACTGTGATAAAGGCCTGGATGCAGGTCTGATATCTGTAGACTGGTCTGTATGTTTTGGACTTTGAAATTTCTTTCCCAGGGAATTTCTGTAAATGGGACAGAAAGCATCTACGGTACATATTTTCCCAAAAGAGGAACTCTCTTGTTGTCCCTGTGGTTTGACCAATATGATTGAAAGGGCTGGCCTTTGTTTCACCAATCAATTGGTCTGTGTAAAATAGGATAAAAGGGGGACTCTCCTGAAATAAACTGGAGTCAGATGTTTTAGCCATCTAATGATGTTCGTGTTGTTTGTGTTGTCCAAGAGCAACAAATATCCAAGACCTCCTGAATCACAATTTTGGCTCTTGATGACTGATCACCCATGAGCTGGTGTTTCACACTTTAGTGTTTAAAGCAAGTTTCTGGGCACAATATTTTCACAGAAATACTATGAACACTTATAATGCTTCTAACCATAGTTTGAAGCCAAATGGTGCCATACCTTCGAGGTTTTTGTGGCTATAGCTCCTCGTATTCTTAGTTATGAAATTTGCATTATATGTGTGCTTTCCATCCCTATTTAATCCATAAAGGAATGAAAAATATATTGCAGCATCCCTATCAGTTCATAGCTCAGACATAAATACTTGCATAATTTCATCACTACTGATCTGTGCTTGAAATCATGGGGAATTTTAACTATTGTCAAATCACATTTTGCATTTTTGTTGGACTTCCTTGCATTTCATGTTGAAGTTCTTTACCCAGTCTCCAGTGGTGTAAGTCCAGGCTGATGGAGTGGTCTTGAGCCCAGGTAGCCTCTTGTTGTGTCTGTTCAAGCACTTGCACATGACGACAAGCCAGATCAGGAAACTGAACTTTTCTGAGGAGGGTCAGTTCCATGGCCTCAGAAGCTGCATATCTTGTTGGAGCTCAAAGAAATGCAATAAATGCCAGCCTGAAGGCAGAAGGCAGGACTGTCCTTTTTTTAAAGTGCTTAAATTAAGTTACAGTTAAGTAGAAGGTCTTAGAAAAATTACAGCTTAAGTTACTATGATTAGGTAGTGGGACACATCCCAATACCGATTTGACTTCCCCATGCTATGCATATTTATATCTACATGTCTCCAAATTTTGAATTTCAGGGCCTGGCGGTATTTTAGACTTGTTCTGTATATATGGTGTATCACGGTATATAAGGAATGTCTACTTTATGTATATAAGTTTTATGCCTTTTCTGAGATATTTGCTACCTAAATGTCCTTTATATATTTGCGTAGGTGTCTGTTTGCATACATGTGTAAACATAACTTTTTGTACCTGTGCTGGCTATACTTCTGTAGCATTTGCTGATCATTCCATGCATAATCTTTAAGTGAAACTGTTTTGGTGTGTTCCCTATTACAACACCTGTGCTAAACATAAGAACTGTGCAGTCTCTTTAGGGAACATAGCAATTAAAAATACGGTGCCCACATCAACATCTTATCTTCTAGGGAAAAAACAAACCATAACAACACAAAATACCAAAAAGACAACTTATCGTAATTTATTTACAGTATCACTTAAAGAAATAAAACATTAATACAGTATGCACTTCCAAATACTTAATGCATACCCAACAAATAAACTAATGATTTTCAATTAATCCTAGAGGTGCTCCATGCTGTTAATTGGACTAGTTAATTTACCACAGGGCCGTCAGACAAGTACCACTTACACATGCCGTTTCACATACTGAAGAAATTGTTTTCTTTCTATCAGCTCTCATAGAAATCCAAAACTAATTTCCTCAAGTATTTTACTTCAAAAGGTTCAAGATTAGCTATTATCTCTTCCAAGAACAGGTAAAAGTATACTTCGGAGTTTGTCTTTTTGATTTTTAAATTTTGACAGACTTGTGGTTATTGTTATTTAAATAAATACTGATAATTGAGTGTCAAACCCCCTTATTTTACTGGGGGTTTTTTGGGAAGTTTTCTGTTTCATTTTTATAGGTTTTCTATATACCATTCAAATTGTTCAATCAAAATTCTGGTTTGCTTTTCAGGAAAAAAATAAGAAGTAGGGTTTTTTTTTTTTTCCATTTCTTACTTTTCCATTTTTTAAATTTAAGCAACAGAGCACCTGCCAGTGTCCCTAGTGTTATTCATGCTGCTTTTTTCCCACACCTCTTTCTCACCTAGTAGACAAAATACATTACTCTGTAAATTTGTCACTCAGCAGGATAGGATTTAAAGTGGCTTCAGACCAAAGGGAATGACAGTTTAATAGGGAAAGTATAAGCTGCACACACAGGCAGAGCTAAACAAGGAATTCATTCACCACTTCCCATGGGCAGCCAAGTGTTCAGCCATTTCCAGGAAACTAGGGCTCCATCACACATAACAATGATTTGGGAAGAGAAATGTCATAATCAAAAATGTTTTCCCCTCCTCCTACTTCCCTCAGCCATCACTGCTGAGCCTGATTTACAGCACAGAATTTCCCTTTGGAGGGTTAGAATCAGATGTCTTGACTGTGTCTCCTCCCAACATATTTTGTGCCCCAAGTCTACTTGCTGGTGAGGCCATCTGAGAAGCAGGAAAGACCTTTATGCTGTGGAATGTTATTTCCTTTTTACTTCCACTGTGTCCTATAGTTTGTGAAAAAAGACACAGTGAAAGCATAATGTCTTATGGCTGGTTCAAAATGAGTCATTTGATCTGCCTAATTGCTAGAGTATGATTTTGTTAAGAGTTCAGGAAATGTTTGGACAATGCCCTCAGGAAGAAGGGGTGAATCTTGGGGTTGTGCTGGGTAGGCCCAAGAGCTGAATTTGATGATTCTTGGGGGTCCCTTCCAACTCAGGATACTCTATGATTCTGTGATTCTAGGAGCTTTATGCCAGATTACAGGAGCTTGGAAGTTTATTTACCTTTAAGTTATTTCCAGAAAAAAAAAAAAAAAAACCAAAAAAACCCAAACTTATGCACTTTTCTGGCCATGATTCCTCATCTGCAATTGAAAAAATGTGTTTATTATTTCACTTCCTATTTTTGTAGATATCAGAAAATTTTTTTTTATCTGTGCTCAAATTGGTTGCAAAGCTTTTTTCATCTCTGAGATGTGAGTCTTTGAGACGATAAAAATCTTTTACACATAAACAACTTTATATAATTTTGTGAAATAAAATGAAATGGTCAAATGTCTCCACTTTATATTGATTCATTCACTAGGAAAAATGTAGGATACAATTCATACAAATGGAAATGTGAGGTATAACTGCATCCACTTGCTAACAGGATGAAAGGCTGAAAATACAATAGAAGGCTTTACAGCAACCTTGGATGCACAGGCAGATAACATGATGAAACAACTGTAGAAATATGCTGCACTTAACAAGTTCTTATGTCAAAAAAAGAAGAAAATTCTGAAGAATTGCACCTATTATCTGTGCTTTTTCCAGAGGATTAATGTAGATAGAAAGGTAGATCTAATTTGTGGAAATGTAAAGCATAAAAAAAAAAAAAAAAAGAAATGTAACATGGTACAAGTAGAGAAAACAGAAAGAATTATGCATAGTACAAAAATGATCTATAGTAAGATAAGGAGGAGCTTCAAAATGAAGCTCCTCCTTATCTTACTACAGATTAATGGATTCTTTGATTAAAATCACAAAGCTGACAAAAGACAAAATGAAATTAGATTGAACTAATCTGCAAAATAAATATAAGTTAAAATTAATATAAATTAAAAAGGTATTTGGACTCTTCTTGTTAAAACAATGTAATTATTGTGCTAATCAAAACAGGAATAAATGTTGCCCATTTTTTGGGATTTACTGTTTTTAATACTGGCTTTCAAGATCCACATTCATCTATTTTAAAAATTGACCAAGGGGAAAAAATGGCTTTGTTTTTTTTTTTGTATTTTATTTAACCAGGACTTGGAAGAGATGAGTTCAATACTGATTTGAAATGTTTCTTCAGCAATCTGAGTCCTTAAAAAATGGGGATGATGCTATTGACCTATCTTATCTTATTAATAAGAATGCACTCAGCATTTGCACAATGATTTAGATTTTGATTAATATTAAGAATTACCTTCAATGAAACCAAATAATGCTGAACAGAAATAAATGTATGGATGACAAAACCGGGCCTTTTCTTCCACAGAAGAAATCCACCACAGCAGTAATTGACCAGGAAGCAAGTGTAGTCTTCACAGTAGTGAGGATGGTAAATTATATTTAAATCCCACAATAGAAAGATTATAAGTTTCAAAGAGGTTGCTTTACCACTGATAGACTGAAGAGCATAAGATTTAAAGAAAGCAGTGCAATCGGGTGTTTTAATTCTTCTTGAAGTTTAAAGCTTTGTTATACAGATATCCAATTCTTTGAGATTATTTTATGATAATGAAGTCACGTACCTATTTTCTGAATTATATAATGAATAAAGTAATGTATAAATAGCACTTTTCATTATCTAATTCCTTAGTCTTCAATCACAAGTGACAAATATTCTATCTTAAATCTTTTTACCCATTATCAATTCTCTCTACTTGTAATATAAATAAAACTGCAAAGGACTGAAATGGCACAAGGGAATACTGAGAAAAGCTAAATGAGTGAGGAAACCTGTGTTGCTTTAAAGCACATCTGAAGGAAGTCTTGGGTGTTTCCATGGTTATATTCTGTTCTACCATTGCTTATGGAAATTCAGTAGATGAGTTACATTTATGTTAATAGAATATTAGCATAAGCAACTGTTCAAATTATATATTATATTACTGTGGTCTGCAAGGAGAGGAAACACAAAGGATAAAAAGGAACAAAAGTTCTGAGACATCTGAAGACTCTAAAGCAAAAGAAAGTTTTTTCTAAGGTCTACTGTTTTGCTTGCATAGAGGTTAATCCCAGTAATGGATTACATTTTACTGTCACAAAAATATAGAAAAAAATGCTCCAAAACACATATCAGACAATGAAATGAGGTAACTTAGAAGATTTAATAATTATAGGCACATTATTTGCATGAATAAAAGGACTAAGTCATAATGAAATAAAAAGATAATTAAGTTGGTTTTTTTTGTCTTCTCCTTCATTAAACTGCTGTCAGAACTTGTGCTTTAAAAAATAATTGATTTCATTTTAAGACTATAAACAGAGGAAAGAGGGAAAGATGATCTTTTCTTAAAACCAAAATAAACTTGTCAGACATTCTAGAAAGGACAGGTGGCAAAATAAAAGGAAAGTAAAGCAGCAGACACAGGGTCTGAGAGTTTTTTAGTCAAGATCAGAGAATAAATAACAGTGCAGTGTTGTGGTAAGGACCCATCATAAACCTCCACAAAACAAGGCAATTGATGAGGGTTTTTTGATGAGAACTGTCAGAAGTCTCATGATTTCAAGATCTGGGGGGGGTTTTGCATTGTCAAAGACACAGTAATCTCCTGGGAAGAAAATAGTGTGCGAGCAATTCAAGAGGTCTGTAGATTATGGTGGTGATTATCTCCCAAGGCAAGGGCTAGAGGACATAGCTACTCTAATGTGTTTCTTGTTCTGGTGCTCACAAATTGGGACTTCCTAACCATGGACTGAATTCAGGATCTAGAGGAAGGATCTGTAAAAATCAGCAGTATCACTTAGACTGGATTTATGCCAAAGAGCAGCCTTCAGTTTACCTGAGGATTGCAAGTCAGAATACAGAGAAATAACAGAATCACAGAATCACTGGGTTGGAAGAGACCTCCAGTATCATCAAGTCCAACCCAACCCTAACCTCAACTAAACCATGGCACCAAGTGCCACATCCAGTCTTTACTTAAACACATTCAGAGATGGTGAATCTACCACCTCCCCAGGCAGACCATTTCAGTACTTTATTATTCTTTCTGTAAAAGGCTTTTTCCTAATATCTAGTCTATATTTTCTTTGGCACAGCTTGAGACTGTGTCCTCTCGTTCTCCCAGTTGCTGCCTGGCCAAAGAGACCATCCCCCAGCTGTCTACAGCCACACTTCAGGAAGCTGTAGAGAGTGATAAGGTCACCCCTGAGTCTCCTTTTCTCCAGGTTAAACAATCCCAGCTCCCTCAGTCATTCCTCACAGAGTTTGTGTTCCAAGCCCCTCATCAGCCTCGTTGCCTCCTCTGGATGCACTCAAGCATCTCAATGTCCTTCTTAAATCACGATGAAGTCGAAAGGTGCCCATGAGAGACGGTGAATACTATTTAAAGAGTGAGAGGAAAATAATAAGCAAACTAATTCAGAGGTCAGGAAGACCAAGGATTTTCCCAGAAAGTCCCCCCCGCTATATAAAGGTCTTCAAAGAACTGAAAAACATCCAAGAATTGGAAACAACTATAAGCAATAAAGAAGAAGCATGAAATTATTGTTTGGACAAAATTATTGTTTGGATACTTTTGCATAAAATCAGAAGAGCTAAAGACTTACTGAATTTAAAATAAGAAAGTGTCATGAAATGTAATGAAGAAAAAATGTTCAAGTTAGGCACAGGAAAAGATGATTCAAGGAAGGGATGGATCTGTTGCTAAACAGGGGAAGAAGTTAGTGGTAGATGATACTGAAAAGGCTGATCTACTCCACACCTTTTTTTTTCTGCTTTCAGAGATAAAGTCTGATCACAGAAGTGGGAAAGCAACAAGTTAGGGATGCATTCATGTCCATGAGATCAGATGGAATCCAACTGAAATTGTGGAAAAATATTCTGATGTGTTTGTGAGGCCTGTGTGTAGCATCTACAAAGAAATCATAGCAAATGAAGAAGGTCTCACGTAATCAGAAAGAGAATGATATTGGACTCAGCTGTCCTTAAGTAATACAAAACGGAGGATCCAGGGATGTCTCAGCCAGTCAGCTTCCCCTCAGTCCTGGAAAAATCACAGACCAGCTTCTCATGGAGCTCATTTCAGGCTTGTGGAGTAAAAGCAAGATATTACAAAGACTTTATGTGGATTTACTAAGAAAATAAATGTTTGTCCACCTTTATTTCATTTTATGGTGAAAAGACTGTTTATGCAAAAGAGAAGGATTTGTAGCCTCTATTCCAGTAAGGCTTTTGTCTCCTGTAGTTAAAAATAAGTAAATTTATTTTATTATGTATGATTTTTTTTCTTTTGGTTTACTTTTCCATATACCATATAAACAATTCAAAGCAAATTTGTGACAGAAGTAATAATTTTTCTTTCTTTCTTGGTTATTTGAACCTCATTTCCTTACTTTCAGGTAAAATATTTTCATTGCAGAAACAAATATTTGCAGATATAATTAAATGGAGAATTTGATATGTTCATAACTAACCACATATCATTTGTCAAATTAAGCACATTCTTATATCTTTATGAATTATTTAAAATTATTAGCTAATTTGTATAATACTGTTGAAATTATATTTTTTAAAATAATTTCTGTTAATTAGTGCTCTAAGTACTCCAACTAAATTATATTACACTACTACCATAAGTAAAGTTATTCTTTTCTGTTTGTAGGGTCAAAGCTTCAATCAATGCAGAAAAAATTATTAGACTGAAATAAATTAATGTGCTGAGGACTCAAGGAACACTAAGATTCAATTAAGCAAATAACACTTCAAATAACATGATTAAAATAAATCACCTTTCTATTTATTTAGAAATTAATATGTTTTCATTTCATTCTCTAAGAGTAAATCCGTATGCTTTTACAGTTTAAATTTAAAGACATTCATATATATATATATATGTATGTATATAATTTTTTGTCTTAGAAATGCCATTTCTCTAAGAAGTTTCCTGAATATATATAGAACTTTTCTGTCCGTGGAATTGAGCAATGTGTACACTTAATTGTCCAATATGAAAGACAAGAATATGAAAGACTTTCCTTAAAAGTAAGGAAATAATTTGTGACACTTCAATTAAGAGATCATTTAGATTTAGTAAACAGTATGGGGACATGACATTTTTCTAAATCGTTCTTACCTTATACATAACTGGGTGTATCTACTCAGAACTGTTTGCTGGTTTCAGGAGTAAAAATACATCTGCATAATTTTAAATCCTTTTCATTCCCAGGTTGGTTTTTTTTGTTTGTTTTTTTTTTTTTTTCAACACACCTAAATGAGTACAACTTCAATTTTGTATTTCTTCCTTAACCAGCAGATGTGTCCTGTAAGATCCAATCCTGTAAAGTCCATTGAAGTTAATAGGTTTGCAGGAATGTTCCTGACAACATAACTCAGAAGATACCATTTCTAGTGACATAAAATAAGGGACCTAACTCTATTTGAATTCTTTGTGAATCTTTAACTGATAAATAAAAAAGAACAATTTAGTCCAGAAGTCACTGAGGGTTGTTTGGTTTTTGTTTTTTTTTTTTCACTGACTTAATTCCATAGTTTTATTTTTAATGGCTTTCAAAAGTAGAGTAGAAAGATGGACTTGTGTAATATAAACTTAGTTTTTAGTGCAATTTCTTAACCTTTTGCATGATTTTTCTAAATGGATCTAGATTTACAACTGAACTAAAGAATTTAAGGACTTAACCCTCTGCATAATAACAGAATAAAAATAATGAATCTTTTTTATTATTAAGGTCTTTTTGTGATGTGATGTCCATCTATATATACATTGAATGTGACAGCAGCAGAAGTAATAAAAGGCATGATCCTGCCTTAGTCCAGGGAGCAAAACAAACCAAATACTCCAAGATGTGAAGATAGGACTAAAGCATGTGACAGACTAAAAGCATCAGAAAGGACAAGTGTCTCATTGCAGACTAGCAAGCAGCAGTGACAAGAAACAATCTCAACTTCTACAAGTTAGCTAAGCTCAAGCATGTTCCAGCTCACTGTTCTCATGTTCCTGTAATTCTGCTAAACATTTCAAGGCAAACAGCTGGATGGCTGCATACATCCTGCCCTTCTGTCCACCTCTGAAGCTGCTTAAGCTGTGACTCATTGCGACAGATCTACTTAATCCATCTTTCTGTCATTTCAAATTCTGAGATAAACATGAAGGAAATTCCCAGTTGGAAGTTGACTGGCAGCAATGACCAGGTAGGGCTAGCTATCCCATATGTGCTAAAAGTTGATTAAGTTTCTATTCCTTGAGCTGGCATCTTAAAATGTATATTACTATAAATTGTATATTGCTACTTAAGTTCCTGTCACAAATGCCATGGAAAAGTAATAAATCAGTGCAATATATCACCACTCTGTCAAACTGTTATTGCAACGAGTAGGATCAGGCTCAGCATATCTATGATTCCACCACACAGGAAAAAACTAGCTCAGAAATATGGGGGGAAATGCATGTTTGATCCTGACTCTTTCATGGTCACAACTATTTTCTCAGCAAGCTAAATTAGAGATGCAAGTTTTTTTCCCCTCCCCCAGCAGGTACTTAAGAATATTCATCTTTCTGTATGTCATCAATCACTTGTACTCCTGAGGTCAGCAGACACCAGATGTACTGGCAGGAGCTGTGCCCTTTCCTTTCCAGTAGGAGGAATGCTGTTGCTTCCCAAAGAGCTGAGCAAGGCCAAGGACCAAAGCTCCCGAGGTGGCTCGTGGAGGGCACTGCTGGAGCCTCTCTCAGATCGCTCTCCCCTGGCCCCTGCCCAACAACTCCACTTGGGGGTCTGCTGTGGTGCCTGGCCAGAATGTACCAAGGAAAGTTGAGTGGGAGCATTAACCCTATTACCTCACTGCAGATGCTGACAGTAACACAGTACATGGTTTCATTTATCACTGCCAGGAGCCCGTGGTCCTGCAGTGCCCTGAGGTTCAGGATCTGGGACCTGTGGGGCCTCAGCCTGGACCTGATCTGGGAGGACACTCTGTGTGTCTGGAGATAAGTAATTCTCACCCCAGGGGTGAGCTGGGACTGTGTGGTACCTTTTGTGGTAATGGTGTGAGCAGCGACCATCCTTGCTGAGTGACAAACTCCAGCCTGGAGTGTTCTTGATGGAGGATCTGAGAGAGTGAGTCTGGCAAGAGACAACATACATCATTGGATCCTCTAGAGATATTTGACTTTCCTGAACCTCTCAAGCAGAGATTTAAACGAAACATCAATGCCATGGTGGACATCTGTGGCCAGTTCTGAGACAGGTTTGTCAAATATTAGCTCTAACAGCTCTCAAGTGGCTCAACTGCACTAGATTTTCAGCAGTCTGAGAGCTTGTCAGTCACCAGCAGATCTTAGTGGATCTTGAATTAAGAAGGTCTTTGACTTATTCCCTAGGAAATAGAGAGCTCCCCATAGAGTGGCAGCAGCTACCACTGCCCCAAACCAGAATGACTACACATTCTCAATTAAATACAGAGAATTTCCCACAGTAACATTGCTATGATCTATGTCTTTTTCCTGGGCACTGACATGTAATCAAGGAGTCCAGGAGTTGTTTTCTCCCTTTCTTCCTCAGTGCTTTTCACTCTTCTGCCCAAATTCATCCCAAGAGACCTCATTACTTCTCTGGTAGGAGTGAAAAAAATGTCTGTGCCAAGTCCCTTCGTATTTTGTCATCCAAAATATTAAATTACAGCTATCCCTGCATAGATATTTTTTCAAGCCAGTTCCATGATCATTTACCCTGCTCTCAAAGCTAGCAGGGCATCAGCCATCGTCAGTGTAGGTACTCTGCTTTAACTGCTGTGCAGCTTTCACATTACAAGCCGCATGGCTTTTGAATTTTCTTAATCATGAGGTGGTTTGAATTAGAAAGGACCTTAAAGATCATCCAGTTCCAAGCCCCATCTCCTCATGGTCAGGGACAAGCTTCCACTAGACCAGACTTCTCAAAGTTCCGTCCAACCCATCCTTGAACACTTCCAGGGATACACAGCTGCTCTGGGCAGTATCTTACTGCCCTCACAGATGCACATTGATATTTCTTTCTTACTTCTTCCTTATAGCTAATCTCAACCTATTTTCCTTCAATTTAAGGCAATTACCCTTTTTCTATCACTACATGCTCTTGTAAAAAGTCCACTCACAGCTTTCTTGTAGGCCCCTTTTAGGTAGTGGAAGGTTCTATAAAGTCTTCCCAGAGCCTTCACTTCTCCAGGATGTACAACCCCAGCTCTCTCAGCCTGTGTACATAGAAAAGGTGCTCCAGCACTCTGACCATCTGTGTTTCCCTCCTCTGGACTTGCTCCACATCCTTCTTATATTGTGGACCCCAAAGCTGGGTACAGCCCTCCAGGGGGTGTCTCTCACATGTGACCAGAGTAGAAGGAGAGGATCACCTTCTCCAACCTCCCAGGCATGCTCCATTTCCATCAATGCCCCAAGTCCATCTTGTCAGGGTTCTTTTCAATCCATTCTTTGCTGTGCCTGTGTCTGTGCTTGGGATTGCTCCAAGCCAGATGCAGGACTTTGCACTTGGCCTCGTTGAACTTGATGGAGTTAGTACAGGCTCATCTCTCAAGTTTCCACTGGATAGTACCCTCTCCCTTCAGCATGTCAAACACATCACACATGATGTCAGCAACCTTAGTTTGAACCCCTCTTCACCAGTTTGGCAAGCCTATTACCAAATTGTTGTTCTCTTTCCCTGACAAGTGGACCCCATTGGCCCCCAGTGGTTCAGATTTGTGAAAATGTGTCCCACGGCCTAAACAGCCTAACCTCTTGCTGTGGCATGAATCCTGTAACCATGATTTGCCAAACTTGACTGGCCACCTCAAACCCTTAATCATAGAGAAATTTTAATTTTGTATCTGTCTGTGTACATTTGAGTACACGTTCCACATGCCCCAGAAATAGAGATAACTGATGCATGCAATAGACAAAAATAATAACTGAACCCTCTGCTCTGAAAAAAATAAAATACATATTCTCTAATTTTCAAGCAGGTATAATAATATTCTGAGGTGTTAGGTGAACACAGTTTTCTGTTGTTTTGGGGGGGTTATTGTTTTTTTTCTTAGATAGAAAAATGTTTCTTTTAGTCTGTGGGTTGAGCCCTCAATGGATAGGAGCTCCTCAGAAATTGCTAAGGATACACCGTGCACATACTAGATAAATTAAACAGTTTAGAGAAAAAGTTTTTGAGTGTTCATGAATTTATGCAAATATATTACATCTTAAAGTCATCTGGAACTGTAAGTTTAAAATCCAGAATAAATAAGAGGCTCCATATATTTTCAGTACTTAAGTATTATAAAACTATAATAAGCAAAATTATTGCTCTCATAGGAAAGAAACTGAGTGTAATGGTTTTTCTTCTGTTTTCATTTTCTCTTCTTTCTGGAGTTACTGCTGAGAGGAACAGAACTGACTTCCCTGACAGAGTAACAATTTGTATTTAAGAGGAACATGGCTGGTTTTCTGAAAAGTTTGTGTTTTGCAAGGATGTGTCACAATCTGAACAAAGAAGGAGGAAATTGTACTTTCTTTCACGTCTCCATCTTTTGCTTGCAACACACACTGTTCTAAGGTTTTTGAGCTGCCAAGTTGTTTTAGTGAAAATCTGTCACGTTGAAAAGTCTTAAAGCCAGACTTTAAAGGATCAAGTTATGAAAGAATACACTGCTTTTTCTTCCTAACAGTGCTCTAGTAAAACTGAGTATCGTTGCCTCAGGGTAGTAGAAGTGTAATTCCTGAGGCATTCATATTTCATGTTAAGTACACATTGCCATGAGCTTTGTGATTCTACTCAGAAATAATTCCATTTATTTACAATCATCTGTGCTGCCCCTCAGGTAGATGTGAAGGAAATAATCTTGCAGGCAAATCTGCTAAAACCAGTGATGTAAAACTTTAAAACCTTTCTATAATATTATGCACTCTTTCATAGTGAATATTAATTCACTGATTTTTTTTTAGTATTTTTATATTTAAAGAGTATTTGGAAAACATTTATACTAAAAAGATTTATGTTTGGAAAGAGAAGCCTTTAAGTCTAGAAATGTATGTTATATTATCTGGCAGGAAATTAACATACTGCTTGGCTTCATGATATCAATCTTTTCAATGCCAATTTGCAATTACATAATTGATGGCATACAAGCAACTTTATGAAGGTGTTAATGATGCACAGCAGACCAAATAAGCTACTCCCATATGTCAGGAAACAGTTATAATAACTTCCTCATACAAATATTCGCTCCTATGAGTAATTCCTTTGGACCTCTTCTACAGGGAAAGGGGAAGCAGGTACATGTTGATATGAAAACAGTGTTCCCATCATCATTCACAATGACTTGTGATTATGATCCAAAATCCTAACTTTATGTCTTGGGCTTTATGCTTGACTTTTGGTGCATTCATTCTGATGCCAAATAAAGAGTCGTGCCTAAGCATCATCATTCTGCCTTTGGAAAAAGGATTAACTTGTCCCTTGGCATTCAGAAAAAACTGCTCTCAGCAACCTGTTTAGCTTGAACAATTTTCAGAAATCAGTGCTGATTCAGTGTTCAGATTACTTAACACACAGTGAAATATGGTATTGCTGAATAAAGAAATAGATTTACATGCTTATCAATTAGCTCCAATCCTATCTTTTTCAGTTAGACAAAAGAAATAATTTAGAAATTTCTGTGATCTATGACAAGGAAGCTCAAAGATTTCTTTTTGGTTTCCCTTGTGGCATAACTAGAGTTGAATGGTAAGTATTCTTGTACTATGTATACAGGTTTAACTATAATAACTTCAATGTATTATATATTTATATAGAATCCATTTGTCATCAGAATTAACAGGCCCTTTCTGGCTTTTGGCTAGATAAATGCTTGCACGCTAAGTGGTCACTATAGAATAAGGCTTCTGGAAGTAAGTAGAAGTCAGGAAGTACCATTTTGGGACTACTGAATTTGAATTACATTATATAATATTTAAAAGCTGGTACTGCACTCATGAAATCTGGTATCGTAATGAGCTCATTCTTCCATTAAAAGATGTAGTTTCATCATGCAGATAGGGAATAAAGGATAATGTTCTTTAGAAGAAATTATGTTTTCAAACTCCAGTATCCAAGAGAAAAGAAGCCCTTTCTTGTGCGGAGACTGATTCAGTAGGACACTCACCTGAGGTTCAGTAAACTCCATTCCACAGCTGTGCAGGTCAGGCAATGGGAAACCATTGCCAAAGAATATAGCATACAGTGGTTTGAATTATCACTGTTTCAAAGCACATGTCATCCTAGTCTTTTAATTATGTACTGCCTTGCAAGGGAGGAATTCAGCAGAGTACTATTCTTTCCTCACACCTAACTTTCCAGTTTCTTGTTTCCCTGTAGGTTTCTGTCTGTGGGCTAAAATCTTATCTAACATCCATCTATGAAGGGCCCTTGAATGTCAAGGAAAAGGGAATGCAGCAAACTGGTGTGAGGAATTATACCAAGAGAACTGTTACTGTTGACTGCTCTTGTACTTTTCTGCTGAGCTTCTGACAGTATTCTTTGTAGGTAACTGAGATGAACCTTTGGTCTGTCACAGAACACTCATATTCTTGGTCTTATATTAAAGTTTTGAATATCAGAGCCAGACTGAAATCTATATGTAAATTTATTTTAACACCAAAAAACCCCAAACTGTTAAATTTGGATAAATTTACTTGAAATACACAATCTGTTCAAAATGACAATGTAATAGTGACGTGTAGATCAGAATTACAAAATCATGACATTTGGAAAGGAACTCTGACAACTGTCTAATCAAATTCTCTTGATCAAAGTAGAATCAGCTAAATCAAGTTGACCAATATTCTCAAAAATGGTGACTCTACAGCCTCTCTGGGTAACCTGTTTCAGTGTTTGACCACCCTCACACAATTTTTTTATGCTTCTGTTAAAGTGGGATTTACTGTATTTCAATTTCTGTCCATTGCCTCTTTTGCTGTCACAGGCTACCACAGAGGAAACATTGTCTCTGTCTTTATTCATTACTATCAGAGGTTGGTCAGGCAAGGCACTTGTCCCACTCCACATTACACAGTGGCTCAAACCCTGTTACTCTCTGCAATTTCATCTGCTTCAGTACAAGAAGACTATAAAATGACAAGAATGTGTCCAGAGGAGACAGAGAAGATGGTGAAATATCTTGAGGGCAAGACTTACAAGGTGTGGCTGATGTCACTCGTGTAGTTCATTCTGGAGAAGAGAAGGCTGAGATATGACCTCATCACAGTCCACAATTTCTTCAAGGGTGTGAGCAGATGGGAGGCTGCTGATTTCCCCTCTCTGATGATCAGTGATAGGACATGAGTAAACGAAATGAAGCTGCATTAGGGAAAGCTCAGATTGGACATTTGGAAAAAGTTCTTCACAGTGTCACTGGTCACTCAAGCATTTCTTCATCCTTTGTGGTCCCTCTGGATGATAACACATCTGCATGGTGTATCACCAGCTCCTCCTAGTTTTGTGTCATTTGCTGAGGATAGTTTGCATTCTGCTCCACTGTCCAGTTCTGTAATGAGGGTGTTGAAGCTGGTGTTGAAGTTGGGGTACTCCTCTAGTAACTGGACTCCACTGGACTGAATTCCAACAGGCCTGCAGGGGTGCACTGATCAAAAACATCTGAACTTGGCATTTCTGCCAGTTTTCAGTCCACCTCTATGGAGATATATCTACTTCATATTGCCTCAGTTGGTTTGTGAATGCTTCATGGAAAACAAAATTAAAAGATTTTCAAAATTCAGAACAAACAACATCCATTGCCCTCTCTTTGCCCATTAAGCTAATAATTTCACTGTAAGAGGCTACCAGGCTCTTTAAGCATTATTTTGCCTTCATAAATCCATCGTCAGTACTCTTAATCTCCTTGTTCTTCACATGTTTGTAAATGGCTTTGAAGAGGATTTGCTCCATGACCTTCCCAGGGATCAAGGACAGGCTGACTGACCTGTAGTGTCTCAAATTTAAATATTTGCACCAAACACAATAATTTTAGTTAAAAAAGTTGAAAAACATTTAGACACTGTCTGCTCTGCCAGAGTAGACAGTCATAAAGAGAAGATAGATGAAAAGTGCATTTGAGAAACAAAATTAACAAACATGAATTAGATATTGTAAATTATTTTTGTGATTCTAAAAGTGGTGAGAAAGATGTCTCATTGTTTGAGTTGTTAAATGTTAATGTTTTCTCAGGAGAGAATGACTTTTTAGTCTCATTAGAATTTAGACAGAAAGAAGAGTATAGTGTTCCATGGCTATACAAGTGGAGTTTGGTTTTCAGAAACAAACCATAATCCTTCTCCAGATTCAAACAGAAGCTGAAGTGAGACTCTATTTTGGAGTGAAATGTACCTAAATAAGTGGAAGCATGTACTTCAGCTGACAGTTGCTTCACTGAGTTGCAGCTTGAATAAATATTAAAGATTGACTTAGCAATATTGGTATTTTCCTAAACTCTTATCTGTGAGGGATAAAATTAAAGAGATTAGAGGTTCATTTACAATAACGAAGCTTTTCACTGTCATACTTTACTGTATAGTATGAAATTAGTCTTCTGATGCAATTAGAAGGTGGGGTTTTTTTCCCTTCTGGAACAAGGAAATAATTGTTTAATGACTTTTGTTCCAGAAGAAATGGAGTTGCTTAATGTCCAGCTTCTTATATATTGGAGTTTCTGTATTTGAGGTGGGCATTTACATATGGTCAATGTTTATTATCTAAGTGGAGTTTCTGGTGTTTAATGGCAAAGTTCAAGAACTAAATCTTCTTTAAATCCAGTCAGTCGTGTATTTGCACTCTCATATCATACCACCTTTCACATTCTCTCTCTCCAATTTCATTAACAGCATGTATTTGAATTCAAATTGATCATATTGGCTCCTGAGAGATGCTTTTAAAAATAAATTATATACTTTATCTAGATAATTTTGTGAATCCTTTCACTCTGCTAACTGAAACAATACCAGACCTGATTAAAAGGATAGAATGGAAAACTGTGGCTGAAGAAGAAAGGGACATGACTAGTATTCAATCCCACATAATATCAATTGAGGCCTAATCCTGCAATGTGCGGATTTACAATGCAACTTTTTTCACAGTCTGTATACTTATAAAAGTTTCTCACATTCCTGAGTATTTTCATAAAACATATCAGTACTTATCAATCTTTATTAATAAGGATTGTTTGAAAATTGGTGTCTAAACTAACTTTAATCTGTATAAATTAAGCTAAACAAATAGTGATGTTTCAAAATGTATATTGATACTTGAGTCTTTGTTTGTACAACATTTTAGGCACACAAGCACCCAATTTATCTTAAAACTTTTATCATCAAAATAGCCTTAGATCAAATATGAGTGGGGGACTGTCATTTTCCTACTTGTTCTGCTGGCAAATATATTATGAATAAAATTCTATTGGTTACCATTTCAAATAAAA
The DNA here is from genome assembly GCA_013398615.1 of Brachypodius melanocephalos. Lineage (NCBI taxonomy): Eukaryota > Metazoa > Chordata > Aves > Passeriformes > Pycnonotidae > Brachypodius > Brachypodius melanocephalos. The sequence goes on along the minus strand of VZSR01001854.1, from coordinate 20,301,389 downwards.
TATAGCAAAATATATTTCAAAGCAGAAGATAAATGATGGAAGAGTTATACTAACTAATGCATACTAATAAATCCTTGTCTATTGTTTACTTTTAAGGCTCTTGAATATATTGTGCAAACAATGTAAAGGTTTTTTAAATTGATGCAGAGATCCCTTAAAGGAATGAAATATGAAGACATTAAATTAGCTTTTTCAATCACTGATTGTCCAAATATCTTTATCTAAAGAAATGGCATTGCCACATGTCAGGTACACGAAATAGAAGAGTTATCTCAAGAAAGGATTTAATTTAACACTTAGAAAAACATGTCATGAACAAATTCTGAAGACTGGGTGGAGGAAGGGAGGCTAAGTGTTTTGTTTAATGCATAGTTAAGTCAGAATTTGCCGGTTTCAGCAGATTCTGAATACTCTCATGTTTGCATCTCTTCAGCATGGTAATCTTATGAGTGTATAATCAGCAAGTTGTTATTTGGTATGAGCATCATGTGGTTATACTGAAAGAGCTATTTTGTGGGAAAGAAAGCACATTTCACTTAACTGCAATTTCCCTCTATCAACAAAACCCACAATGCAGCTTTGTGCAGCAATAACAAGTACCAAACAGTGGGATCTTACAGTCTGTCAAATTGTTGTTAATTACAGAATGTTGTTAAAGGAAAACATACCATGCAGAGCAGAGTAAGCATAACAAAGGGACATTTATAGGCCAATACAGCTGTCATTGAAATAAGCAGGAATTTTGCTGTTAACTTCAATCCGAGTAGAATCAGCTTTTTTAATTTAACTGTGAACATAAAGTGGCAAGTCTTTTGCAAGCCATCTCTGTCTCTGTCAGCTGAAATAATATGATTCTATATTAAGGCATAGAAAATTTCTAAGCATGTGATAAATGCACGCCTTTTAGTGAAGGCACGAGCATGTTCTAGACACTCTTTCTGGCTGCTTAAAGATATTCTTCCCCAAATTGGTGGCCTCTTGTCCCCAGACTGGTCCTGTCATGAGGATGAGATCTGAGTCCATGTCACCAGAACACCTAACAGCTTGTAGTAATTGTTGAGTATACCATTTGATGTGAAACTACTGCTCCCAGAAAAGCAGTGTTCAACATCTGCTCACTTATACAGAGATATCACATATAGAGAAGATTTAGGAATAAGAATAGTGAAAAAACACATAAATATTTCATTGCAGCATTTGTATAATATCACAACAAAATGAGAGGTGTTAATTTATACCTGAAAACTTCATTCTATTCTCAGCAGTCAGCTATCAGTTTCTCTCTCAGGTTGTTCACCCTCCAGCTGAAACTGTTCTGCATGTTGCAGAGAACTACTTGTTTTGGTTACAATGCTTGTTTAGGCTCATGATTTATTGACTGTATTATGTAACGCAAATGGAATATCAATAGTTACCTTTCAAGACATCATAACTGTCCTTGAAGTTTCAAAATAGAAATTGAGACACATTTTCTCTCTTGTTTACCTGCTAACTTATTCAATGGCTCTATATGTTGACCTTCATCAGAGTGGAGGCTGCTGACAGACTATTCTTAAACTTCTTTTGGAATAGATATCTCAGAAGATAAAAGAGGAACCCTGAAATGCCAGTTATTTTTCCTTTGTTTATGTCTTCCATCACCAAAGTAACTGAATTGTAGTTATAAATTCATGTCATAACACTTTACAAATGACACATTTAGAAGCATTTCAGTATCCTGAAATAATTATTTATTTTTTGTTCATTTCTTCTTCAGTTGCACAAATTACGATATGAACCATTTCATGGTTCTGTGATTCTGTGATAGAAATTTAAAATAGTATATAAAAACATTTCTGACAATCTGCATTTCAGTGTATTTTTACTTCTGTAAGGACCCCACATTACATAGTAAAAGAGCAAGTAACTTGTTAAGCAGGTATGGTAAAATTTTCATTTCTTTGAGATATTTTAGAAATATAACTGCTTATTAACAAGGAAGATTGGTTACAGACAATTAATTAATAAGTTGTTTAATTAATAGAAGGTAAATTTAAAAGGAATTATTTTGTTAGTAGAATTTTGTTCAAATTGTACTTTGAAGAGATAACTTAATCCTGGAACCAATATCATGATTACACAAATAAGTATTAATATAAGCAAAAAAATCTTGCTGGGTAACATGCTGCTTTGGATCATAATGAAATGAAAAGAAAAACATTTCCCTTCATTTTACTGGAGAACACCATTACCTCTCTAATTCCTACATCAGATTAGAAATAATTTTATGAGAAAGAATATGCTCAAAGGACTTCCTACTTTGATGCACATATTTTTACATGAAGCAGGGAGTGATTACATTAGATTAAGAGTATTGAACAAGACTGAAATAATTTCTCATAATTAGATACCAAATTTCTGAGTTTATTTATTAAAAAGCCTTCATTAAAGTATGAAGTAGAACTGTCTGTATGGGTATTGAGAAAACTAATTTATTTTTTCAACCTAGAGAGACATGTGTTTAAATTACAAAAGTATGTATTTCTTGGGTTTTGTTTTGGGTTTTTTTTTTCTGTTTTCTTATCTAGAACATGTTACTAAGACTAAAAAAAATATATGTTTTCTTTTTTGAAATTTTATTCCACTTTTCGGAGTGCTGACATCCTTCATCACATTGGAAGACACACTAATTTCTAACTGATTCAGTTTAATTTTGCAATTATTTCCACTGGAAAAGGCACTTTTCTCCAGATAGCACATATTACTCCATGAATCCAACATGCGAGTTTCCAGAAACCTCTGACATAAGTCTGGCTGAAGTTGCTACATGAAATATTGCTGCCGATTTGGCAGCAATACCTTTGAAAATATCAAATGAGCTTCTGTAAGCAGAAAGACAGAAATAATAGAAAAATGGCTAAATGTCAAGAGAACAACCAGAAGATTGTGAGCACTGGGAACATTTAATGCACCCTGGACAGTGAACAAATAAGCAAATGATAGAAACAGAATTGTGCCTGGAAGTACTCTAACAAAGTACCTTGAGAAATGTTTTTGGGAGAGGCTTGGGAAAAAATAAGGAATATTATTTTCTCTTACAGTGAAAGTGTGTGTGTGTGTGCATGTGAAATACTACTTCAGATTCTACACAGGAAGTTGGAATTTTAATGTAATTTTTTTTTAATATACAATGCTATCACCAATCAGACATGTAGGTATAATCCTTTTTGTTTTGAGAAAGATCAAAATACTGTTGTCAAAAGGTTTATAAGGGTTTAACAGAACATGATTGATGCCTGTGTAGCTAATGCTGTAATCAACCAGATGAGTTCTCTATTGACCAGCGGTTTCTTAGATGAAATGCTCAGTCTACCTTTAAAGGATTTGGGCTCATGGGACTCCTTTATTGCTCATCCTTCTTTGCTAAATTTCAGGTGAATTCAAAGATCATAACTGTTTGCACAGATGGATAATTATGCTGCTTTGACTGTCTAATTGCTTATATCAGAAGTTCAGTAGGAATCTTTTAAGTATGAGCATGGGGATGATCATATGGTCCAACCTTCCTAAAAGGCCTCTTAAGAGGAAGATGACTGTCATCTGGTTTGAACAGTAACCAAGCAATTAGAAAAAAAAAAACTTTTGAACCAAAGGAGTCAGCCCCCAAAAAGCAAGCATAAAAGAAGCAAAGCAATGGATACTGTGAGAACAGCAGCCCTGAAAACAGTCAGCCCCTGGTTTGTCCCTGTTGGCAGTCACCCCACAAGCATTGCAGCCTGTCTGAGGGCTGATGGTGCAGCCCCTCTGTGAAGCACTGGGAGCAGCCTGCATGCAGCCAGAGCAGAGACTGGGGGGGACAGCAAGTGGGGCTCTCATCTCTGTGTGCCCGTGGGGACTTGCGGAGTCCTCCTTTTCTGATGAGTAGATGGCAGTAAGCAGCAGGGAAACACAGAGCAGGATCACACCCATCTGTCAAGGAGGGGTGTGTACTCAAGGAATCTGCCCTATCCCCCGGCAAACAGGGCATGCTGGAAGCCCAAATGCAGCTTCATCAATTTCACAGAATCATGGAGTGTCTTGGATTGGAATGGACCTTAAAGATCATCTAGCTTCAACCACACTGACGTATGCAGGGACACCTTCAACTAGACCAGGTACCTCAAAGCCCCAACCAACCTGGCCTTGTGCACTTGCAGGGATGGGACATCCACAACTTCTTTGGTCAACCTGTTCCAGTGCCTCACCACCCTCACAGTAAAGGACTTTGCAAGGGATTAGAACTGTGTGGGGTTAGATATTCAAATATGCTTAAAGTCTGTAGCTGTATTAACATTTTGTAAGTTTCTAAATAAGACTGTCTATCTATTGAATTATTTATACTCCTGCATGTATAGTTCAGTGATTATGTGTTGTTAATAAATCAACAAACCATTTATGTCCTGAACTGAGCAGTTTTTTCTCTGATATACTGACAAGCGCTTACATTCTAACCAGCAAATGTGATCATTACAGCCAATAGCTGGGTACTCTAGTGCACATTCTGACAGGGAAAGCAACACCTATTTCATGGATTTATTTTTATGTGTGCAATTTTTCATAAGTTTTCCTCAATAGGGATCCAATAACCAAAAGAGAGACTTATGGTACCAGACCTGAAATTTAGGCCTCAATTCCCAAGGGCTGTATTCTAACCCTTAGCAAACCTCAGTACAACTCTGATATTGAGAGAAGGAAACACTATCACTCCAGTGAAACATTATTAACAGGAAGAGATACTGATTTGAAAGCTAAGTTATTATCCTCATTAAGAATCTTCAAACACTACTAGAAAAATCAAACAAATCCAGAAGATTTAAATATTTTTTCATCTGTGAAACCCCCAGATACAACCAAAACTATGCATTCTCTTTTATTCATATTTCCTATTGGAATTTTAGCAGTACAAGATTTTGAGGAACAAATGGACCTGGAGACAAATAAAACTCACTTCCTCTCGGATTACGATTTTCCGAGATTCAGGTGGTCAGAGTCCTTTTTTGCCCTCCTGGAATCTTTGGGCCAGACGGAAGAAAGAGATGGAGGCTTCAAGCTTCTGTTTTTCCAAGGTCTATCACTTTGTTTATTACTTTCTTATCTCACAGTGCACTCTGTGCCCAGTGAGATCTGTCTTGCACCTCAGCCACGGCATGACTGCCTGCCCCTGGGCAGTCTGAGCTCCTTTGTACCCCTTCCTACCTATCTTAGTTTACATTTATGTGCCAATACTTACTATCTATACTAACAGGTCATTTCTACCCCAAACCAATCTCCCCAAGCCACATTGTGCTAATGTCACAGCAGAAAATGGAGGTGAAGAAGAAGAAGAAAAATCTTAGGGACCGCCCTAAGAGAGAGAGAGCTCAAATAATAGGTAGGAATAGACAGAAAAGTTAAGTCTCAGGAAGCTGTACCAATGGAAGTGAGAGTGGGATGTGCTGACAGAACTGGTTTGATTTTAAAAATGAAATTTACCATAAATTCTGATCTCCTTTGGACATCACACGCAAGGTCATGCAGCTGAAGAGGAATAACCCCATGTACCAGGAGAGGCTGGGGGCTGGCCTGCTGCAGAGCAGATATATGGAGAAAGACCTGGGGGTCCTGGTGGACAACAAGCTCTCCATGAGCCAGCAGAGTGTCCTTGTGGCCAAGAAGGCCAATGGTGTCCTGGGATGCATGAGGAAGAACATTGCCAACAGGCTGAGAGATATGATCCTACTGCTCTGTTGAGCCCTGTTGAGGCCAGTTCAGGACTCCCCAGCACAAAAGAGACATTGAGCTCCTGAAGCAGGTCCAGCAGAGAATAACAAAGATGATTAAAGAACTGGAATGTCTCATCAGAGGAAACTGTGAGGGAGCTGGGTCTGCCTGGAGGAAAAATGGTTGAGATGATAGTCATCCCTGCCAACCTTAATCTCCTAATTCCCTGATTCTGTGAAAATAACAAATTCATGTATTCATTTAAAAGCAGATTAGGTCTTCTTAATTTAGTAAAAAAGCAGTTGAAAAAACCCAGTCCTCTCAGACTTTCCTCACATGCTAGGCTGCTCAGCCCTTTGATCATTTTTGTGGCCATTCTCTGGACCTTCAGCAGCCTGTCTATGTCTTCTTTGCATAATTGGGACTGAAACTGAGCACAGTATTCCAAGTGTGGCCTGACAAGCACAAGTCAGATAGAATAATGACTTTTTTTTTTTATCTCTGTTGGTGCTGTACTTGATGAGGCAACCCAGAATCCCACTGAATTTCTTTTCTGCAGCACCACACTGTTCACTCATAATAAGTTTGTTGCCCACCAGGACTACCAGGTCCCTTTCCACAGAGATACTCCACAGCTGGGTAGTTCCCAGCCTGTGGTTAATTCCTGGATGATGTTATCATATGTGCAAGACCTTACTCTTGCCCTTGTTGAACTTCATAAGGTTCTTGTTAGCCCACTCTTCCAGACTATCCAAGTATTCCTACAGCTGGGTCTCCCTTCTTTACTCCATTTGATATCGTTGAAAAACTTCATCAGGATCCACGTGATCCCATCTTCCAGACCAGTTATGAGGGTATCAAACAATGTTGGGCCCAATATTGACCTCTGGGATCCCATTTGTGACAGGTTGCCTGTTCAAAAAGGAGCTGTTTACCCTTCCCCTCTGGGTTTGTCTGGTCAGTCTGTTCCCCACCCACTGGTCTAAACTGCAGTGCATCTGTCACTCTCACCACATGAGCAGAGAAGGTTACTTTGTCATACAGGATGATCAAGTGTTTCAATCACAATTTGCCCTTGGTGAATCCATGCTGGCTTTTCTTGATCACCTGCTTCAACTGACTTGTGATAGCCCCCCAGAAGATTCATTCTGTAACTTTCCCAGGGTCAGAAGTGAGATTGATGGGCCCAAAATTTCCTGGATCCTCATTTAAGACCTTTTTTGTAGACAGGGGTGATAGTAGTCTTCTTTCAGTCCTCTAAATTACTATGGAGAATAGCCTCAAAAGAATGTTAGCTAGATCTCTTAGCACTCTTGGATAGGCATTTTTAGGTCCCATTAATTTATAGTGGTCAAACTCCTGTGACAGCTCACACATTTACACTTCCTTCACTGGCAGTGGTTCTGTGTTTGCCTTAACCTGGATTTTTGTTGTCAAGGCTGGAAGTCCAGCAGTGCTGGTAAATGCAGTGGTGAAGGAAGCATTGGGAACCTCTGCCTTTACAGTGGCGACGTGATAAATTCACACCTTCTGTTTAACAGAGAGGTTCCTACCAGTATTTGATACAATATTTTTCTTATTGTGCATTGTGTTCTTTAACTGTAGTGGAAGACTCATCACATAAGTCAGTCTACTGAGAGAAATAACTCATTTGTCAGAATGCCAATGGCTGGAGCGAGGACAGAAATATCTATGAGAATTGCAGGCATTAAAACAATAGAAATCACAGTTCTGTAGTGAACCAATTACAGTAAAGACTCTTGAGGTATTACCTGAGCTCAGAAAGTACACAGTGAAGAAGTATTTAAAATACTCAGTATGAATATCAATTTCCTTAGGTACACACAAAACCAGTTTTCTAAATTTAATCTGATCATTCACATTCTGTATAGCAATAGTCATTTACTGGAGCATAGGTGGCCAAAAGACCAGCCTCTGCTCTCCAGTGTAAAAGGAAAACATTTTTCAAAAGGCCAAAATCCTGATGGCAGAGATTGTGATAGTAAGACACAAGACAGCTGATAGCAAAAATATTAGAAACACTTATTTAAAATTTTCCAGCTTGTGACAAATTATGTTAAAACAGTATAATTGGTTGTTGAATTATACAGCTGCATTTTACTACTATCTCAGAAGTTTGTGGGGCTTTTGCCCCACTTTATACACAACAAACAAATCAGACTTTATCAGACTTACCATATATACTCCTTCAGAAAGAGCCATTTACAGAAATATTGAGAGTGACCTCTTCTTTGTGTGGAGGTCCTGAATCACATAAACCAGATATTGCTGAAGGCTGAAAAGGGTGTAATTTCATTCTGCTCCCTACACTGTGAAATATAAAACCACTGGTGTCATGAAATCGAAGAAGTATAAAAATGAAAGTTCTTACTGATAGAAGCATGTGCAGTCTATATTAAATTAAGAAGGATGGAAACAGATCTGTGACTTTTGAAATACATGAAAAACTACAGCACCACCAAAGCCACCAGCAGGTCAAGGGTGTAAATGAAAATAACTACTTTAGGGACAGACTGTTCAGGACCCATATTGAAAACCTGTGTGTCGCATATTTTCACAAAATCAATTTATTTCCCGTAACTTGGGAGCTTTAAGGTTTATGAAATATAGTTATAGCCCAACTGTCAGCAAAGAACAAGTTTTCTGAAAGAGAAAAGCTATTGAAGGCTGTGCCCCTTCAAGACAAATGAAGAAACAAATAAACAAAATTCAAAACTCTTTCCTTCCACACAAATCTAATGTCAGTTTTTTAATATTTGCCTCTTGCAAATAAGTGGGTATATTTTTATATATGTGCATATCTATTTATAAATATGTGTGTGAATGTGTGCACAAATACTGTACAAAGCATACACACTTCTGTGGTCATGCAGATTAAAATATTGGTATGGTTTAACGAAGAATATTTTGCTTATTGTTCACAAGTGTTTTTTAGAGAATAGTCTAATATGACTGATAATATTTTGCAAAAGCCTAGTTGTACCAAATTTGTTTTGATATTTTACATTTATTTAAAATTAATCAATAATAAATTCAAATTTATTTGAAAACAATTTAAAATTAAAAACAGTTTAAATTAAATTATTTTTAAGAAGGACATGTCAAGTGTTGCACAGTTAAAATTGCATACAAATTAGGCAAACTGTATTGTGCAATTCATATTGTTATGGAGACACAGTCAACAATTAAGCACTGCCAAGTCACTCACTCACTTCATTGAAAGGATGCAAAGACATATTAATGATTACAGTAAAAAGGTCTCTCACAAACACCTGCTTTGATTCAACCAACTGAATCAGATATAGGAAATATTGGCTATGATTTGCGCAGATTTTGTTTTACTGGACTGGTCAATATCCCTATTTAGCATTTTTAAAGTCTCATGTCATAACATACTCTAATTTTTTTACCTTGAGACAAAAGTCATTGTCCAAATCAGTGCAATTTGTGCAGTCAGTGAAAAAAAGATGAAAAAAGTTTGGTAATATGCTCACTCTTACTCTCCAAAACCCAGTTATAGAATGCTGTCTATTACTTCCCCGCATACATCTACACTCTTGAAGCATATTTTTTTTTCTTTTTTTTTTTTTTTTTTCTTTTTTAATAGGGAGAGATCAAGGGATAGTCTTGCTGCAGCCTGGTAACGCAAAGGTCTGTATAATTAGAACCTTCAGATAGAAGAAGTTGCCAAACAAGTCTTTGCCTTTGATGGTCTCTTAGGGCTGTCTGCAGAAAATGGAAATAGCTTTTAGCTGCAAGATTTGGGGCACAGTGCAGCAGATGAATAGAAGGTCTCAAAAATAGCTTATAAAGCCCTCTTTATTCCTGGTCCTTGTCTGCCTTGCTTGCTTCCTCTTAACTCTTCAAAACATCTAGCAGTTAAAGAAGGCAGTCAATAAGTGCAGACATGAAGACTCAGAGGCGGTAGAAGTGTTCTCATGTATTGGCAGAGACTGGGATGGATTTATTTAATTTTGAATGGTGCTTCACATCTGGCAAATCAGAGAATCTAATAATAGTTTCATTCCAGACTATGATATACTCTGTTTGAGCCTTATCTTTTCAAGGAAAAGTGTCAGGAAACCTTATTTAATGCCATTTATAGCATAGTGTATACTCAGTTTCTGCTGTAGTCCAGAGTGGGAAAGGAAACTGGAAACAGGGCCAAGAAAAGTCTTGCAGCAAGACTGTATGCGTGTAAGTGCCAGGAAAGCAGAGAACTTACTTAATATTGCAGTGTATATTCTTACTACTTTAGGAAATAGCCTCTCTAAACCTTAATCTTACCTGAATCATATAAAGTCCATATTTCTATAGCTGTTGTGCTTGGGAAATCCAATTTAAATGTAATGAATATTTATATATATTTTACTACATGCATGTACACACATACACATGTGCATGCACATACTAACACTTTTTAAAACCTTTCCTACATGAAATATTGACCTGAATATTAATTTGTAAATGGGATTCATTTAATCTTATCTACTATCAAAATAATACAAATGATATCCTCACCTGCAATCAGTTCCAAGGAAACTGACAGTTAACAAAAGTTGCAAGGTAACCAGATGACTATGCTTATGCCAGGAGTATTTCCTCCCCGAAAGCTTGTGTTCAGAGAGTTAAGAGTTCCTGTATCTATTTGGTGAAGTTTTGCTCATTACGGAATCAATATAGTTATCATTGTCAAGATTTATTGTTTCTAATATTCCACTGAAGAAACAGTTATATAATGAAAATATTTAGGTATCACATTGATCTGCAGAACTATTCAATAAAATTAATAGAACATATTTTCTTATAAGTTAGAAGAAAAAGAAATACCATCTGACACGCAGACAGGAGAGCCAAAGGTGTATTCTCATAAGTATTATAAATTTTATGCAATTTTGTCTTTGCATCATAATCACAAAATCAATGTTTCTTTCTATTTCAATGCTCTGAAAGTATAATCTCAATGAAAATTTTTCTTTCTAAATTTTTAATTTTTATATTCTCATTAAAATAATTACAAGAGAATTATTTAAACTACATGCATTTCTTTAAATAAGAAATAAAAATAGCTTCTTACAAGACAAAAATTTTAATAGATATAAGAAAATGAAATATTGTCAGCTTTTAAAGAGCTAAAGAACAGTTAAGGCCAAGACTCACTCCTGAGCACCTATGAGAAATAAAGCTTGTTACACCAGGTGTCATCTGCTTTTAGAAGTGTTAGAGAGCAGAAATCAGTAAGAACTATTTACTTTAAAAGATAGGAGAAAACAAGAGGAAAACATGGAAATGTGGCATACAATAACAGGAGGTATCAATTGTACAAAAAGCCCATAACAATACAGATTTATTCAAGCGCCAGTTAAAAGAATTAGATCTATAAGAATGCAAGACTTTCAAATATTCCCTACTTGATAGAAGATGGATGCACCTTTCTATTTTAAGGCAAAGAAAATAGAAAACCCAAGCCCCAAATCTCTATGCAATATTTGATTTCTTTTTGAAATTCATATTGATTTTCTCTTGCTTTTGTTTGTCTTTGTATTTTGCAATTGCATCTTGGATTTCTAGTTATTATTATGGGAAGAAATAAATCACACAGTTATGGTCCTATTGTTTACAGCAACAACTAATCATCCTTTTCTGGAAAACAGCACTACCGAGGTTCCTTGCTGTGAAATTTCTATTCAGTTCCTGGACAACAGATTTGAATGTTTCTTTATGACAAAGAAACTACACCTCCCACAAGGCACTGGGAAATAAAATAGAAAATGGGGTTTAGTATTGTGATTAAATAATAGAAATAGAAATGTCTTGGTTTCATTCAAAGACAGAGTAAGCTTGGATAGGCCAGACCAATGCACAATAAAATAGTACTTTTTTCCTTATATTCAAAAAATCTATTTTTTTTTTTTTTTTTTTTTTTTTTTTAACACGTAAACTTCAAATTACAATTTGGTTTGAAACATGCTTAAAAATCATTCAGAACATAGAGAGACTGACCAGGCAAGTTTCGAGGCATATGAGAATCTAAAATACCATATTAGATGTCCCTTAATCCTAGCAACTTCAAAGAGTAAACTAAGAATGAAAGTGATGACAGTATCCATCCAAAGTTTTTTATCCATCATCACTGAAAAGAGCAATCAAATTATATTTTGTGACTGGCTGAAGAAATAGATATCACAGAGTATAGAAGTGACATAGTAACTGTCAAAGTCAGAGGATATTGGATTGTCCATTGTCACGTAAACACAAAATCATTTATTTCTGATAAATTGTCTAGAGCTTTTTAAAGAGTTCATGACCATCTAGACACATATTTAAGGCTTTCTGTTTCTTTTGAAATCAAGTTTGATTGTATCAATTATGTGATCCCTTTTTCTTTCTGATTTTGATATATTTTCCTCAATGACTGCTGCTTGCTTATTTCCACAGTTCCACAAGCCCTACATAGATAAAAATGGTGGAAGCAGTTGTTTTCTTCAGTAATAAAGTGGTTAGTGTCATGATCTGACAGCACAATACCTGTCTAATGTGAGCAAGCTGTCATTTCTTTTGATCCCAAGTTTGTCTTACTAGCTTCAAACATCTTTCTTGGTGTTCTAAATTACTTCTGAGAAATTTTGGTAGCCAGTATAATTTTAATTCATCACATTTTTCTTGTCTTCCAGTCAAAGAAGGCAGAGAGAGTCTACTTTAGACACTCACTTGATAACTCCATTGACATTCAGATAACATGTAAAAATGATGGGTTTAATTCAGGCTTTAAAGAGAAATTGATTTTCCACTGACACACGACACAGTCTTAGTATATATCTGGCTCATGCAATGACAGAGTTGACCTGAAGCCTAAGTGTATTTAGTTGTTTTTGCTGTAATAATTTTTTTCACAGTAGCTGGCATGAGGCTGTGTTTTGGATTTGAATAGAAAACAGTGTTGAAATCATAGTGATGTTTTCATTTCTTCTGAGCAAGGCCCTTTCTGCCCCTCACAGCACCCCACTGGTGAGGAGCCTCGGACTGCACAGGGAGATGGGAGGGGACACAGCAGGGACAGCTGGAACCAACTAATCAAAGCCATAATCCAGCTCTTATGACATCATTCTCAGCATATAAAACCGGGGTTTTATATTTTTAAAACTACAAGATTTTTTTCTCAAATTTGTCCTTTCAAATTCTCACTTTGATCCCACCAAAGGGAGAATGAGTGAGTGGCTGCGGAGTGTGTATTTGCCAGCCTGGGTTAAAACACAACAGAATGAAGAACTGTATTTAATCTAGCCAGGAGGAGGTTAACTTTCTCCAAAGCAGCCTGTATGATGCTGTTTTGACTTTGTGACTAAAGCAGTGTTGACAGTACACCAGTGTTTTATTGGTGAACAGGACTTGCACAGAATCCAGGGCTTCTCTGTCTCCCACTCTGCTCTCACAGGCTGAAGGTGGGCAAGAGTTTGAGATATAGCTGGGAAAGTTGACCAGATTTGAAAAAAGGGGTATTTCATGCCATATGGCACCATGCCCAGCAATAGAACTGGGTGGTATCCTTTCCAAAGTACCTTGCTTGCTGGTTAGCTGTGCATCAATCTGCATTTTGGACAGAGCAAATGATTGTCTTTGCGTCACTTGCTATCGAAAAATCACTCACTTCACCTTCCCCTGCCCCCTCCCCCACTTCACTTTTCCTTCAGTTAGTGAACTACTTTTGTCTTGACCCACAAATTTCTCCCACTTTTGCTCTTCTGGTTCTTCTCGGGGTAAGGAGGAGTAAGCAGCTGGGTGGGTGCTTAATTATTGACTGGCATCAACCCACTACAGGAACAAAACCTTTCTAGCCAGTCCCCATTTCACTTAAATTTATAGTAAAGGTTGTTTGTGTTTTAATATTAGGACAATAGAATGTTCCAATTGCAGGTTAACATTATCACATTTCAGACATTAATTAAAACTTCTAATGGACAATATCTTACACTAAAATTCTGGTCTAAGCTGTAAATAAGAGCTATAATAACATACCATAGGAACAAGAAAGAACTCTATCACTGTTTGAAACAGACCTACGACTGTCTCTTCCTCTTTCAAAATTGGGGGGAGGGGGTTTCTTACTTTCTAAAAATTACATTTCCTTCATTTTCCCCATCCTTTCTGACTCAGTACTGTTTTCACTGATGTACTTCTATACACAAATATGGAAATTGTATCATTGAAATAGAAGGCAGGAATGAAATGTCAATACTCTCTTTGTAACTGGTGGTTTATTCCTACCATGTGTTTCAATGGGAAGACTAAATGTCAAATATTGGCAATTACGTGATGAATGCATGACATTTTATGTATTTGGTGGCTAAAGAAGGCAAAAAATATTCAGTGAAATTATATTTTCATTGAAATTCCTGTACAAGTAAGAAGATAATTAGTCTCAGTTCAAATAAAATTCACATACTCAATACTTGAGCATCCTAATATACACTTAAATGCATTGTGTAACATCTGAGAAAGAATGAGCACCATGACTGAAGGGAACAGAAACAGGAATTTTAATTTTTCTGCATGGATTTTTAGTGCTCAAGGAACTTGATTGACAATACTGGCAACTAAAATCCCTAGTAATATCTATAGAATATATATTGTTAATTCAGCTAACTTATAGAGTCTACAGCTATGGATCTTGCATTCATATTCAATTTAGATAATTTTGTCTACATTCATATACTTAGTACAAGGAATTCTCTGTCTCTTTCTAATGTTCTAGTCCAGGTAATCAATTAATTTTCATTTGGAGATAACCAATGTGATAAATTGCTTTTTTTACCCTTGTCAACTACCTATGATCACCTTTGACATTTAGTCACCAAGTAAATGCCACTTCTCAGAAATATTAGCAGCTGCTTCAGTTAAGAGTCTTTAAAATAAAAACTGAATAGATATGTCTGTTCAACTTTTCCCAAATTTCTATACTCTCCTTCTTATGTGCAGTAAAAACATTCTATGTCTGTGGTAAGAAGTGTTCACATTTGTACCAACAACAGGTTTAAGTTACAGTATTTTTCTTGAAAAAAGCTGTAAACAAGCATTTGTACATTAGACAAGGGTGCATTCCATCTACCCAGCACAATGCAATCAGCATTGTTACAGTGCCCTGGAGAGCCTGCAGTTATTTTGTTTCAAATCCATTGTGCTTGTTATGTAAGACCATATCTTGTTTTCTTCTTTTCATTACCTTGCTGATAATAAAGGTTGAATTAATGGTACTAATGTCTTCCTTCTTCAGAAAGCCAATAAAACCTCCTGTAGTATAAGCAGGTTTCAGAGATTATGCTCTTATAAGTGAAAACTTGGAGATTTTTTAATCAGTTTTGTTTTTATAAAGATCTTCTTAAATCCAGGTGAATTTTTTTCATATTAAACTATCTGATGTTGTATGGCTGTACATAAATAATACTGGGAATCTTAGTAAGATTAATTTAAATGAGATTGTTGTCTTTGAATGGGAAAATCAAGTTTAACTCATGACAATAAATACATCTGTCACTGTGATGTACTTTTCACCTATCCAGCAGAAAAGCCTAATTCAAATTTACCTTTTCACACATCCACAGTTTTGGAACTTAAAATCTGACTCTTCATATAATTCATTGGTAAAAAATAAGTGTTCTTTTCACATAAAAGTATTTATTTTTGCATGACGACTGGAAAGCATTTACAGATTCCCTCAAAAATATTACTGGATTTAATTTTGTTTCTTCTGACACATTCTTTGATGACAGCATTTTGACCATTTTGTTTAAATTTATTTTCTTGGAGAATTAAGACATCATGCAGACTGCAATCTCTAAAACTCATTTGACATATTTTATTTATAGAGGACATATGAAATAAATATTTGAAATATGATCCAAAATGTAATTCCACATTTTAATTTTGATCTGCTCAAAAAAAATTATTATTTACTACCAACAAATTGGATGGCTGAGGTAAAAAGATGATTGATGACTTCATATGTCTTTCATTCCATTCTAAAACCACTTCTCTAACATGTAATAAATTTTAGACAGGAATAGAGTGTGGAACATCATTCCCTGCATTTTAACTTAGTGACTCCTCAAAGCACCCATGAAAACCTGTATTAGAATTCTAATTATCATTTTGTAAAAGTGATAGACACAAAACTGCTGGGTAATGCTGAGCACTGAAATTTCATCAGTGATATTATAATAATGGAGGGCACTATTATGTAAGTGGGAAGATTTTGTTTAAGTGAAATGAATTGGGAGTGTGTGTTGAATCCTGGAAACATTCAACTTAAAGATAATTTATTTCCAAACCTCCTGGTGTGGGTAGACACCTTCCACTAGACCAAGTTGCTGAGAGGCCCATCCAATAAGGCATTAAACACTACCAGTGATGGGGCACTCCCAGTTTCTCTGGGCAATCAGTTCCAGTGCATCACTACATATACGATAACATCTAATCTAAACCTACTTTCTTTTACTTAGAAGCTATTGTCTAAGTCACCCCTTGTCCAGTCACCACATGCCCTTGTAAAATGTCCCCCTCCATCTGGTTTGCAGGCTTCCTTCAGGTACTGACAACCACAATAAAGTCACCAGGCAGACTTTTCCAGACTGAACAATCCAAATTATTTCAGTCTTTCCTAGTAGGAGAGTTGCTCTATCCCGTTATTCAACTTGATATCCCTCCTCCGGACTCATTCCAACAGGTCCATGTCCTTCCTGTGCTGGGGACCCCAGAGCTGGGTGCAGCACTGCAGGTAGGGTCTCACGAGGACAGAGCAGAGGAGCAGGTCCCCTCCCTCGCCCTGCTGGCCACACTGCTTTGGCTGCAGCCCAGGACACATTTTGCTTTCTGGGCTGCAAATGCATATTGCCTGATCACATCCATCCCCTTATCCACCAGCACACCCAGGTCTTTCTTGGCAGGGCTGCTCTCTGCTTCACTAACATATATAATAACATATATATATATATGACACATATAATAAGTGTGCCATTGACAAAAGATAGACTAGTCAGTGGTCAGGAGTTTCAGATCAAGAGTACCCAATGTAAGGCATTTGAACTAAAAAAATGAAACTGCATTATCTGCTCTATTTCCTCTCAAATAATCCTAAGGTTTAGGCTCCATGTTAGCCTAAAGTTATTTGAAGTAGTTCTGAGAAGATTAGATGAATATTTGATGTGTTTGAATTCCTGTTATAAAATAGTGGCAGGTTGCATGTACTCACTCAGCTTTGTTTAATTGTGAGCTCAGTCTTTCTGCTCAAAGCTGACATCAGTAAAAACTAACACATTCTGTTTGGTTTGTGGTCCAATCTATTCCAATTCCAGTAAACTTCTGACTGTTACTGTCACAATATGGATGAAAATGCAATTCAGTTCACTGAGTCTGGTTCCTGCTTTTTGTTCCTAACATTTTCCATAGCCCAGGTGCATTCCTGCTTATCTTGCGTAAATGTCTCTAATATAGTGAGTCCTGCTTCTCAATATGTTGAGAAGTATGTTTTACAAATAATTTAAAACTTTTCAGATTAGCATTTTGTGCTACAGGAGTGTAAATGCTACAATTTTTATGGAAGGCACAAATTATTTATGGAATATTACGTGTGATCTTCAACTTAATCCAGCATGATTCTCAACTTCATTGTATATCTGGGGAGAGAAGGAAGAGGATATAAACAATAAAAGAGAAGTCAGGAATTGCAGAGATTGAGAAAGTGGGAAAATGTGGTTTGATACAAATAAGATTATGCTACAAAGTTGAGAAGTCAAGTCTATTAAAGTGAGGATTCCTAGCAACAAACTGATTAACTGCATCTTTACAATTTTCATAAAAAAGGTAAATGTTCAAAAAAAATCTTTTTCCTAGGAAAACTATGCATCTTTTAGCAAGCATTTTTAAAATCTTATCATGTTTTAGTTTTGTCAAAAATATTTTAGTTTTTGAAGAAAATCTTGCTTAATGGAATCATATCACTGTTAATATTTACACTAATTGCAGGATATTTTCTGTTAACTGCCAATCAACAAATTTGTGGCATATAGTTATGTAGGCTGTTGGGGTCCTTTTTCTATATATGGACATTTCTTTCTTCATTGTTTAATCTTTGAACAGATCATATAACTGAGATCATATAATATACTGGTTGGAAATTCATGGTCTGTTCATGCCAGAAAAAATTACAGATACTATTGGAAATATTCTATGTATTAAAATAGCTAAAGTCATTGATGGATAAATAAGTTTTCATAAATATTGAGTAAAGCAACTAACTTATTATATGCTTGTCTATTCTCACAGCCCGTTCTTCATCACCAAAATAAAATTACCTGCTTTTATTTTTATTTGTATTTGATCCTGATCACTTCATATAATTGTTTTGTCACCTTACAGATTTTTGATACACTCATCACTCAATTCTTCTCTGTTCGAAAGAACAATGGTCTATTATGTAAACCAAGATTTTTTTTCCTATTTTTCAGTTTCTTCCTAGAAAATATTATGACATTTCTATTTCAGATGAATTCTTAAGTGCTTTTAGTTGTGGCAAACTTGAAATTTATAGCATTCATAACTTTTGGGTTACTCTGTTTTTCTCTCCCCTCTTTCTCCTGTGTGTTTGCTGGAGACAGAAGTGTTATGGTTCATGGCTTAAGCATTGTTATCAAGGAGTTTTGGCCATTGTGGCAAAACTGTATAAAGAAGCTACAGCCACTGAAGCCCTCCCCTCCCTGAACAAACCTCTTAAGGGGAACTTAGGGCTGTGAGTTGAGCTACCTAAGGGAGTGCGAGATAAGACACTATTGTCCAATCATCTCAGGTCTAGGAAAAGCAAACCAAGCTGAGGGAGAAGAGCGCCAAACTAGAAAGCCAAACCCAGCAGCTGTGCTGGGGATCATCTCTGACTGGGTTTGGGGTGAGGGAGGTCACAGCTCACAGACCCATTTCCCGAGAGCAGGTTTACACAGACTCCCCCAGACTGAGTGGGGTGGAGGAGGTTTCAGGTGTGTGGTGTAACCTCTGTCAGAGGCAGTGAAAACCCATCCTCCATCACACAAACTGGCTCAGTTGTACATGCCTCCACCCTGAAAGGCCACATCCACAGGACATTCACACGACAGGCAGCTGAGGGGGTGTCACAATCCAACAAAAACCCCGTAAACTGCTATCCAGACTCCTTCCTGAGGCCTTGCACCACAGCACTGTGTGTGATGGAAAATCATGCAACAAATCCAGACTCTGTTGCAAGATGCAGCGTGAAACTTGTCTCTCCCAGGAGAGGTACTTGTCTCTCCCTGGGCATTTCCACGTGCCCTGAACGTATACCAATCTGTTGGCTTCTGTGTTTTTTTCACCACCAAGCAGACCAGCTAGAGAAGATCAGCAGAACATGGTGGGATCCACAGAGTGGTGATATTTTCTTTAATCTGTCTATGTCACTATCTTTCTGTTCCCCATCTCTTTTCTGCTTCTTTCTCTTCCTTTTACTCTCTCTCTCATTTTTACTATTAAATAAAATCCATACTATTGACTCTGGCAGATGGTCTCATTTGCACCTTAATTTGAGCAGAGACATTTCTACTAGTTTTAATAACCAAACTTTAACTAGTATTTGTTGCTCACTGTTAAAAATTATGAATAGTCATAAAAACATTTGACATATTAGACTAATGAAGTAATAGAATATCTTTTATTAAGAGCGTCATTCTTTCTTGCCACATCCTGCAACCTCCAAAATCTCCCCCAAGTAAGCTTCGTGCTTCTTCAGAGAAAAATCAACCTTCAGTTACCTTATTGAAAGATAATTGTACAAATACAAGACAAAGGTAAATGAATACAATGACCATCTACTAAAAGTTGTTACTGTCCTTATTTCAAAAATTCTATTACTTTCACATTACTATTCTTTCTCCATGTGATTAGATAGTTTGCTCTTGGCATTCATTCCACATCTCCTGTACTCTAAAAATATGTATCACAGTTTTCAGGAGTTGAATGACTTGGAGCTTTTATTTGTCATTTATGGTACAGAATCTTCACAAAGTTTATTAGCTTGTGGGGGTTTCTGAGCTCTGTAGTATATTCTGGGCCCAAGATTACTTCCAGTAGAAGACTATCCCTTTCATTCGTGACAGTATCAGCCTGTTAGCAAGACATACAGTGGTATAAAATACCCTAGGATGCCTATTAGCCCTCAGAGTGGAGACATAAAGCTGACATGTGCTAATTTTGCCTGCCAGTTTGCATCAGTTGGTAATGAATGGATGTGATATATTGCGGTGACATGAAGACAAGTATTGGAGTTTTCTATCAATAGACACTTGATCTGCTTTCTTAACAGTTTAACTGAACAGATCCTCCTTTGCTTTTCTCATCTAGAACATGATAACATGAGTGTCAACATCACTCAATAAAGAAAATGCCATCAAAACTCAGAAAACAGGAGAATATTTCTTTTTTCAGTTTATGTGGGCCATTCTGTCCAGGGACTTCCTAGAAAACAAAACAGTGCAAAACATGACCTCTTTATTGTCTCTCCCCTATTTTACATCACTAGCTTCTGTCTAAAGAAATACACCATCTTCAAAAGTGCTTTTTAAAATGCAGCCACAGAAAGTTATAAATACAGCTCTTGTTTTATACATGGCATCTAATTTCTTTGACACCTTTTCAACATTATTATAGGTGTATATAAATATCATTATATTTGTAAGTACCTTTTTAGATTTAGTTTACTGCAATATTTTGACAAAGAGTAGATTGAGCATCTTGTAAAATCCGCTTGTTTATTTTCCACTGAATGGCTTTTCTAGCCCAGAAACCTAACATAACCACGAAAACCTAACATAATGTTGCCCTGAGCACAAAACTTTCATGAATTCCAGCTCTCTGTAACTCACAACATTGTCTCTAGCCTTTTTTGTCTCTTTGATGCGATTGTAAAAATCCATCATCTTACCACTAAGATCTTTGACTGCAAATAATTTTATCTGTTTTATGACCTTTATTTGTTTTCCACTTGCATGACTTAATGGACTGTACACTCTTATTTTCTTGTCTTTCCTTATTTTTCATATCCACCCTCATTCATCTTCTCCTTGCTTCAATGCTTCCTTTTTCCTAGCTATCCCTTTTATTCTTCTGCAGACTGTCCTTCCCTTTTGTTCCTTCCCTAAAGTGTTTATATATTATAACTATGTGAATTCAGTAAGTTCTCTGCATGTAATCCAGAAAACAGAGGTTAATTATTTTCAGTTACATAGTTTTCATGCCTCGGTTTCCTTACAGTGAGGAACTGGGGAATTGATGATCAGATATTCACATCCACTGCCTGTTCAAATACAGCTGGACTTGTAGGCATTACAGAATTAAACACTTTGTGAACCTCCCAAAGATTAATTCTGTGAGCAATAAGGATCCAACAAATATTTTTTTCCCTGTCCAAAAAAATGATTCCCTAAATTCTCATGATTTACAGATCTACAGATCTACAGATCTACATCTCTGTTTAACATGAGACACTGAAGCTATGTGGCATATACTGAAATATTCAATGAAATAAAAATTGACTTGTGTATTTACTCAAACAGACTGAATGTATTTATACTCCTGTATTACCATCTATATAGTATTAATCATATTAAATATTAGATGAATTTGAAGTGTATACATTTAATACCTAAATATATGCTAAAGATTGTAAAGGAAGTCTTACAATGCAGAGAATAGGTACTCAGATTTAAGTACCTTTAAAAAGCTAAAGTGTGTTTTCTAAATATGCTAGATCTCCTTAGTTAGATAAAAAATAATGGACAAGAAATTTTTCAGTTCTGAATCTTCCATATTAGATACATATGCAAGATCCTCCATTTTAATTGGAATATTTCTCACCGAGTTATTAAAGTGAGGTCTGTGATATTTTCTGCTGGGAATATCTACCCATGAAGGAATATGACTGTTTACCTCTTTTAGTTGCCAGACACTTTTGTGGCTAAGTAGATTCTTCCAGGAAGGATCAGTCCTAAGACTTGGTGTTTAGTATTCTGTTTCTCAGTACTGATTTAGTCTCCATGACAGAGAGAGTCTTTTATGGGGGTGATCAAATTGCAAAACAGTGTAACTGATGTGAACATAAATAAATAAAGCAACGTGACTGTGAAAATCATGAATGGAAGAATTGGGGGAGTGATATTTGGGTTTTTCTGTACTTTCAGCCAGGGAATTTCACATTGATCTCTTCTAATATTTACAACATATTCAAATTTTCCAAAAAGTTTTAGGCATGAATTGCCATTTTATTCAAGTAACAGATATCTAGAAATACCTGATCAACTTCAATCTTCAATATCAGTATTTTGGTTATGTTCTGGGAACATTCGACTAAATTACTGCTTCTCCTCTCCTCTCCTCTCTCCTCTCTCCTCTCCTCTCCTCTCTCTTCTCTCTTCTCTCCTCTCTCCTCTCTCCTCTCCTCCCATGACTTTCCCATGTAAAGAAGGCCAGGAAGGACTGCAGACTATTTCCTAGTGAAACTCCCAGATGGTCATCAAAGAAATGGATCCTAGAGTCCTGGAAGGAGTGTCAGGAGATTGTCTTGTTCATTCAACTGTCTCGAGGCATGAACAACTGCAAACTAGTGAATTCTGAAAGATGTTTTTGTAGCTTGTTCTTACTTGAAAAGATTTTCCAAATATCTAATCTAAATACCCTCTCTGCACATCTGCCATGCATACAGAGAAAATATTTTTAGAGATCTTAAAACTGTTCAGATTCCCTTGATTCCTCAAATATTGTCTTGGATATCTCTTTCAGACTTCTGGATAAACTAAACACATTTTCTGTACTTCTCATTTTTTAAACTTTCTGTCCACTAGACTTTGCCAAAGACATCATTGACTTTTCTAAAATCTAAAGCCATCTAGAAGCTTTTATTTCTAGTTTATGCTTTCCAGTGTGCTCAACTTCTGAATAATATCATGACCCCTGTTTCACTTGAGGCTCAGTACAGCTCATGGCTGCTACTTAACTAGACAATATTTCTTCTATATTTAGGCAGCTGATTAATCATACTAACACATAGCATTTTGTACTTTTCCCTCTCAAATCCTATCTGGGTTTTTCAGTTCATAATTTCAATTTGTGAAAATAATTTTCAGTTCTAATCTTGTCCTTCAATCCACTTGTTGTCTCTCCTAGCTTCGTATTGTTTGCAAATTTAATTGGTACACTCTCATTTGTCAATTTCTCCTTCTAACCCCAGTCCTGTGGATCCCATTCCTTATGTCTGAAATCACGAAGTAAACACTAAAAATATTTCTGAAATATCTCTTGTGCTAAATTATATTCTCACCACGATATTAATGCATATTAAGGTCAAAGATGAGTAATATAAAGGAACCACTTATGCACTTAAATTGTGTTACAGCTTTACACAGAGGACATTTATAAATACTGGATAATGTTAGAACTTTATATGATAACCTTATACTGGTATTACAAGTAAAAACATTAAATTATCTTGTCTATTTATAAATTTATTATGAATTGCATTAGGGCATTCTAAAAAAACAGTTTTAAAAAATTATGTCTTTATCATTTTTGCAAAGTGAGTGGTGTGAGTTTCAGGTATACTTCTCTATTAACTGGTTCTAGAAGAACATTCAGTGTTTGCTTTTGTGTCATATTCCCCCTAACAGTGGGAATACAAAGTGTATACAAAAATGTAAACACTTTAATTGGTGGAAATGGCAAAGACATTTTAGAAATAAATGAATTATATTCAGCAAGCATCTTGAAAGTATCTAATTTTTCAAGTGTTTGTTTATATCACACAGCATCATACTGATGCTCCAATGTTGATGTTTCATTTAGTCTTGTATTTTTCTTTCTGTTTTTTAGAATGCTGTTTATTTCAATTCCTACATGACTTCTATAAACTTCTAAAATTGCCAGTATGTGCACATGTATCATAAATATCTCTATTGTGATATCTCCTGTCAGAGGCTAGCCAAGGTCCCACCCTCACAGAATTTAGAGTAGTGTTAAATAATGAAATCATCTGATTTTAAGAAAGGCTTTTTTTCTTCCCCATTAATTAGAGTGTGGTGTTTCTTTAAAGCATAAGGTATCAAAGTGCTTTCTAATTTTATATAAAGGATCTGTGGACATTCTCATCCATGTAAATACCTAATCCTTTTTTCAAATCCTTGTAACATTTTGGCTTCAATGATAACAGCGTTGATCAATTCTGCAGCACATTATGTATTTCCTATTTGTCTTAACTAATGGCAGAGCATCTCTGACTAAAGTAGATGACGCTTTAGAGCTAAGGAAACTATTTTTGTCTATTTTATTCTATCTTAAATCCTGTTTCTTGAGCCATATCAGTTTTTATCTTCTGCTGCTTAAGTGAATGTCCTGGATTGTAGTATAGGATTAGCACAAAGTATTC
>VZSR01001854.1:20258825-20277081 GCA_013398615.1 Brachypodius melanocephalos | reverse complement strand
TTGGAGCCTCTCACTTGTTTTGCTTTCAAACCACAACAGTGAAGTCTCATATAAACCGGACACTGAACAACAACCCACTGCTCCAAAAAACAGGCCCCCTTTCTTCTGACACCTTTCTAGTGCAATTCAGGTCCTGGTCTATGTCTCGTTTGCTGTTCCATTAGAAGAACCTTTAATATAAAATACAGTAATGCAGTAATAATGGCACTCTTATCCAGAGTATACAACAGTAAGAAATGTTGCCCAATTTAAAAAAAAAAAAAACAAAACAAAAACAAATCTCACACACTGGAAGAAATAACTCTATGTTTATTTTTCTAGATATGAAAAAAATATTTTAATAGAGAAACTATGTTTTTAAACATGTAACTCTTTCTAGTTAAGAATTGACTGGTTTTATTTGAAGTCATGAAAACAAGATTGGATAGAGTCATAATGAGTGTGCATTAACTTTAATCCAAATCTGTGAACTACCTGCTGAAAGAAACGAAAGAAACTGAGCACATTAAATTCAGGATGATGTCTGAACTGCTGATAAGTCCAATGAACAGCCAGAGACTACGGAAGCGTTATTATCAATGACCTAAGCAAATTAACAGACATCCCCTGGGAGAGCAGTCAAAGGAATCAGTTGATTGCCACAGAATCTGGGTGAGTATTCATTCCACTTCAGTGAAGAAGGCCAAAATTGAGTACCCAGTCAGTAGGTCTGACATTTCTGACAAAAATATGGCATTTTGAGTAGCAAAAGACCCCAATCAGGTCTATCAAGGTAACTACCCAACACCTCTTTCAGAAATCACCCACAATAAAAAATACACAAAATGGCAGCATTTGTTATGAGCATCCAGAAAGGTACTTGGGAGAATAATTTTCCCTGCTGTGTGCTGTTTCCTCTGCCCCTCAAACCACTTTAAGCAATCCAGTCTACCTTTTAGCCCAACATCCACAACAACAAATCTTGCCATAATTTTATTTATTTCTTACATGTAGAATCCTATGTGAAGTTATTTTAGTGTTTCTGCAGAAAGGATTTTTTTCTCATAATGTCCTCTTTCAGCAGAAACTTCTTATGGCTACTTTTATTTCCAGTCATACTCAGTAACAGAATTTACAGTAACTGAAGTTTTGTAGACTTACCTTTCTGAGATTGCATTACAAAGACACATTCATCCCATTTCTTTCCACCAGTATCTCTAAAGTTCAGTAGTATACTTTAGCATACTAATTGAATTGACACTCATTTCAAGTTTAACTACTGTGTTTAAAACACTAGCAAAAGTAATGAAAAATTTAATGTAGCTTAAAATTTTGAATAGATTTCTGTACATGCACATGGTTATAAACTGCAATGCACTGCACTAAAGAGATTTACAGGAACAGCTTCCATGTATAATAGTATATTTTTAATACAATTTTTGGTGTTTCTAAACCCTGCATGATTGAATTTTTTCAATTTTCTCTCAAGGAAATGGGATGGACTTCATGGATTCTGCAGAGTTTTTTTTTTTCTTTGAAGGTTGGTAAGTATATTTTGGGTCAAAATTTTACTGCTGCTCTATAGCATATAGTTTCATTAAGTATTAATATGTAAGCATACAATCATGTATGTCTCTGAACAGAAGGGAATTAATTTCTGAGTTGTTTGCATTTATGTAATCTTCAGAGGTGGAGTAGAACACCTGAATTATTAGCAGTATGTAGATTTTTTTTTTAAAGTTAGATTTTTAAAGAAAAAATTGAAACTCCTAAATGGCATGATTAGTATAGATGCATTTGCTGTCATTCTTTTCCGTAATAATCCCACCTGGAAACATCTTATCTAAACATGTTGAAAGGCAATGGATGGCCCCAGCAAATGTGGTAACACTGCTACCTCAAATGTTCTTTAAACTTGGAATGGAAAAACATAAATTTTCCCATGGACTAGGAGACTGAGAAAATATCATTTTTATCACCAATTGATGTACTGAGGTGTTCTCATGGTAGACTCTATACTAGAGTTGAACTGCAACTCTCATAGTAACATATTAAAAAAAAATAAAAACCAAAAAACCCCAAACAAACAACAATAACAACAACAAAACACAAACAAACAAAAAAACCCCAAGCCAAAACAAAACACAAAAAACCCCCTACATATCATAGGTGTATGTTAGTTTTGCAAATTTCTTAGCATTTTTAAAAGTAGCACTTCAATAGTAAACTCAGTTGGAAACCAAGCTATGAAACTTAAACACTCAAAATCAGAGTATAGGAGAATATTACTGCTCTCTTTCAAACTATTGCATTATAACTCTTATCTTAACTTCCTGTGGTTTATCTGCCTGCCATTTTGATATGGATCCTCCGGAAACACCAGGACAGCTTTCCCAGAGTACTGAGGGTTCTGAAGACTGCTCAGCACAGGGAGGACCGTGTGAATGAGCACTTGCCCATGCTCTCCTACAGCAACTTCTGCAAAAGGTAAAATGTTGCCACAGAGTTTTCCAAATTGAGGATCTATGATGAAAATCTTCTACCTTCTACCACAGTCCTATTCCAGATAAGAGTTCCTAGAACTGCTTTTTAAAAAGTATTTTACTCTTTTTTCAAGTTATGTTGCATCAGACAACAACAAAGGAGATGGGTAAGTCTTGAAATTACTTGCAAATTTAATAATTTCATGTGTCCTATAGTTGACATTATACTGTACTCTGTACTCTCAGGTATCCTCTGGAAAGAGCAGCAAAGGAATCCCAGATCTTTATTGGCTTCATATCATAGGAAATCTGTTTTCATTACTGTAAACTAACTAATGAACAAAACCCAAAGTCTCAGAAGTTTCCTCTACACGCCACAAAGATGAACAATTATGGAGAGCAGTGTGTGGTAAGTAGTCATAGTTATGAAGCAGCATCAAAACCAAGTTGTAAGTCCCAGGGAAAAGAAGAAGGCTAAAATACTCAGATAATTAAAGATGGGAGGAGGGAAACCAACAACAAATAGACAGTAATCTATAATGTTATTTCAGGTTTTAAGCTCTGACTTTGATTTGTTATCTTGTCTGGAATAATTTACAGTAAAATTCATGAACCAATTTATTTGCGAGAACATAATAGTGGCTTAGGATAATAATATCAGGAAAGAGAATTTTACAACAGTTATAAGGAGAAAAAAAAACAAACAAACAAACAAAAAAAAAAACAAAAACAAAAAAAATCCAAAAAGAAACAACAGGAAAAAATCACCTGTGTGCCCATAGATCTTGAGTTTATTTAGAGGATGATGACCTGTATCAAGTGAAACACAGACCCACCTCTTCAATCAGCTTTTTCAAGGAGAATTCTTCTTAATGAAGACAGAAACTTCAGAAGAAGATGGTGTATTGATGATATAAATTTTTTCTCCTCCTTTGCTGAAGCATTTTCTCAAAACCACAAGTGGGGTATCATCTGCCTTGCTACCTTCCTTACTTATTCAGAACCTTTCTGCATGGGAGGATCCATTTAAACAGACTTAAGTCCTGACTACAAGTTTTATGCATAATGTTTCTAATGATGAGATGTGGGACAGGGAAGTTACAGGACTTCCTCCTTTTCCTCCACAATTATATGGTTACTACAGAGCATAAATGAGTATGACCTTGTAGCTGTGATTTCTCTCCCTTCTGCGGATAAGCATGTGCAGTTGTCTCTCACTGCATTATAATGATACAAAAATTAACCAAAATGGGAGCAGAATTTTTTTTTTTCAGTTTGAGTCATCATCTTGGTGATATTTTTCTTAAACACAGACTGAAATTAGGCTCTCAAAGATCTTAGTGTAACCATACATCTGTTCTTAAACTTTTCATACCTCCTGCTAATTTCATTAACCAGATTTCAATTTTTTCCCCCATTAATCAACCAAAGTTAATAAATTAATTTCCTTCCATATATTTCAGAATATATCATAGTATAAAAGGTGAGTTATGTATAGCAAATTGATTTTAAAACATTTTTGAAGTACATGAGGTGTTTTTAAATGGAAATATTGATTTGTGTCTATTTTATGTAGCATACAAATACTGAGGCACCTATTTCTTATTGTTTCTTTGGCCTTTATTGCTGCTGAGAATAAAAGGTAGAGGCTTTACATTAAGCCTGAATCATCAGATGCAGAAGTGAGCCTTAATATGACTGCCTCTACAACTCAAGCAAAGTTTTACTGACAGTGGCAGCCTGTATTATTTACCTAGGGTGGCTTGAGGAAGAAGCAACATTCTGTCTGCCAAAGGAAAAAGATCTATGTTTTGTTGAGCTCCTCAGCCTTAGTATTTCCACACTACATTCTCAAGTGGATAGTCATCATTTATTTTTGTGTCTATGAAATGAGAAATCAAAAGTTCACAAGAGTACCGTTGAGAGTGGGAGTAATCAGGTCTTCAGCCTGGTGATTAAGGTGCTCACAGGGGAGGTGAGGAGGAGAGGCTGGTTCCAGACCCGGCTCCACTGTCTCTGACTATGGTCAGTACACACCTGGAACTCCTTGACGCTGAGAGAAACTGGCAAGATACATGCTATATTCATACTACTAAATGTTCTCAATCTTATTCAAATCACCTTGACCTCTTTTATCTCTCCAAGTGGTGCCTTGGGTTGTCAT
This sequence comes from Brachypodius melanocephalos, assembly GCA_013398615.1. Classification (NCBI taxonomy): domain Eukaryota; kingdom Metazoa; phylum Chordata; class Aves; order Passeriformes; family Pycnonotidae; genus Brachypodius; species Brachypodius melanocephalos. The sequence continues at coordinate 20,272,455 of VZSR01001854.1, read as the reverse complement.
GGGTCAAGCCTTGGTCAAGATTGCTCCCTCAGTTTGTGAGAACAGATGATAGACTACAGCAACCAGAAGGATTTTCTGACACTCTTTGCTTTATTTATATTAATTAGGATGTAGTATTTAAATATTTAATGTAATGATTGTTTCAGGTAAAATCAATAAAATATGCATTTAATTAAATCACATCCATAGAGCTGTTACAGATTCTATTATAAAGGGGAAGCAGGCAAGTACATGCTTAAATAATAGCACCATTAAGACGAGAAAGAAAATTATGATTACATTAAGGTTTCAATTAAGATTACACTTGATTCAAAATATTTCAACACCTAAAGTACTATAACTGGTAATCAAAACAAGTTATGACACTAAAAGAGATTATTACAATGTAGCTTCAACTTGGGAAGTTTAAAGAGGAGCCTTATTCTTTCAGTTTATGAATCTCATGAGGTTTAACAACATTAAGTGCAAGGTGCAGCATTTGGGTGGTGGCAACCCCTGGTATCAGTACAGGATGAGGGATGGAGGGATTGAGAGCAGCTGTGCTCAGAAGGACTTTGGGGTGCTGGTGGGTGAGAAACTGGACACAACCCAGCAGTGTGCACTTCCAGTCTGGAAAGCCAAAAGTATCCTGGGCTACAGGGCCAGCAGGGCAAGGGAGGGGATTCTGCCCATCTGCTCTCTTGTGGTGGGACACTACCTGAAATATTGCCTCTGGCTCTGGACACAGCACAGGAAGGACTTGGACCTGTTGGAATGAGCACAGGGGAAGGACATCAAGTTGAATAAAGAGACAGAGCATTTCTCCTACAAGGAAAGGCTGAGAGAATGGGTATTGTTCAGTCTGGAAGAGGAAAGTCTGTGGGATGACTTTATCATGGCCTTCCAGTACCAGAAGGGAACCTACAAGACAGATACAGAAGGACTTTTTACAAGGGCGTGTAGTGACAGGACAAGAGAGAATGGCTTCAATTTAAAGGGTAGATTTAGGTTAGATGTTAGGAAGAAATTCTTTACTGTGGAAGTTGTGATACAACACAGAGAAGCTGTGGATGCTTCATCCCTGAAGTGTGCTGTGCCAGGTTGGATGGAGGTTAGTGCAGCTTGGTCTAGTGGCATGTGTTCCTCACCATGGCATATGGGTTGAATCTAAACGACAGTTATGGCCCCTTCCAACCCAAATCATTACATGATTCTATGATTTTATATCCCAGACAGGATCATAACTAATGCACCCTACTGACTTAGGTAATCACAAGCAAAATTATCTACAGATTGCCAGCATCATTTCTTTTTCTGAGTTTCACCATTCTAGTTTGCTCAAAGCAGCAATTGTATCTCCTTTACTTTGCAAGAAACCAAGCTGCCCTGTGTCGCATTAGAGCACTTTTGTTTGCTTGTTTTCCTTCCATTCACACAGGTACACAGATCATTATCTCACCCCGAACCCAAGGGCGACTGTTATTTTATGTGATAGAAATAATTTAAGAAACACTACACTTAACCCATAAAGAGCTACTGACATTGTAGTGATTGACACTTAGTGTTTCTCTTGCAATACTGGATGGCTTACATCTATACCCTAGCATATCCTGCACATAAAGAGAAAAATCAGTGTAACTGGAGATTCAATCAGAAAACAAGTTAGTTTTCAGGATCTTTAACTCCCAAAGTTATTATTTACTAGATGCTGAAGCCTTAAAATACAAGTGCAGCTGGCTTTATGACAGGGGAAAAAAAAAAGAGAAAAGAAAATCCAACAACTTTCACCACTGCTGTTTTAAAGGGATTATTCCTGGTTATTTCTGCTTCAATAATAATAATCTTCCACGAATTTGTGACAAATTAGATTAGTTGAAATATTAAATTAGAAACAAGCCATTCTCTTAACATATCATCTAAACTTGTAATAATAAGAATCATCACCTTGTGATACCACTGCAAAATACCTCCCTGCTCAGAGTTCCCTGCTGATTCTTTCTTTCTTTCTCTGTATATGTCAGTTGGCTACCTCCAATACCTCCTATACAGTAAATACATACCATATACCTGTACTTAATTCTACAGATGTATGGGGTTTTTTGGTGGTTTTGGGTTTGTTTTGTTTTGTGCTTTTTTAACTCGTTATTTTGGGGATTTTTTTTTCCTTTGCAGATTTTGGCACTTTTTTATTATCATGTTACGCAGTGCAAAGTCATAAATCTCAAAAAACTCCAATTTATTAAGTTTGATCAGTTTCTTTTATAACCTAAAATCTGCAGTCAAAGGAGAAAATCCATCTGGAAAAAAAAATTAACATAACATTAAAAATCTGAAAGCAATTACATTTTTATATGTATATTTTTAAGACATTCTAGATTCAGCTTTTTCTTTTACTGTTCTACATGGAATAGACAGCCAGAGTAACTGACCTTTTCCTTTTCCTTTTCCTTTTCCTTTTCCAGGGCCCTCAAATTTCTCACAAGCTTTATTGTATGATCACTGAATCTAATATTTCAGTAGTCCCTGTGGGGATGTTTACCTTATGATTTTGTAATCTTGACCAATCTCAGATGCATCTATTTTATATTTTGTTCTCAACAGACAGGGTATCATTCTATTCTGTCTTTTCAATGCTCCAATCTGCTTTGAAAATATGGAATTGCTGGTGATGATTGCTAAAGAGATTTCTTAATCATTAAAGAACATTTCATGGCAGCAGTTTTCTTTCATGCTTCAAGATTATCAGATGTGTCCTTTCTAACTTTTGCTTCTGTGAAAGACAGGCTTCATGTGACTGATTAGCTGTTTCTTTTTTCTGAATCCCGTATTTAGAGAATAAAAAGCAAAAACATGAAAGGATTATGTAGACAGTATTGCAAAGATCATTTTACTTGTTTAACTCCATTTACTATTCTACAAATCATCCCTATATCCATGTAGCTTAATTTTTTTTTTCCTAAAACCAAGCATTAAGAAGGCAGGTTTGCTTTTTCACAGTTTTATCTTAACTTAGCATTCTATTACAGGTTTCAAGAGCATCACCTTTTGAGTTCAGGGCCTTTAGTTGTAGCCATTTTATGGCAAAAGCCGACTTAGTAATTTCACAACTCACAATTATTTTTAATGTGAAAAACATGAAAAGTAAATTACTTTGTTGTAATGAAAATTAATAGTTTTATGATACACAGATAGCCTTCTCCTTGTTCAGATCAGCCTGAGAAATACAACTTTTTTTTGTCAAAAATTGCAATTTCCAATGGATTTATGCCTGAAACTTATCCACATACTCCCCAATAAGAGATTATTTTAAAAAGAAAAAAAAATTCAGTTTTGCCAGAAATATCTCAATGTATTTATCTTTGCCCACTTGAAATTTCTCCTTCATTTTCAGTAGGATGAAAAAATGCTTACACACAAGTATACACATGCTTTTTAGAGGCTTTCTGTGCAACTGCGTTTTAGTGTTGTGAAAAGGGCTACTCTGTGTAACATAGAACAAAGATAAGGTTTTAATCACTGTTATTAATACATTTAATGTTTAAAATGGTGATATAACCTACATATATGTGAAATAAATCAAAAATTCACCTACTATCTCAAATATACATAAAGGAGCAATCAAATCAAGGGGCTTTGTAACTGTACTTTCATACCCTTCAGAATGAAGAACATATGAAAAAATCAAAGTTGTGTGAAAGGAATGTTTAAACTTCTTTCTTTCCTAAAGATAATATATCATTCTTTGTGTTCTCCTACATGTTCCACAGGTATAAAATGTTTCTGTTTTTAAAACTAAAACAAAAGTAACAGCCAGTAAGTAATCACTCCAATCTTACAGAATTCTATAATCTCCATTTAATGAGCTTAGTCTTTCAAAACATCTTTATCTAGACTTGGTTATCACTCTATGATTTGATCAGAGATATTATCATCATACTTCATCATATTAGTATGTGTGCAATCAAACTAGTAGTTCCATGAAGAGGTGGTTCTCATTAGGCAAATCAAAGGACTTGAAAAATGTCATTATACAAACATATGACATTATGAAATATAAATAAGTAAAAAAGTAAGGCAGTGAGGAAAATGGTGAAAGTAAGCTGGAAGGCTATTTGGAAATCTTTATAAAAAAGAAAAAAAAAAGTGGCACAAGGAAGTATATTAAAGCTAAACTTTGGTAGGATCATATTTTTTCTTCATTATTCAATCCTGGGTCCTGTTTTGTTTGACCATTTAACTGAGTATAAAGAACTACAGCTCTCAGCTTTGTTTGGTCCTTTTAACTGTGGCAATAAATGCTAGACCAAGATTTAAAGAACCTCTTACAAATAAGTGAGAGTGAGACTGTTTCCTGTCAATATGAGAGGTTCAGTATATACTGTTTAAATTAAAGGAACACTCTTCATTAGTCCTGCTAATTTCTTTACCTGAATATTTTTCTAACTACACATTTTTATAGAATCCATTCGTTAGGTCTGGCCTTTATCATTGTACAGAAATCATATGCATTTTTTAATGAAGCAGTGTTAAATGCCTCATTTTTTTTTTCAAAGATTTATTTAAAAATATATTGCAAGACTCAATGTTCACCTTTCCCCCCTCCTTTTAAACTATAAAAATATTTACAAGGAGACAAAAAGATTAAAAAAAATGACAAGAGAATGCCTACTCCTATGACAGAGTAATGGAAGCGGTTACTTTTCAAAAGTACAGAGAGGAAACGTAGATGCAATTTACAAGAACTTGAGTAGAGCTTGTATGTGAAGCCTAACACGATATTTGTCCCACTTTAAATACAAAGCAATACAGGCTACACTTGGCAAGCCAGAGGTTTGACAGAAAACTGAAAAGAAATAAAAATCAATGCATGTTCTTGGGCTCCATGAAAAACAGTGATACTTAAATCCAAATCTGGGAAGGCAGCAAGTGCCTTTTTAGAGCAATGAGCACTGATATGACACAAACATGCACACATGCACAGACTTCTGTATTCCTATGCTTGCTGGGTTTGAGCATTTTGCCGAAGCCTCTCAGTACCCTGCTGAAATGCAGCCTTGGTAGCAGTGCTGCAGCTGCCAAATGCAAGGGTTGGACGATGCCTGCTATTCTGTGCTTAATGCCATGAGAACACGTGCTGATATTTACAGTTGTGGACTCCTTCCCTAAAACTGTTGGGAAACAAAAACAAAAACAAACACAAAAAAACCAAACAGCAAACAAAACAACAACAACAACAACAACAACAACAACAAAGGCAGAAAAATAATTCAATATTACTGTAAAAATTGTAGCTTTCCCCTTAAAAATCATATCACAAAAGATTTACTTTTCCCTTCCCTAAAAAAACATGTTACTGGTGGGCCTGTATTCATTAATTGCACAAATGAATCCTGAAACTAGAATTCATTCTCAAAGGAAAGCACAAGATGTTTTTCATCCAACAGCATGAGGCAAATGGAGCTCTGGTAGATTGATGGAGTCTCAGCAAAGGAGTAGATGTGTGTAGTTCTCTCATTTTTCTCACCTGATACTGTGCTGTTGAGCTATAATCAAGCTTTTCATCAAGTCTGAGTCAACCAGGATCATAGAATCACAGAATGCTCTGGGTTAGAAAGCGCCTCAAAGATAATTTAGTGCCAACCCCTCTGCCATGGGCAGGGACACCTTTCACTAGACCAAGCTGCTCAGGTTTCCGTCCAGCTTGAAATGGGAGGACAAGAGACCACCAAGGTAGTGATGTATGAGCAGGATGGGAAACACTTGAAAAGGTGATAACTTAGGATAGAAAAATGGATACATCGTGACCCCCAATCATGATGGGGTCCAAAAGCTCATGACAATGTACAAGTAAAATTAAGTTAAGGGCATCTGAGGAAGGAGACCAGAAGAAAAGAGTAAGAACAATGGTATTCAGAGTATTTAGAGATAAAACCCTTTCAGGGTTAAAACAGGGATAAAACCAATTCAAATTCCTAGTGATTATTCAAAAATGTAGGAGGAGAATTGAGATGTCAGACTTGAAAATACACTTATAAAATGATGAATGTCTAAAAGAAGGAGGTTTTTGGTGCTGATGAAATAAATCAATAGAAAGGCATCAGGTCGTGTGCAGAAATACAGACAAGGACATCAAATCAGACATAAATGCTAGAATGTGTCATAAAGGGAGTTTCAGATGGAGTGCATGAAATGGAAAATGAAGCAGTATGGTCTGAGTACAAACAGAAAAAAAGAGAAAAGAAAGCTTTTTATTTAATCCATCATTTAGAAATGGAAGTGTGAATTGTTGATCGTGGAGCAAAGAGGGTCAGTAGCCACATGTGAGACAAGAGAAGTATCTTGAAATTACTGACTGAAGATGCCTCTCTGTTTATAAAATTAGTTGTCTGTACTTATTTGCACAGTCGTACAGTCTAAAGTTCTAACCACTTTCCTACATTTTGAACACTTTATTGCCAAGATTACAGATTAATATGATGCAACCACAGTGTACTCCAGAACTTTAAAATCAAGGAGTAATGGTAATATGCTACTGTATTTTATTTTCAGTCCACTTTACAGCCTTTTCTTTTTAGCTTGAGTATTCCTTGAAGTTTATTTTAAACTGGAATGACAACATTCTAGATTTTTATATGATATTGATGAAGTCATCTGCATGACTATTCCAATGGAGTTTCTGGATATGTTTTATTTTGTATTTGGCTGGCAAATATATATATATTTATGCATTTCTAATACAAAAGCAAAAATCAACAAATTATAAACAAAGGTTTGTTAATCAGCATTTCACTCAGCTGTAGTTACAATTTAATCCTAATTTTGATAAAAATCAAAATTATGTGATCAAGCTCACATGCTCCATAGATGTCTCTTATCATGTATTTTCAGTACCATGTTTTTTCTTATGGTCAAGAGCCTTTGTAGACAAGGTTAAATATTTTTATAAAACACTTGGTACTCTTAATGTTTTTCAGTCTTAGTATTTTTAAGCTTTTAAATTATTAAGATGTTAGTCAGTCTGTTTAAAACCTTTTTTGAAATACGTTCTAGTTTTTAAAGCTAAATAAAACAACATAAACCAATTTTCCAAAGAAACAGAGAGAAATAGTGTAAGGTAATATTTGCATTCCAAAGTTTCTTGATCTTGCCAGATGAACAGCATCCCACAAAGAAAAAAAGAAAATGGGCACCATAGTTCTACAACTTGCCATGAAAGTTGTATCTTCCAGTAAAAAAAACAAGGCCAAAAAGGAAGGCAGCATTATGTTAATTTCTGTACACAGAGACACCGAAGAGGGAGAGGATAAATTGAGGGCAATCACATGGTAAATGTTGCATTTCTGAATTTGTGACCATTGCTTTCAGAAGAGAGATACTGGATGCTTTTCAAATTCACCAGAATTTAAAAACAGAAAAATACAATAAGCAATTCATCTTTACCTTGCTTTTATTTTATCAGTAGGATAGGAATTAGCATAAATCTTTAATAAGAGAGCTACCAGAGTAAAAGTTATAGCTTGTAGTACAGGGACTTGTTAGTCCAGGGAGAGAATGAGCAATGTGTTGTGTCTGGGAAGCACTATGGGATTAGTCTAAAGTGGCACACTTTCATTTTTCTTCACCATTTAGGAGACAGAGCAGCACATCTTGCACCCTGAACCTGTAGGTAATAAAATGCACTTCTACATGTGCATAAGTCTACATGTGTATGTCTTATTCCAGGATGAAAGTTCCTCTTCCTCTAAGACTGCTCCAAGTGGAGTTTTCTTGCTGAGTTTGAATCTTCACGGGTATTTAATACAGCAGGTTAATAGATCCTCTTCAGCTGCGAAAATAAAAGATAAAAAACCCTCAGAGAACTACAAACAATATCCAACAATATTGAAAATATGCATTCTCTGGAGTTCTTTTCCTGCCTGATATATTTCAGGTGTCTAGAGCAGTTTATAAATATTATGTGTCTTATGGAAAAGAAAAAAAAAAGGTCATTTACAGTCATTAATGTTAGCCACACAAAACAAGAACAATCAGCTTGCCATTTTACATAACACTCATATCACACAGCTCTATCTCAAAAACACACTGCAGCTGTTCTGTAGGTTAGTTAAGGCTGATTTAGAAATACAGTTAAGCAGTAATCTCTAATTCCTCTCAAATATTTTGATTTAATCCCAGATCACATATGGATATTATTTTTTTCAAAATATATTTTTGTAGTCATCAACAGAGACTATACTTCTGGCTTATTTTCTTCTGCATTGGGATGATATATTTAGATGCCACAATCACGGCTGCTAGAAGCCACATAAATATCAGGTCTCTGATCACCACTTTCCTCTTTTTTTTTTTTTTCTTTTTCCCTCTGCTTAATGGTTTTCTGATATTAAATTCTATTTTTTTTCCCTGATGTGTTATGGATTTCCTACCCAGACTTGGACGATTCAGCAAAGAAATCTGAGTCAGAGAGAACTATTCAGGACATTCAGAAACACGAATGTCACCACAAGCAAATGACAAGCCCGTTGGGGATGACATTCTTTTGATAAATGATCTCGAAAGAAACTCTGTTTTCATTTTGCCTCCCTAACAAGAACATGCAGAATGTCACATAATTTGCTGTTCTCATGTTTGCAGGTGATATTCTGTATGTGGGCTGTGGTAGAAGCTACAACTTTGCATGTGAGTGTTATTTTTATCATATTTTGGATACATGCAGCATTTTTCTTGTGTATTGTATCTAAAAGTATTATGAAAATGGAAAAAAAAATGAACTATTTCAGCACATAATAACCAAACACAAGTCAATGTATTTTAAACTAATGATTTGTTTACTTTTACAGTTTGCATTCATGAAACCTGATTCTTTTGGAATGTTTTTATACAGCTACATTGATTTTATATATCTATATAGGTCATGTAAATAAGCAGCTAGATCTCTTGATCTGTACTGCTACTGTAATATCATGATGAAGACAGTAGTTCTGTAAGATATTGAAGTAGAGATTATTAATTGGAATATTTAATAAAATCTGAAGTATCAATATTGTCCTCTAAGTGGCAAATATAAAGCAGTGATGTTGATACACTCTTTATATTGTGTTAAATGTTCTTGACTGACTATGTATAGTTAAGGAATATGCAAGATAATATAAAAACAGGCTTTTTTTTTTTTTTTCTTTGTTGGTTATTTTGTCAACCAGTGGTAACTTGTGGAATTTGTATCAAATTAATTCCACAGGTGTTTCTTTTACCCAAGCACTCTGTAAAAGGGAATAATATTACCATGAAGCATGAGTAATGTTGGGTTAGGAAAGACATGGACCTGCTGGAGTGAGTCCAGAAGAATGCCACAAAGATGATCAGAGGCTTTGAGCACCTTTCCTGTCAAGAGAGATCTGGGGTCATTCAGTCAAGAGAAGAGTCTGAGTAGTCATTGATTTATTCATTCTGCATACTATACATAAACTAGTCCAGACATGAATCATAAAAAATATTTTAAAATATATTTTTACTTTTAAAATTTTATCTATAAATTCACAAATTGCTTCAGTTTCTTCTTTACTCCATTTACCAAAATAATAATTTGCATTCTTTCATTCCTCTGTCAAGAGATGGTCACTACTCCATATCTGTGATGAACTTGCCTGGAATAAGTGCTAAAATCTTCTGAAACATTTACAAGAGTAAAACATATGAGTGGAAACATGTACTGAATCTACATATTTTGCTGCATTTAGAATTTTAGCTATTACTTGAAAATGTAAACCAAAAACTACACTGAAGAAACTTGTTCTTTTGGCTACATTTCACCTTGCTTCATATATTTTAACTTTTTTTAATTTCTCCCTGATTATTATTATCATTATCATTATCATTACTATTTCTTCTAATTGAATGCAAAAAGTCCAAAGTCTCATGTTCTCAGATTTAATCTATGCCTACAGAAATTAAATCTGAATCTGTGTGAATCAAATTTTATTTGTACATTTCTAACTAGATTGTGGTGTGCCTTACAAAGCTAGTGTTTTCCTGTGAAACATAAGATAAGAAGCTGTGGCACTGATTTCAGTATTTGTTGAAAAAAATACTAAAATACTCAGAAGACAAAGAACCCTGACTGGAATGTTTTCATTATAATTTCTATCTAGATTTCTATCTAGATTAGTGTTTCAGATATACATCACACCTTTCTTTACAGTTCAGGTACACTTCTGCAAGCAGAACACAGCAGCTTCATATTTCAGTACATTACTTAAGTCAAACCCCATGGTAACTCTACAAAGGAGGTTTCAATTTATTTTATTCAGTTGATTTCACCTGTCTGGGGAATTCTCTTTGGAATTTAAAACAAGCCCAAAGGGCTGTCTTACTGAAAGATAATAACAAAAAGAGGAAAAGCAGAAAGTTCATGTGCTGAGCAACAGTCATCATTTACCCTTTCAGCATATAACAATATAGTAAAGGAATACGATAAACTGTTTCCAAGTAGAGCAGAGATTTGATAAAATTTTAGAGAAATATGATATTACTATTTTCTACTTCTTAAGTTGCTAACATTTTTATGGCCTAATTCTTTTTGACAAATGCAAGGCAGAAACTCTCCATTAAATGGGAGAGTAGGCAGAGGCACTATTTCAACAGTTAAAAGAGTTTTCTGATCACACAGAATGTTAAAACCATGTCCTAAGAGAAATTTCCTTGACTTATCTATCTTTTCTGGTCATTTTACCGTCTCACAGAGTCCTCTGGCAATTGCAGCAGCTGATGCATGAAAAGCTCATACTCAAAACGTCTTTAGTACATTTTGTTTTCTTGGCTTGTAGTTTACCTCAAAGCAAAGAGAAAAAGCATGAGCAGGAAGCTCTCTAGCTCTATAAAACTGTGTGTTGTAGAATAACCAGGTTTCCTGGACCCCCATTTAAAAGCATCTAACACAATGGTCCTAGAACTTCATTTACTCATTCTGCTGTGAAAAATAATGGAAAGTTCTGAAAGGCTAACCATCATCTCAAAGCACCATGAAAAACATAACACATCATCTTCACATCAATACCCATAGTGCTGATGTTTTTTCATATATTCCAAGAAAGAATATTAATTTTCTGATTTTTTTTTAAATAAAATCTGAATGTAGTACAATTTCTCATTTTAATCCAGTGTAAATATAATAAGAAGACTTCTGTTCTTATATTTGTTAAACATCTTTATTAACATTATTGTTACAGCTATCCATGCAGATAAAGCTACAATTATTTCTAAAGCAGTTAAATTATTAAAATTATTTCTTAAGCAAACAAACAAAGCTTTTTTCATATTTTTAAATTTCTTTATAAGTTTGCTTAATATTCTGGACAGCATATCAATGACCCTTCATTCTTTCTGGAACTTAAAGGTAGGACAGGAATTTAGATAGCAACAGCTTAAACAGGAAAATTAATTTAGTTGCAATGATTTTTTTTTTCTCAAATAAACCACAAAATCATACAGAGTGTTTGAATTATTAAGTCTATAAGAGAAAAGAATAACAGAAATTCATAATGTTTTTGTCTTTGAAGAGAACTGAATTTGTTACTTCAATATTAAAAAAAAAAAACAATTCTCAGATTGAGATTCTCAGCATTTCTAATCTTAGTAGGACTGCTGCCCAAAACATGTTTTCAAACAAAATTTATGGTAATTTATTTCTGTAGTGTTTTGTGAGCAGGAAAGTATATTTTAGAGGTTTGTAAGGGCTAAATAATTTAAACATTAGTGACAATAGCAAGTAATCAAACTATAAATAATTATGTCCTTTTCTACCTATTCATTCTAATATACCTGGATTTTTATTTATAATAAAGGAACAAAACCCCAATAGATGTAATGTGCACTGAATCATGAGTGTTCTCACATGCAATCTTTGAAGCTGATTAACCAACCTGTGACAGCAGAATAACAGTAATGATTTATTGAAACCAAAAACCTGGGTTTGTGCCAGTGACCACTGGTCTCTTCAATAAAATAAACAAAGTTTTACAGAACCAAAAGATGGGAAAAATTCAGGGGGACAACAAAATGCGTCAAAAAGTTAAACAATAAAAATGCTTTTATCTGTCAAGCCTCATTAGGCAGGATTTGCTACATTTGCTCTAGTGTTTGCATATGGTATGCCACTGGTATCAGGTATTCACAGCAATCTTAAAATGATAACAAGGTAAAAGCCTTCTATACAAAAAAAACCTCCTAACCTTGGTTCTTGTAGACAGAAACTTTTTCATTTCGTTCTCTGTGAGTGAGAGGTTTGCAAGGGTTTTTAACCTTTGAGTGAAATGTCTTGGACATTGTGTTCAGCTTGTGATGAGTCAAAGAAGATACCAGAAATGGCACCAAGGAAAAAAGACAGGAAAGCAAGCAAGACAAGAAAGGAAAAGAAAACATAGAAAAAAGAAAGCTAAAAATCAAGCCCAAAGTTCAGCATGAAACAGACAGGGCTTAACAGTGTATTACACTGAAATTATTTTGAATGCATGTGACAATGGGAAAGAGATTGCTTCCTGTTACCTTAGCCCCTCAGAGGCTGCAGTCTGAGAGTCACACTGTAAAGAAATGATGACCTCAGGTGTATGAGGTATAAAGACATCGTTGGATAAATAAGAATTTATGGTGGTAAACTTCTTATTGCCTTAAAATTCCTGAACAAAGAAGGAAATTCAGAATTGTAACGTTTCTAAAGTGATATATTTTTTAAAAACCACACTCTAAGTCATTATGTTATTATTGCTAGCCTTTGACTCAACAACATGTACATATTTTCTCTGACTAAACTTTTTTCTGGTTTCTTTGGCATCTGAATATGTTTATAAAGAGATTATTAGAGATTATGAACTTTTTAATGGAACAGAAAAATACCTAAGTTGAAATTTTGGTCATAAAACTCTTGTTTTCACCCCAAACGTGCTCATATTTCTGGTAAACACAGGGAGAAATCTGTTTATAACCAAACATTTCATATTTTTTGAGACTTTTTAAGAAATAAATAATGAGAAATACTCTTGGGTCCTTGAGTATAATGGAAAATATGTTATTTTGTTTGGAACACATAAACTTAGTGAGGTATTTTTCAAGTGATATTTAAAATTATTCATATATTTTTTTGGTTTAGTAAAGTGCAGAATGAACAATGTCAGACAACACAGCCACTTCTTTACACGGGAGGCTAATCTAAAGGTCACCACTTATGGAAAAGAACTTGTGAAGGTCAAATTCAGTATGAGAGAAGATTCCAAATAAAATGAACCTTAGGCAAATATAAATACTTCCTTGGACATTTATTACAGAATGTTAATAAAATGATAAACCAAATACGGAGGAACTTTTGAGGTTACACTTTAACGGGCAAAAGGGTTTCACTACTCTCAAAAAATTTCAGAGGACCTCATTTTGTCTTGAAAACCTTCAGAGTTTTGCTATTTGATTTAAATTTATAAGGGAATTCAGAACTGACTGAAGTGTCCTAAATGTTGATCTCAGCAATTCTCCATTAAGTAACAGAGTCCACACTCACCATTTCTGTCTTGGGGGAGTTTCTAGTTCCATAATTATTTGTGGTTAGAAATATGCCACCAGTTGTACATTTGTATCACTTAAGCTTGTAATATTTGAGATGTATAAA
>VZSR01001854.1:20188961-20253302 GCA_013398615.1 Brachypodius melanocephalos | reverse complement strand
AATACTTTGTGCTAATCCTATACTACAACCCAGGACACTGGGGTTACATTAGTACTGTGGTTATGTAATGTGGGACAGACATTTAATTAAGACACAGGTCTATTATCAGTACAAGACCCCTGTGTCATTTATATCTTTCTCCACTACAAACATAAAGACACCAGAGCTGACATGAGTGTAGAACATGAAAACCACCTTGAGGTTAACTGCCATTAAAAGGCATTCTGCCTATGACTGGGGGTTAGAGCAGCTGTGAAACTGCTGGTGTATAAACAGTTCATCACATTATCCAAGCTGGCAGATGTGTCCACAATGAGATTTTTTTTTGGAACTCAAAACTGTGATTTCTTAATTCAAGTAAAGAGGGGGAAATATTATATTGTCTAAGTGAGAGGCAAGTCTTCCATTCACTACCTATCAAGCTGTTGAATTTATTCCAGTTTACTGCTGTTCCAGTCACAAGGCTCTAGCCCTTTTCATTGTGCAATAAATAGCAGAACACCATTTTCACATTAAATATCTTCATTTCAAATCACTTGAAACAAGAAAATACTATGTAAGACCCTTGGTTCTCCTGTGCTTTTTCTTTAGCATGAGGCTGGATATTCTCCTTCTTTTTAAAGATGTGATTCAGAACACATCTTAAATCTTTGTGTATTATGTTCAACCTGCAAGTCCTGTTTTATGGATTTAGACTGTGTGATGTGCTTTTTGCTACAGGGCTCTTAGGCACAGTTTACTGCTGCTGTGTGCACAATAAATATATAAATAATTTACTTGCTCTAGTCTATACAAATGATTTGTTTGCTTAATGTGTTGGAAATAATTTGACATATTATAGTTGCTGTTGTTGTTGCCACAACATTACTACAAATAAGCAAGATCTATATCTCACTCAGTCTTCTGGAAACAATTTTTAGCTCTTTATTATAATGTTATTTTTTACAAGTTTTCTGCTAATAAATACACAGATGTGTTGTGCCTTGAGAAACAAAGATTTAAGAAGGAAGTATTTTTTGAATAATCAGTCTCACTCTCATTTATACCAGTATTTTTATTCATACTCAGTAACACGCAGCATATAGAAAATAATCCACGCAAATTTGTAAAAAAATTATTGCAACCTCCGCATCTAACATCAGAACTGTATAACACAATTTTTAAACAATTTTGCCATTGTCATCTTCATGTATCCCAGTCAGAAAATCTAAAATAAGTCAGGAGACTTTTCCAGTATTGCTTCCTGTGAGAAATATGACAGGATTTTTTTCTTGCCAAGAGCTCAAGTCTCATCTTCACATTAAACACATGCAGACATGGAGATTCCTCTCATAATTATGAGCACTGAAACCTTTCTGAAGCCTCAGAAAGATCAGAGGGCAGCTTTGGTGTGTACAACAGCTATTTCAGATTAAAATACCTTTCAAGTCTACTCACAAATGGACTATATAAAGTCCATAATTCACTTATAATTCACTTTCTTTGGTGTCTTGCAAGATGGCTCTTAACTGTTTGCTTTGTCTCTTTGAGTGTCTGCCTCCTGAAATAGTACACACTATTTCAACCCTGCTCCACGTTAGACTTACTCATTCTGCCTGGCTTTTCTGAGGAAGCATAAACAGAACAAAGCAATATTTTCATGTTTTCGTATGCAATGTCACTGTGGTGTTACCTTTCTTTTCTGCAGGAATCTTGAAATCAGAAAGGCAAATGTCTCTCACAATGAGTATGAACAGATCTTCTCACACCAATAGGCAAGATAGGTTGGAAGCCTGTGTTTAAACTTTCTCTCTATCATTTGTCAAAAAGTAGTTTCTCAGTTGACAATGAAGCAAACACTGGGTTTTTTTTGGTTTTTTTGGTTTTTTTTGTTTTTTTTTCCTAGAAGGTGACCGTGGGTGACATTCTGGAATGTTTTTTGTCTTTATTTTGCCCTTGTAGTCAGGAACACCTCTTTCACTGCAAAATCTCTGGCACAATTTTTTGCTATTTTTAAAATCACTAAGTGTACCAAATAGACACTTTGTCCAAACTGTTGATTTTCCATGGTGTTTGGAAACAAGCAGAAAATTTTTTTAAAAGTTACTTGTTTTCCTAAAGAATCAGAAAGCAATTTGTTCATGTCTGCTATTTATTATTAAAGACATCAAAAAGAAAGTCTTATTCTGAAGCTATCGCTGAAGTGTACTTTTTTGCATTTATTTTCTTACTTTGTTTGCATTTCTTTTCCTATGAAGATAAGAAATATTAACAATATTTAAGCTCATCAGCTGTTAACTTGTTGGAAAAAGTTAGCTTATGTCTCATTACACTACACAAATTTGCATGAATTACCAGATGAATGCAATTCATATATTTGAAGGGAGCCCAGAAGTTTGTAGAACTGTATAGCCATTCAGTTTTATGTTCAGATGCAGCAAGTGCCACAATGAACTTTTACTATTTCTAGAGTAGCTAAGTATTAATAACAGACTTGCAAATGCTTGTCTGTGGATACGTACATGAATTAATCTGTCAGGAAGAGGAAAAGTAAGAAAGAGTCTATTGAAGCACTGGAATTTTAAAACATTTTTCGGCCAATAGTAAAATCTATGGTATTCTATTTTTATAAGGCATGATATAAAGGCTTTGCATTGGGAAAAAAAAATACAAAGTATTCAGAACACTCAGACAAAAAGTTAATTCATGGGTACACTACTGCTTAATTAAAATCTATTAACAAAACCAAAAAGGAGTAGCATGTTGCACATCCATTTACTATTTATTACAGCCTCCACGACACAAAATTTTGCATCACAATTTCTTTTTTGGTTCCTGATTCATAAAGTTCAACATTGTAGAAAGATGCGAAGCCACATACATATTATTTCCAGGTACAAGAAGGGCTTTTTTCAAAGAACAAATACTCATGCTTTATTCTTTTTCTTTCTTAACAGGAGCTTAAGGTCAGACATAATTCCTTACTGCCTGTTCTAGAAGTATATGTTTGACACTTGCCTGTAATAACTTATAACCAAACCGGTGGCCTTAATATTTCATTGCCATATTATATGGGCCTTAGAACATCAATTTATCTTCTGCTACATCCTCTTTCAATTTTTTCTGGATTTTTTGACAGTAAATATGTTGGATTTGCCATATGAAGCCTGCTTGTTAATTGTATTTTAGGAAGCTTCTATCCAGTCTTCAGATGTCAATAAATACTGAGGACAGACCATTTGAGTAGAGGGACAGGAAACCTGAGCAAATTTTCTTTCACTCCACAGCAGTGGACAGCTTTCTGTCTCAACCAAGTTAAGTGCAGGTAAGAACACTGGAGAAATAAATGGGCTACATGGGTTTAAAACAAGAGCAGAAAGGGCTGAGAGGCAGTATGGCCAGAGAAATGGATCACCCCAAAGGAATACAGTCTGTCTTGAGCTGCTGAGTATGGTGAGCAACCCTACCTTTTCTCTCTACCCACTCTCTTTCTCTCATGCGATATACTTTCTTCTCTTTTTTTTCTTTTTTTTTTTTTTTTTTCATGAAGAGTTCCATGATCAGCAGCAGAAAGGGAGAGAGGCAGAAAAGAGGCATAAGGAGTGACAGCTGAGTACAGCAAGAAGAAGAACGGGGCACTGGTTATTGCTGTAACTCCTCTGGGAGGAGCTACCACTCTAAGCACTCATTCTCCTGAAGGATGCTGAGCTGCCCTCTACCTTGCCTACCACCCTTCTTAAACTACTTCAAGACAGAATGAACTTCATGAAAAACTTACTGTGTGGATTTTTAAGCATTTGGCTCATTTCACCTCTTTAAACAAAATTACCTCAATCATAAAAGAATTGGTGTTCTACTATGATAAACTAAACTAGCCATGACTAATTCACATAATTTTCACATAGTATCATCCTACTTTGTATTATAACATAAGAACAGCCACACAGGGATAGAATAAGCAATCATATTGGTCAGTATCATGTGGAGTACTATCCTTTCAGTGGAGATAAAAACCGTCCCTGAGAAGGTAAAAAAAAAGAGAGTAATGATAAAAGCAGAGTGTCCATCTCCCCCCTCTCCGTAGTACTCCAAACTTCACCTACTTTCAGCCCTGGGAACTTTCTGAGCAGAACATAGTTCCATATATGTCACCACTTCTAGAGATTTTTCTTCCATTTACTTGACCTATCTCTGCTTGAATTCTAATGGGTCATGAGCTGGTGTCTGCTTGTGTATTAAAAATAGAATTCAGCCTATTATTTTCTTCTGGGTGCACACACACTTCGGCAGCATTATATGTGCATTTTGTCTCCCAGCAGAACTCAAAGTGAAAAGGCTCTTCCTTTCAAATATGTTGCACTGGGTGTTTGAAACTCACAAAATGATAAATTTTAAGAACATGGCCTCTTGAAATGTTGAAAAATCTGCACCTGCTTTGTAGACTTAGGTTAATGTCTGTAAGGAACTCTTTCTGTGGACTTTTAAACAGAAGTATTAACAGTACAGATAGTTGCAAAGATACATCCTGATTGGCTACAGTTAGAAAATATCAACTGTTTCTTTCTTATTCAGTCAAAAATTCAGAAGTATGAAGATTTATTCTACAAAAAAAGGAATCTTCTTTAGCAGCAAATGTAAAAATATTATAAGTCTTATTTCTTATGGTCTCTACTTAAGGATTCACTACTGGACATAATATTGAAGGAAATATACATGAAAATATAATCATTGCTGATATTGTTTCAACTATATTTATTACCCAGAGACGCTGTTAGCAGTAGGTAAGTTGATCTCCAAATATCACTTTAAGCTTGAATTGTTCTATAATTCTGCATGTCTAAGTGGAAAAATACCCCAGCCAACTAAGAAAAAACAACAACTAAAAAAAACAGACAAAACTGCTCCAACCAACCAACCAACCAACCAACCAATCAACCAACCAACCAACCAACCAACCCCTAACTAAAGCCAAAACTAAATCAATTTATAAAGTGGTCTGAAATGCAGATGACTGCTAAGACACTATCTTATATTTTAAATTACCAGATTTTACTCAGGCAAGCTAGTCTTGATATTAAGTTGTGAAATTGAATTTGAAGATAATCTAGAAGAAAAGGTTTATTTCAAAGTTCTTATTACTTTACTCAAAAAAAAAAAAAAGACTAAATAGTTGTAGTTTAAGCAGGAAACAAAGCCATGAACTGAATTAACGAAGCATTTAACAGTAGATTGATTAAAGAGAAAGTCAGACATTGTTTAAAACAATATTTTGTTTTGAATTTCTCGGAAGACAAGAGAATGCAGATGTCAGCAGAATTTCTAGTTTAGGGTATACTGATTTTTAGACTACAGAGTTACTTAGTTGCTTGTCCAGAGAAGAGAAAAGATTTGAAATTTTGATTTATTTGTTTCACAGAAAAACCACAACAAAATAAAGGAAAAGAGATAGAAAAATGAAGGGATGTAAAATGCAAAGCACTGATAGATAGGCTTATCAGCAATATTTACAGTTATTTGCAAATTTCTTCTGGTTTGTGAAAACAAAGTCAGTGTAACCTTCAATAACTAGCTGTGATGAATTCTGCAGCTATTCAGCATTGTCTTTAATTATAATACATGGTTTGTTACAAGATGTTCTGTTAGTCCTTCAGATTGGCTGAGCATTTTAAAAAGAATACTGTATGAATAATCAATAAAGGTGCATGCTAAGAGGTAGAAAAGTACCTGCAGGACACACTTTCAGTATTGCAAACTTGTGTTTTGTGAACACTATTAGTTGTCCAAATATTATTTGTTGAAATGAAACTGACCCAGATCTGTTATGTGCCGCTGCTCTCCAAGCTAAACCCTTTCTCTGAAGGATTATATGCAATTTAATTGGTGCATAAATTTCATGTTTACTGTTAATAAAGGTGTAAATTGCATGTGGAGCAAATACTGTTCTTAACACTGTTACCTCATTCAATTACCAGCTAAATTAATGTTGTTGTCCTTCCTTTTCAGTTATTAACTTACTATTTTCCTGCCACTGCTCCTGATAGAATGTTTTCCTATCTAATAATCACACATTTCAGATCCTTGATGGAGAATTTTTTGTTTAAAACCCCTTCTTTGACATAAAAATTTTTATCATCTTTAGTTGACTTCAAAACCGCAACTTCATTTTGTGGGTTTAATGTTTTTCAATTGACCAGGTTACTACTCTATATCTCTAGACTCCTTTAACAGTTTTTCCCCTTTCTTCAGTTATTTACCTCAGGAAAAATAGGATTTTGGTTGCTTCTTTTTAAATAGAGTGAGGGAAAAAAGCTATTTATGGAATTGTTCAAAAGGTTTTGTTGATATTACTTGCTTGTCATGAATCAATATGGCTTCAGGGCTCTCTTCCCTTAGACCACTTTTCTGTTCATGTGTAAGTTAAAAAAATCACTCAAGGAATTTTACATGGTGCTTACTTTTGTTAACCTGTGTTCAGTAAATAAACAACATGTGTTTTTATAACGTTAATCACAAAAAATATATTTCAAAAAACACTAGAGGAAGTCTCATATCTAATTATAATATGTAAGGTTATTCTCTTCTTCATCATTTTCTTCCATACTTGCAAAGGAAAATGTGCTGAATACTGTGAAATTTTTTAAAAGGGAAAAATAACCAACAAAATTTTATAGAAAAAAAGGAGAGATAAGAACATTTCTGAGTGTTTTTCAAAACATATTTTAAAATGTGAAAGACTAACACTAATGAATCATTCTGAAACTAGCAGTTCTGAAAATAAAGTTGGTATTTTCCTTTCTTTTTTTTAATTTTAAATGTGAAAGTAGATATCCTCTGCTTGTTCTATTCACCTTGTCTGTCATTATGAGCCCAGTTTGTAATTGTCTTTTTTAAATTTATACTATACACATTCCAAGCAATGTTTTTTTGGAATTACATTTGTTGAATTTTTGTAAAGAGATTTCACATTACTTTTTATTAGTTATTAGAATTCACAAAACAGTTTCTCCTACAGAAGCCATTCTTTAGCTTGGAGCAGCCAAGTTCTTGCAATTTATTATGAAACTTTTAATGAAAGTGAGTCAACTATAGCTATTAGAGATGGCACCTACTGTCATATTTCACTTTATAGATATCCTAGCACAAAAAAAAATACATATGAGTTATGAAAAACTAAACCAAAGTTACTACTGAATAAAGCTTAAAATTTAGATTATTTTAATATAAAATTTAGGGAAACAACTAAAAATTAATGAAAGAACTAGGGGAAGTTTCTTAAAACAATACTCACTGTAAAATTCAGTCATAAAAGCTCATTACATGTTACGTAGGCTTTGAATGGTAAAGTGGCATGATGTAAACTTGCAGCTTGTT
Organism: Brachypodius melanocephalos; assembly: GCA_013398615.1. Taxonomy (NCBI): domain Eukaryota; kingdom Metazoa; phylum Chordata; class Aves; order Passeriformes; family Pycnonotidae; genus Brachypodius; species Brachypodius melanocephalos. Next base: position 20,245,952 of record VZSR01001854.1, on the reverse strand, counting down.
AAATGCAGAAAGTCGTGGTGCTGAGTGCACTGCCAGCCCTCACTCCCCCTGTCCACGTCTCTGTGGCTCCCCCCATTTCTGTCCACAGCCCAGTTTGGGTTAATAAGAAAACTCGTGAATGTTGCATTCAATTCCTCCATCCAAATCTCTGATAAACAGATTGAACAGGACTCTCCCTGGAACTGCACCCTGAGGAACATCTCTGGTGACCAGTCACCAGCCAGATGTAACTTCATCCACCACAGCCTCTGGGCTCTGCCCTTCAGCCCCTTCTTCACCCAGAGAAGCCTGAAGCCTCACACACATTCACTAGCTCCTTCAGAATGCTGGGATGAATCCCATCAGTCCACACGGACTTGTGAACTTTCAGTTGATACAGTAGGTCCCTTACAATTCCAGTGTTTGCAAATGGAGAGTCACTGTTCCCACAAATCACAATCCTCCAGCTCAGGACCAGACAGCCCAAGCTCTGCTACCATTGCTAAAGATTGCAACAGAAAAAGCACTGGATCCCTTCGTTTTGATTTCATCCCTATTAGTCAGAGGTCTAAGCCCCACACATATTTGTCCAATGTTTACATTCCATCTCCTCTTGTTATTAACATACTTTGAAAACCTTCTGCTGAATCAGCAGCCATGGTGAAATCACTATCCATGGACAGATGCATTCCTCTTCCCAAGGTTATCTCAGAAAACACAGTGAGATGCCCACCCCATCCCTTACTGAGTAAGAGGTATGGCCAAAGTCAGTCTAGTTCCATCTAAACATAAAGAAATAGTATAAAAGTGAATTAGGAATGGAGAAGAGTTGGGGAACACTCCATCATAACTTCTGGGATCAGTCAGTGGGCTAAATGTCTTCTCTCCTGTAGGAAGATCTACTGGGTAAGAACCATATTCTGTGAGCATTGAATGATCATCTCACACCAGTTTTTATTGTGAATTAGAGCTTTTCTGCGCTGTGCTTTGAATCAGAATATTACTTTAAATATGTAGATGCAGTCAGATGCTATCACCAGCAGTCTTTGAACCTTAACCTGACACAATTTTATTAATTAAGAGCATTATTCTGCACACCATTAATCCAAGTCTTTCAAGAGAACTGATGGTCTCTGACAGTGGGTAAAGATGTGGAGATGGTCTCTCATTTTGGAGCGTGACCCTGAATAAGTTAGTCAAGCCAACCCTTGATGTGATAAATTGCTCAGTGAAGGGTCTCCAAAGCGGGACATTGACAGAATGGTTGGGCACAAGGGTCTCAGATTTCCTGGGGCTCTGACAGACTGATCAAACACTAAGGGTTTGACTACGTCTACCCTTTTCACGTGACAGAGCAATCAAAGTAAACTCAACCAAAACAATTGTCTTTAGGCTCATAGGCAAAGCTTCACTGACTTGAAATAACTTAAATGGAAAGATTATTTTCCCCCTTTCCTCAATACTTTTAGCATTCTGCCAAAATCTCTAGAGTATCAACATGCCAGTTTACAACATTAAGTCATATCTCAACAGTCTTGACTGAAACCTAGTAGCCTCTGCTCATATTTTTGTTACATATGCTGTTCCAAAATTAAAGAGGTTATTAATAATAACTCATAGTGTCACAGAATGTCTTTAATCAATGAATATAATATAATCCAAAATATGTGAAGCTTTCATGTAATAAATCTATTAAGCTCTCTGAGAAAATGTACTATTCCACATTTCATAAAGAATCACTTGCCAAAGCTCTTTTCACATTCAGGATGCAGATAACCTGTAAACCTACATAATGCAGATATAAGACCCTCAACAAAGTGATGAAAAAGCCATACCTGTTTCAAGAAACTACCATTCTTTCTTGTTTTCCCTCTTTTCTGCTACAAATAAGCATTTTTATTAACAAACACTTCTATTAAAATTAAACCTTGTTATAACAAAGATAGCAAAGTTTAGATATATTTCTAAATAATTTTTGTGAAGATTAACAGTGTTAGTATCAAGAGCACTGATTTTTTTCTGGTAAATATTTGCACAAGGGTCAGTATCTACCCCCACAAATACTGAATTCTTCATGACTGAATTATATACATTTTATTAAAAAATTCACAACATGAAAGGAAGAGCTAGAATTCTAACCTTGAACACATACATAAAATACATTCATTGAACTCATTTGAACTCCAAATTGATTTTTACTAAACATCACTCAAGGCTAAGTGAAATTTCGTTAAAGAGTTAGTGTGGCATCATCTGTCCCTCTAACAAGGATGTCAAAAATAGCCTCTGGTCTGCTTCCAACTGAGCTCTTATCTTTTGCAGAAACCCATCTGCTGTAACATCAATGAAGATGATTTTTTCTCCCAAGTATTTTTCAAATGCATTGATATTTATCTTAGATACTGTAATAGGTATGCGTATTAAATTTACCTATTACTTTATATTTGTAAGTTAACTGAAGACAACAAAAATAATCCTTTTTTTTTTTTTTTTAAGGTCCATATAATTAATTTAAGGAAGATTTTTAACCCTAACAACTTTAAGTATTTCTTTCCTTTGATAGCTGAATTCCTTAATAGAGTGACTAGTTTCTCTAATGAAAATTATAAGGGAGTAAAAGGATGCTCCTGGAGATACTGGATCAAATTTATACCAGCAGTAAGACAATACAACTTCCTTGGGTATTATGTGCCATTAAACACAAGAAAATCACGCCACTGTCATGACCAGGGGCAATGGGCACTGAAAATGAAACAAAGGAAGATCCATCTGAACATAGAGGAAAAGTTTTAACTGTGAGTATTATGAACATACATACAGGTTACAAAGAGATGTTTTGGAGGTGTTCAAAAGCCATCTGGACACAATCCTGGACAGCTGTCTCTAGATGGCCTTACCTGAACAGAGGTGGGGATAGAACAAGCTGACCCAGATGAATTTCCAGCCTCAACCTATTCTGTTAATGAAGTGATAATGATCTAAAATGTCCACATAAAGTAAGTTAGAGCAAAAACCAGAAAAAAATTCCAGCAGACTTGTCAGCTACATTGTTGGGCTCAAAGATCACCAATGTAGGGATAAAGTTCATTTTTTCCCCCTAGGATTCATGGGTAATTTTAAATGAAATCAATTCAGAATTATCATCTGTAAAATAGGAAGAGTTTTGTCTCTCTTACTGGCATGTTGATTAATACATGCACCTGAAGGTATTTTACAGAAGTAGGTAGAAAACCACTAAATTTATTAATAACAAAATGAATACAAAGTAGTTACAGTAAAACTGGGAAAGAAGTTAAAATAAGGGAGTTGGATTGGGAACAGAGATTGTTTTGAAGATTTGGTTGCACAGCTGAAAACTTTCTGCATTGCTAATTTGAAGCATAAATACTTCTTATTTGCCATTGTATGCACATAATGTATCAAAATAGGTCTGATAAGAGAAGTTAATTCAGGATGAAGTACGTGTACATCTAGCCTCGGTGTTGAAAAATCAATGAGCCATGAAGTACTTCTAGGGAGGAAGCAATAACCATCTCACCTTTGAGAAAGACCTGATTACCTGTCGCCTTTCTCTTTAGATAATACAACATCTAATTCAGCAGATAATTATTCTATTGACCATCAGATCCCTAAATTGGATGTCTGATCTATCCTTAGTATCCTTCTTTATACAGGTTAGACAATTTCAAACATGGAACCTTAAGTATATTTATAACCTGTACTGCATAATGAAGACACATGCTTACTTTTAACTGTTGATTTTCTGTCTTAATTTTTAGGGTTTTTAAAAATTCAAGTTTAGGTCCAAGCAGTAGATATTTACTAGGAAAATTGAAGGAATAAAAACTCTCCTCTCTCATTATTAAATATCTTTTTTCATATTCAAAGGCGAAAAAACGTCTACACAAGTTCAACAACTACTCTTCAAGGTTTCTCAGCATTAGAAGTTCAATATATTTCAGATCAACATTTGTACCTAATCCACAGCAAATGTCCATTTGTCATAGAAAATGTAATGCAATTCAGTTTAGCTTAGCCTGCCTCTTGCTGAGGGAAACTTAAACTAGCATCTGAGGATGTGAGACTGAACAGTCAGAAAAACACACCAGAGATTAAAAACAAAGGGAAAAATGCCATTCTAAAGGAAAAACAGCATTAAAGGAAAAAAATGTTTCTCCTATTAAGACAAGAAGTACTTGGGGTGGGACACTTCATTGGGGTGAGGAGCAGGTGCATAGGTGAGGCTGAATGCTTGAGAGCAAAGGGAATCTGTCATGCAGAGGGTGCCAAGCAATATTTAAACTCTTGCTATAAAGGAAAGGAATGGTACTGGCAGACCACTAAACCACAACATTTGTAAAATGGGGGTGATTACTTCATTATTTGTTGCTACCAAAATAGTAAAAGTTCATCAAAGACTAGTTCATTTGCATTTACCTCTGGAAAACAGATATCCTATTCCACCCCTCCTCCAGTAAAAATCCATTGTTTTTTGGAGAGATACAGCTAAAAAGGTTAAAGGGAGGTGAATTTTCCTTCATAAATAGTAATAAAAAATTGATAATTTCTCTGCATATTTTTCAAAAGTGCACTTATTATTTTGATTTTATGAATTATTAAAGAAAAACGACTAAAATCCTCTTCTATGCCTCAAATGAAACAACTCAGGAGGTATTCCTAACAAAAAAGGGTAAGAAACAAGCTGAATAGAAGAAGCTTGGCTCTCAATATGTTTTAATCCCTCTTGTATTCAATAAAGTAAACTTAATTTTATATTTAATGTAATACAGCATGACCAGACTGCCAGGGAAAGTGATGCAACATCTGAATAATTTAACAATTTTTTTCTTTTGCTCTGCAAATATTCTATATACTTACAACAGCCTATTCTATCCAGTTAAGCCTCACACTCTGAGGAAACACTTGTCTCCCCTTCCAGTGCCCAGTCAACTGTTTTACAATGGAAAAAGACAATCTGCAGTAATGGATTACTCTAGCTGCATAAGTATTAATGAGCCATTTGCTTTATCTTCATAATCTAGATTTCCTTTTATAACATCAGTAAGGAATGGGTTTTATATCATTGAAATTGCAACCATATACAGGAATGTAGTAAAACTCCTGAACTAGGGATGAGGGAATCATAATGATGAATTTAGATACTTCTATGCATGTAAACTCATAGCTTCCAAACTACAGATACACAAAATCCCCACAGAACACTTCTATGATATTTTTAATTACTCAAGAGATTGAAAGGTAAAAGGTTTTACCTCCCCAATTTGTGGGAACTATGTAAGACAGTGGAAAAAAACAGAAAATATATAAACCATATAAAAAACCTTACAAATTATGAGGTTTATCTTGTTAGAAGGAATACATAGGCAAATCTGTAGCTGTTAGAAGGAATCTATTGGCAACTCTAGTAGCTGCTGTTTTCAGTAACTGACCATCTTTGTTGCTGCAGGAACTTCTGTAGTAACAATGAAAAAAGTGTCATAAAACATTGACTTAAAGACTTACATCTAGTAAGATTATGGAGAGATATTTTGTAAAGAAGATGAATGGTGCTTTTTCAGTAATATACTGTGGAGAATATCTGTACTGTGGTAGGTATGAATAGTAAATAAAAATCATAAAAGCAATGAAATGTGAGAATTTTTCTCATACTTGAAGTTGGGTTTTATCTGCCTAGTACAACAAAGCTTTCCAAACATTGTTATAAAAAGTAGAAATGTGCTTTTATATTCCTTTTACTCGAAGTTTAAAAGCATAGTTTGTACTTCTTTAATATAAATTCTGTTAAGGATAACTCATTTACTGCATTGGCCATACCATGCTATTTCTCAGGAACCATCAAATATTCAGAATGCAAAACTGTAAAGACCTACTACCATGCAATTGTATTGCAAGAGGTGAGGTAATATAATATGTTTAGTATTTTAATTTTTTTTTTAGGATTAAAAAGAATATTTAAAATATTTTGAAAATACTGAGATGTTTGTGCATGCTTTTCAAAAATGTAACAATCGTCTGTCATCTTTCAGTCTTTTAGAAAGTACTTAAACAAATAATTATGGAAACACCGTTTTCTGACATTGACATTAGAGGCTATTTAGTACTCATAAATGAAATATCTGTAACAGTTGGAATTATTAAGTGACTACAAGAGAAAATGAATCATTGATACCACATAGTGCTTCTTCTGACTTATTTCCTGTTAAATATATTTTATCCTTAAAAAAAAACATTTTAAAAAGTCAGTGATTTCTTTTCACAAGATACTTCAAATATTAACAGTCACAATCACTATATTTCCCTAAATGTTGCAATAACATATGTCATGAATTAGAACTACCTCAGCTTTCTTAAAATAGGCTAGCCAGTGTTTCTGCTCCTGAGTGTTCAGCTTCTGTCTTAATAATGTGTCTTTTTGTCAACTCTTTAAATAACTATCAACACATTCAATTGTTGATGATGAAGTTACCTAAATATTTTCCTCAACTAGATTATAGGATTCAAGTGGTTTGTTGCTGCTCTTGATCCAGGTTAGGTTTTTGGTTTGTTTTTTTTTTTTTTTTTTTATTTTAATATCAGATTATCTTATAATAAAAGAATTCTTAAATTCCTAATTTTTTTTCTATTTCCCCCACTGCACTCCTTTTTCTTTATAAAGCTGCCTGCAATATCTACCTCTTTAATAATTGGCTGTTCATTAGATAATGACAAACCATGAAACTTTATGTAGGAATAATAGTATTCTTAATCGTTCTATTTATTGCCCCTACGGTTAGGTTTTCACAGGAAATACACTCACTTCTCTAACAAAACTTATGAAAGACAGAACTGGATTCCTCATTGTGCCCTAGTGACTTCTGAATCCAATTCAACTTGTTGTTGAAGCTAAAAGCAGGATATTGCAAAGTTTTAATTACAAATGGGGAGCTTCAGCATTTTTTCTTATACTGCCAGAGGTATGAATGTCTGTTCCTGTAGAATTGTAGCATCAGGAGTCATCTATAAATAAGGCACAACTCTATCACTGTGGTGTAATTCCTGCCTTCATATTTTATCTCTCCTGAGTTGTGTTTTGTGTGGAATGCTTAGCACAGACACACTACTGACTAGGCTATCAGAATTATTAATAGGAAATAACATACCATTACATTAAGAGCACTCCATGGTAGTAATTAATAAGTCAATGTAAATAAATGCAGTAGAGACTGTACCCTACCATGGTAAATCTTTTGGGCAGTGACTATTAATGTCAGAACAGTTAAAAGATTTGCATGTAGGATATTCAACTTTTTAAGAAATCTGGATTTTTTTGTTTTGTTTTTAAACAATTATCTTCTCAATCCTCACAGTCTATATTCTCAAAGTAACTCTTTGAATCTAGCATATATAGGTGCTCAGAAGTCAACATTCTAAGAATTTCTCCTCTTATGTAGATGTCAGCTATTTAATACATTCAGATCTTACATTTCTGATATCTCCATTGTTTGAATATGTTTTTTCATAATATTGCATATTCTTTGCCATTTACAAACAGATGGTAAACTAAGTAATGCTTTCTTCTTTTTTGGCATCTCCCCTTAAAAATCAGCTTCAAAGTAAAACTGCCTTCTTACCTTTAAATAAGAGTGTAATCTTATCTTCAAAAATATTTTGTAAGGAAGATTATTTTTGAATTGAAATCTGTTGCTTATAATATATGATTTTTTTCCAAAGTCCTCTTTCAATCACTAGATTGCAGTGTAATTGAGTGACAAAATAAAGGCACTTCTAGGATTTTTTTTTTAATGGAGCCCTGTAGGTTAGAATGACTGTTGAAATCCCAGAGAGGAGGACAGTAAATTATCTACAGTTATTAGCTACCTCATCCTGAAAATGATCTACCCTCATATTACTTTTATTGGAGGTTCTTCTCTTCTTGAAGTCTTAAACACAGTAACACCAATGGAGTCTTCTGACAAGTTGAAGTCCCTCATAAATACAAAGATGATTTTGAAAGTTCTGCCAGCCTACTGTAGACTTCATTATCTGCTTGTCCTTCCTGGTTAGGTGGTCTGGACAGAGAGGACACCCATCCTGCTGATCCTTCCCTTGATCTTTGCCCACAGCCACTCAACATCGTCATCGTTATCTTTGATTCCAGTATGATCAAAACACTCTCTAACATATAGAACCATCCCATCACCTCTCCTGCTTCACTTCTCTCTTCCAAAGAGCTTACAACCATCCGTTGCAACACTCCAGTTGTGAGAGACATTTATCACATTTCTGTGTTAGCCACTTCTATGCCAGTTTCCTGATGAGCTATGGCCTTTCCATGTTTGTTACCCATGCTGTACGCATTGGTGTAGATGCACTTCAGCTGGGCTGCCAATTTCACCTCCAACACTGACATGACATCCCTCAGATCTTCTCCAGTGGATCTGGCTGTATTCCCTCCTCATCTTCAAACCTAATTTAAAGCCCTTTCAATCAGCCCTGCCTTCTGTCGAGGCAGGTGGACCACATCCATTGTCAGCTGCTGTTGGGGCTATGTAAAGTCCACCATGATCAAAAAAGCAAATTTCCAGCTATAGCACTATCATCTAAACCATATATTAATCAGTCCAGTTACCCTTTCAGTTCCTTTCAGTATTCACCCCTGGTACTGAAGGGATTGAGGACACCACAACGAGGAGAACACATGGACTCCTTTGACCTGATCTTCTAGTGCCCTGAAGTTTGATGAGCTTCAGCTCATTTTGTGATGACTTGTTTTGTACATACATTTCATTTACCTTCTAAACAGTGATAGTTAGCTAAATGTAGACTATTAAATGATATTTTATACTGAAATTTGCTTACATGGAAGTGTCATAGTGACAAATTGAGTGAAAACTTCCTTGGAATAGGGGGCAGATTCTGGAGAAGAGGAGACCACGCAGAAAGGTGGATATGAATGTTTGGAGGACTATAGAGCGCTTCTGGCTGAGAAAAGAGGAAGCTTATGGGATGAATTAGCAGACCTTTTGATAGCCACTGATGTTTTTAACTGCAACTTCTTAAAAATGTTCTTACTTTAGTAGGAAAGGAACCAAAAATTGAGAAGATCTCCACTGAGGTATAGCATTGTTAGATTATCAGTCAAATTAGTGTTAAATATCTTTAGTTACACAAAATGGTACAAGAAAGCCCAGCAATCAAGACATTCTGGTTGAGCTTTGTCTTAACAAACAAATCCTTTTACATAACATGGTATTTCTGATTGTTGATAGTTGCATCTCTAGCTTTGAACACAGGCTGCTCAGTCATCAATAAATTAGACTTTAAAGCCCCTTTTCATGTAGTCTTTAGATGTAACTTTCTAAGTGTCCTTGTCAAAGGAGAGGGAATATTTTTGCAAGGACAAAAAAAATATGTAAATTAAACCATCTTGGATGATCCTCTGCATGTCACTGGGGCTGCATAATTTTTATGCATTTTCATTCCATTTCAAGCTAAGTGTTATAACATTTCTTTGTAAAAATGCTTAGTTTAATTTTGAATCCATTATTTTCTATTTTGTCAGCACTGTCTACCTTTCTGAGATTTAACATAAAGGCAGCTGAAAAAAATAACAGAGCATTTTTTTGAATCCCTGAAATCGTAACACTGCTGAGCAAAGTGGGACAGTTATTCAATTAGTATTCTTTTATCTAACACAAGCCAAGTAAAGGACAAGGAGGTTTGAAAAACCAAAACAGTAAAGATGAGTATTGCTAATTGGAAAAATTTATTTGTTGATAACATAAAGATATTCATTAAAGCCTGTGCATAATGTAAACCACAATTCAAAAATCTGTTTTAACATTCTTCCAACTGCTCACCATTAGATTTAATATGAAACTGTAGGGAACAAAGTACCAATTAAAAAAAAAATCAAAATATCATAAACTCAGAAGCTGCATAGCTCCAAAGGAAAATTTTGAAAAGGCAGTACTATCCTACTATCCTATAAAAAAAAGAAATACTAGTAAACTGCCAAAACCCATAATTTTCATCTCTGGAGAGGTTCAATGAAAACACTTTGTTCTGTTACAAACACAATTTCCTGTCAAAATCACTTTTAGTGGAAAACTGTCACCCCTTTTTACTTCCAGCTTGTGCATGCTTTCCCTGCTGAAGTCATGGAACCATAGACATTGCAATTCTAAACACTGAAAGGCAGATGTAAGGGAGTTTTCACATTCTAAAAGAGATAGAGAGTGGTACCTGGAAGACTAGCAATCCAAGATCATAGAATTGTATAATCAGAGAATATCCTGAGTTGAAAAAGACCCACAAGGATCACCAAAGTTCAGCCTGGCCTGGCACAGGACAACTCAAAGAATCACACCATATACCTGAGGAATACTGACAAAAGAGCTTCTTGAAGTCTGTCAGGCTGGTGCAGTGACCACTTCCCTGAGGAGCCTGTTCCAGTGCCCAACCACCCTCTGGGTGAAGAACATTTTCATAATATCTAATTTGCACATTTCCTGAGTCAGTTCCATGCCATTACCTCGGGTCTTATCACTGGCCACCACAGAGAAGAGATCAGTGCTTGTGCCTCCACTTCCCCCCATGAGGAAACTGTAGACTCCAAAGAGGTCTCCCCTCAGTCTCCTCCAGGCTGAACAGATCAAGTGACCTCAGCCACTCTTCACATGGATTCCCCTCAAGGACCTCTGTGCACTCCTTCGGACAGTCCCTAACTGTTTAATGTCTTTTCCGTATTGCGTCACCCAAACCTGCCCCCAGCACTGGAGGTGAGGCTGCCCCAGCTCAGAGCAGAGCAGGACAATCCCCAATCCCCTCCCTTGCCCAGCTGGCCACGCTGTGCCTGATGCCCCCAGAACAGGGTTGGTCCTCCTGGCTGCCAGGGCACTGCATGTAGCATACCCTGAACACGAACATTGACTCACATTCAACTTGCCAACCACCATGACCCCTTGATCCTTTCCTGCAGGGTTGCTTGCCATCATCTTGTTTCCCAGCCTGCACATAAATGCAAGGTTGGATGTAAATACAAAATGTACAGGAGATACAAACATAAAGAATTAAATCGTTCAACACTCCAGACCATGACTATTTTCCTGTCTTTAAATTTTATTATTTCAGAAATACTGCTAATATGTCTCAGCTCTCTGAGATACCACTGTCCTAAGCTTCACCAGGGAAGAACTCATGTTGCCCTGTCTGAAAGGTAACTTCCTGCTTTATTATTAAATGTGACTTTACCATTCACACTTATTTAATAGTAAAAAAAAACATTAAGTTAGAGGAACAGCCTCTATTGTCTATCTTGCAATGTGTATTAAAACTCCTGTGTTTTATTAATGGATTTTAAGTTTCAATATTTCATTTAGAATTGTCAGTGTTTGCAAAACGAAAAGTAAGTATGTGCGTTATGGATGAATAATAATCGGAAGATGAAAGATAGCTGTATTTTTAGTTGAGATGTATTTTATTAAAAAATTCACAGTACATTGTGCATTTTGTTACTGGCATAATATTTTGTCTTCAGTTCTCAGATTTATTTGTGGCTTAATAATAAGTGTAAATTATTGCCTAACAGGTTTCCTACCCCAAAAACGTTTAGACATTTAACATCAGCATTAGTGTGGGGAAAATATCTTCCATTTGATTATTCAATATTATAAAGTTTACTTGGGTACAAGTGCTAACAGTACTTACATGTATGGAAAACAGCAAGATGACATTGATGATAATAATGACTGCAAGTTTTAATCATGGAAATCTGCTTATATTTTAATTTTTAAGATTTTCAATATTAATTAGGTTGGAGTAGACCAATCAAAATTTTATTTCCATTTTGCTCACCTTACTTTTTGTATAGGACAATTGAATATCAAATTAAAAATAATTTTATGTCTGAGTTTTGGCTTAATATTGTTTTCTACTAAATTTTTCGTCTCATGTTTTCTTGTGTAATAATATTTTTACCAAATCCAGAGCACTGAATAGTATAGATCTCACTGAAAGCATACGGTCAATTGGTGATAAAAATGTACAAGCCATGAGACTGAAGAGCACTCACACTACCCAAGTATCATCTGATAGATCGCCCAAACATCCTAAGAAGCATCTACAAATTTACAGATGTTGTGGTCCAATATTCTACGTGGGCTATAAACGATCACAGATCATGATGTCAATCACAATTCTAATAAAGTAATGTCTTAGACATGATTATATTTTGTTTTTTTCTATACTTTTCTCTTTGGTGAATATTGTAGAACTGATTAGTTTAGTGATTCCTATCTTAAGTCTATTAATAGATTTTATTTCCTTTTTTCTGTATTACCATTTGGACTTTCTGCTTTTGGGCTCTATGTATTCTTTCTTACACTGTTATATTCTGAACAGCTTTGTGCCTACTTCAATTTCAAAACACCTTTCCAGAAATGAGTACACAGAATTATATTAACTATTCCATGTGGGATTTCATTAGGCTTTTTTTCACTGATATTGCCTGCTTCAGCTTCAAATACTGATGCTGATACATTGCCTTTTCCACAGATGAATCAAATTTTTATGTTACAATTTTGCGGGGACCAATTCCAAGCACAAAATCAATTCTTTTTTGGTGTTGTTGTTGTTTAGTCCCCAAACACATGGTCATGAATTTTTTTTCATTTTTACATTGCTTCTCCATTCTATTCATCTTTGTAACCTCCTCCAGAATTTTTTCTACTTTTTGTAATACTCATTACCACCTCATTACTTAGCATACAATTCTTTGTTAGTCATCAGTTTTCCTCTGTTAAAATAAAAAGTTATTTGCAGAATCATAGAATCACAGAATGTGCTGAGTTGGAAGAGACCTGCAAGAGTCATCAAAGTCCAAGTCCTGGCCCTGCACAGCACCATTCCCAAGAGTCACACCACGTGCCTGAGAGGTCACTTCTTGATCACAAGTTTGGTGCTGTGATCACTTCCTTGGGGAGCCTGTTCCAGTGCCCAAACACCCTCTGGGTGAAGAATCTTTTTCTAATATCCAACCAAAACCTCTCCTGACACAACTTCAGGCCATTCCCTCGGGTCCTGTCACAAGTCCCCAAGAGATCAGTATCTTCTACTCCTCTTCCCCTCATGCCAAAACTATAGACTGCAATGTGGTCTCCCCTGAGTTTCCTCTTCCCTGGGCTGAACAGACCAAGTGACCTCAGCTGCTCTTCATAGAGATCATTTCTGTGGCCTGGTGTTTGATTTGTTTGGTTTACAAATATTCTCAAGAGACCTGCAGTTTCATGTGCTTGTTTCTTTGCACACAGAGGTAATGCAATCATCACAATTTGAGTGCATTAGGACATAAACAGGCACATCCTCAGAGTGAACAAAAGTCCTTAAGCACTTCCCCACCGCATTCTTTTCCAGATGCTTGTCTTGTTAGGTTACAATATAAAGAGTGGTTTATTGCACTTAGCACTATTTAGGGAGCAGCAGATGAAATGTGGGGCAGAGTTGCACAGGGAATGTAAATGTATCTCAAGATGGAGCTCCCTGAATGTTTCGTTCACTTCAAAAATGGAAATTTCCATGCTCGTACTTCCATTTCCATTCTCCACTTGGCCTCTGCTCATGCAGAAGGTTTCAGAGTCCTTCACAAACTCTTATGTATAACATTTACTTTACTTTTAACACAAAAGTCGATTCTTCTTGTTTCCATTTCTACCATCAAAACTCCTCTTTCCCTTAAATTGTCTGGTTGCTTTTTGCCAATATTATTTTTGCCATCAGTGAATTCTTAACAATTGTCAATATGTTTTGCAAATTTTAATTTGTTTTAACTTTAGCAATCCCTATTTCACATCTATCTTTGACTTTAAAGATTAAAATGTTTGTCTTCTTCATTCTTTAGGGCTTATATTCAGCTTATGTGGCTTCAGACTAACCCAGAAATATTATATAACTGCTCAGTTTTTCCTCTGTGAAAGGTTCCAACATGAATGGATATTTCTGTATTTATAAACTCCATAAAATGATAGACCACTGTAAAAAAAAATTCACTCATTACCAGCACTTCAAATATTTATTTGAGAAGTTTCCTATGTATTAAGAATGCCCCTGCCTGGGAAGTGTTGCTTTGGGAAGATAAGAACCATTGCCTATGGATATCCTTCCTTCCTCTCTATTTCCCTCAGAGTTTATTGCTGAGAAGGATATCATATTTTATGGAGTATCCTATTGGTCAATTTGGGGATCTGTCTCAGCTATGTCTCCTTATAACCTCTTGCTCTTCCTCAGTCTTTTTGTTTTGGAAGCAGAATGGGGAGAAGGCTTTGATGTTGTGCTAGAACTATTCAGTAACAGCCAAAATACGGTGTGTTGTCAGTGCTGTTTTAAACACACATGGAAAACACAGCACCATATGGGCTGCTATGAAGGAAGTGAACTCTATCCAAGACAAACCCAGTACAAAAGTGGAGAATATCAGTTTTTATTAAGATATAAACTCCTTTCAGGCAAGAAAAGTGCTGGTGAAATATTACAGATGCATCCTATCAAATAATAAGAAAATAGCTATATGTAACCAAATGCATATCTTTAATCCAATACAATATCCCTTAAACTTCTTTATAAGCTATACAGAAATGATCAATAGTAGACTAGATTTTCAAGACCATCTAAAAACAGTAGCTAATTCCAATGGTGTAATGACTTCAGGAATTTTTAGTTTCCTTTAAGAAAATGCAACATATGCAATTCTGTAATGAAGAACACAGTTCAATATCACGTACCACACAGAGTCTGCTCTACTTAGTGATTCTTTCTGAAATCTCTTTTCAGTGCCACATCTACAATGGTACTATTCCTTATGGTTTGCCACTGTGAAGCTGTGAAGTGGCAAATTGGTGAGCTTCCATGTACCACTTCATTGACTAGACAAACAATTTGGCTCTACAAATTCGGCTGGATTATCTGAAAGATCACATGCTTACCTCTGTGGTACATAAACATATGTACCACATATTTACCTCAACATAAACAGAACAGATTGGGGATACAAGCATCATAAAGTCACCCTAGGACAAGTTCATGAGGTTGAAACTCAATAAACTTACAGATTTATAGAATGTTGAGTTGCACAACTGGAGAACGACTTCACCTTCAAAACTTTTTCCAGTCGCATGGCCTCTTCTTATATGGTCACATTTATTCATCTGAGAGTTGCCATTGGATTGCAGTATTTAATTTTCGAAAATTTGTGTTTTACCAATTTTTTTCTATGCCAAACACTGTGTCTACAGTAGAAACATGACTGAAGAACAGAAGTAAAACTCAACAAAATCTCAAGATTTACTGTTAAGTAAGGAAAATCAGTCTCTTTAAAACCAATATTCAGAAAGATCTACCGCATCAATGCAAATTCATGTGTACTCACAAAATGAGATGTTATAAGAAAAACACTATTAATGAGAAGCTAGACCATTATAAAAATTAAGCTGTAAGTCCCTCTCTTCCTCTTCCCCTTCCCTCTCTTTAAACACCCAAGTGGACTTATGAGAGCAATCACAAAAGATCAACCAGAAGTTTTATCAGTCTCTATAGGCCTTTGATGAACATCAAAGTATAACAGCCTCTACCAGAACGCTGCAAGATTTTAGCTGAAAACATAAGAGATTGATAGTAATTATATTTGATATGCAAAAAAACCTCAGACACATAAAACCCCCCAGATTTATTTTTTCCTCAAAGTTATTATTTTTCCCCTCAAGGATTCTATTTTCTGCTATTCACCAAAGAGACAAAACAATATGACAATATGATGAAAGATGGATAAATATTTATTCATGTGGTGTGAAAATACCCATTACAAGCCTAATTTAAACAGTTATCTGAAAGAAATACTGTTACAAAGAAATACCTAAATTTTGGATCATCCGAAATGGGAAGTGGGAGAAGATAGTCTGAAATTAAATTACCTACACATGGAATTGCAGAGCCTTGATCTTCACAGAGTTGTTCAGTGTTATGTTTTATTTTCTGTCTTATCATTCTGAAGAATATTATTTTGTATTTCTCACTAATTTGGGACCAGTTAATATTTACTTGTTCTTGTGACAATAGTGTGTTTCTTCTCTTCTAGTTCTGCAGCATCTATGCACTCCATGTAGTGACGGTCTTAAGAGAATTCAACAATCTTTCCATCCTTCCCAAACTTAAAACACATTTACAACTGAAGCTAAAATTTCAGTTATGGTAACAATAGTAAATGTAGGTATTGTATATATATTTGAAAGTTGGCAAAATAGCCAGCTAAGAGGAAGTATGCTGGGCTTTGAGAGCAGTGGAAGAAGCACTAAAGGATTGCTCTCATCATTCATGGCCTTTCACCTCAACTTCCACTGACTTTTACGAAACCCATTTGCCACCTCTTTCTGCCATTACAATCCTTTTATTTTGTGTAATCTAAAAGGAAGTATATTCAGGATATGAACTGACACCCCAAAACACTCTTTAACAGAACAAATCTAAATCAAAACTTCACTAACAAATAATTATAGAGACAAGATGACAGTGGTTCAACACCATGCTTTATCCTTGCTTTCTTTGGGAGACATGATAACACTGTTATTCATGTACCACCATCTTTTGAAAACACCTGCAGGCAACAGAGCAGAAGGTAGGAAGGGCTTTAATTTTTGCTCATCTGTAGAGAAAAGCTGTTTACTTCACTTGCATTTATGTGAAGTAAATGTAAACTTAGCATTAGTTCAGGTTAGTCATGGGTGATTATGTTGTACATCTGCCTCCATGAATGTTTCTGTACTGTCATTCTCAAAATTTGCTTGTTCTGGCATCAGAGTAGGTGTTTTAGATCACAAGTTTCCAGAAAATCAGGCAGCATAATTATAAGTCAGATAGTGGCAAGTCTGGCATTTACATTTTATAAGTAACAAATGAATTTTTGATTTTCCTCTATACTGAAAGGTTAAAGTTTCCTCAAATTAATATTTTACTTAAAGCCAATGTGCCACATCGTTGAAACAAAAGCAGTTTGTTGGATTTTTTTTCCATTTAAGAGTTATGAAAATATTGTTAATTTGTTATAGAACCAAGAGGAAATATTACAGTTAAAATGTTCATTTGTATAATACAACTGTGATGTTCTTAAAAAATACTGCGTAAATTTCAAAATTTCATTATTGGATAATTTAATTGTTCTTTATGAGTTCTCACCAGTGTAATTTATACAGCTTTTTCCTGATTGCAGCAGATATATTCACCTGAAGACAAATATCTGAATTATTAAATTCCCTACAATTTTCTAAACAAAAATAAATGCATAAATATATGACTGCATATATATTTTTTATGTGTCAATCAAAATTTTTAAAATTTCTGAAGATTTGATAACAGGAAGAGTAAGGAAGAAGAAGGTCAATTTTCCAACCAGATGAAAAATGAAACTCACTCTCCTGAGTAAATAACAGAATTTGTGCTACATACAGTGAGAAGAGCCCTGAAAGCCTAAAATTAAACTAATTCATTTGGTTTAAATTGATAGAAAGGAAATTGTGTGAATAATTGTAGAAAAAAAAATTATAAAATTTTAACATTTGCAAGATTTTTCTCATACAAATTTGTACATGAACATATTGGAAGTTCAGATACACACTTAATTATCTCTGTATGACATTGTCCTTCCCTATCTTTATTATAAAATATACTGTTGACTGTTTTTCTCTAAAAATTATTTCGTAAGGTGAGGTTCCTGTAGCACAACTTGAATCTCTGTAGAACAGTTAAATAAACCCAAAGTTTTATATCAGTTACAATAAACATCTTGTCTTTTGTTACACAGGAAATATTTCCCTCTCCCCTTTATTTCCCTAAACTAGCAGCAGATACCAAAGTCATGCAGAGCCATCAGAATTACCACATTCATCCTTTTGACAGTGCATTTGTAAGATGAAATCCTTTAATATTTTTGTTTTGAGGCTGTATTTTCAATTGGCCTGAAGAAGTGATTCACTGCATGAAAAGAGAAGTCAAGTTCAATGAGGAAATAACATATTGCAAAAGGAAGAGACAGATAACAAAGTTTCTAAAAAAAGAGGGCAAGAGTGAGGGCGGTTTGCATACATTTGTAATTGATAAACAGAAAAGATTCTTTTCTTTATTCTTGCCAAGTTGTGAATGAAGACATTCAGCTCCATGAGGATAAAGGAATTCCAACAAACTGGTCTCAACTGGAAAAATACTGTCCCACTTCATTTAACCAGTAACAGCTGTTTCCAGTATATGTGTACCTAATATTTTTTAACAAAAAAGCTTTAAAAGATATTTGGATTAAATAGCTACAGTAACTAAAATTTGAGCATTATGCTTATAAAAAAAATTGTGTGTTCTGATCCTCATAAAGTCCCATAAATGGAGAGCTCCTTTAATTATAATCCTCTGTAAGCACACTACCTTATACCCAAAAATATAATGGTTAATATTTTATTACTCTTAATATTTTCCTTTTATTACAATTTTTTTTGTTTTTTAAACAATTAAATTATAATGGCTTTTTCTCAGTTTCTCAATGTACATTGAAAGTTTTTCTTAGTTTTCAGTATTATATAATTCCTAGATATTTATTCAATAAGATTTTATTATTTAAATATCACTACATGTTTAACTGATTGTTTGCTTCAGTAAGACATAACTCAAGTAAAAATATTAAAATGTGTTACAACAAGAAAAATTGTTTCGTTTTAACTATATTTGCCTGCATAAATAAATTTCAGTGAGAACACATTTGATCTTTTGTTATATACAAAAGACTGCATATGTCTTGTCAGTTCTTCAAATATCAGTAAAGTTCATAAACACCAAATGAATATTATTATTTAAGAAACAAAAGCATGACTTTTCCATAAGTTTGTAACTTTTAGACTAGTGGTAGAGAAATTAATTGTTGATGACTATCTTAGGATAGACTCGAGAATAGTGTTTATGCCTTATATATTTTCATCAAAGGATATTGTTGTTCATTTTACATTATTTCCTAGTTTCAGTTTTAGGTACATTAGCTCAAATAGCACAGTCAACTTCACAGGTTTGGAGTAACAACATCTATGTACCATTGGGACATCTATTTCACCCGTTTTTGTTTTCATATTTTAATTACATTCACAATATTTCTTTTCTGCCCCTAGTGTTTACCAGCAAATAAGAGAAACTGGTGAAATGAGTACATTTAAAAGGAAAATGATGCTTTTGCTGTAGATAAAATTTTATTGACTGTGAAAGGGGAATAAAATAAGAGTAATTAAATTTATATTTTAAACCCTTTTATTAACATTAATGTTAAATATTATTTAGAAAAATAAAAAGTATATTAAAGAAGTGTTATTTTTCTTTCTAAAAGTCCTTTAAAATATCTTTTTTATCTTAACTTTATTCTACCAAAATTTTGGGCCGAAGATACAATTTACACATATCTGCATAGCAGATCACAATAACTTTACATAAACCTAGGCAAATAAAGCCTTCTTTTTATTCTCTGGGTATAGAAACAAGTGACTAAAGTTCAAGTTACAAAACTTTGAAATAGGTAATAAATTAACTCCCTTCAAAACATGAGACAGTAAGGAAGATCTCTGTGACTAAAATACAAAAGAAACATATGCAAAATGTTCATAGTTTATTTATGCAAGAGAGCCCCAAAATAAACAATTGATATTTTTTCCCTTATTCTAGACAATGGAAGCAAACTGAAAATTCCCTTTCTCCATTTCATAAAACAGCAGTAGCATGTAGAGAAAAAAAAAAATACAAAACACCAACAACAACAACAACAAACCAAAAAAAACCCACAAAAACCCCCAAAACAAACACACAAAACCAACAACAATCAAACTGACAGTAAAGGACATTATCAACAGAGTCAACAATGTGCCATTCTGTATGAGCATGAAGCTTCAGGATAATAAACATTTTTAAAAACAAAAACGTTGTATCAGTTTATTGTGGCTGTAATATCAACATAATTGAAGACAGAGTACAACAGATATATGTACCCAATAGAATACAAGTAAGAATTAAACCTCGTATTGCTAGAAGATCAAGGAGAAAAAAAGTCAAGGGCTTTTTCTTACTGAATTGAAAAGGAAAATCCTAAAATCATTTGTAGTACATCTTCTGCTCTACTACCCATGCTCCACCAGCCAGCGTTTCAAGTTGGAAAGTTGCAGCTTCTCTAAAGTTGTAACATATCCCAACATAACGTAGTAATACATCTCAATAACCAGGAGAAAAATATGACATATTTAAAGGAGCCATGGAAATATTACAGGCAAAAAGTTCTCTCCTTTTAGACACCAGACAAAAACATTACAGTATTTGTGCAGTACAGTATGTTAATAGCTATTACTGTATTTGTACAGTATATTAATAGCTATTTCCCTGAATACATACCTGTTGTCAGAAGGCATTGTTTGAGCTAGCCTTGTGTGTTTGGTTACATGAAATGACATCTGTCTGAAGCCAGGAGGCTGTTCAGTAAGCAGTGTCCTGTCACACGATATGACATATGTGTGCACCCAGGCTATGGAGCCGCCACATTAATAAGGGCTTTTCTGACTTAACAGATGAGCTCTCTATTTATATGATACCTATAAAAGAACATTTTCTGCTTCCTTAAGCCTGCTTGTAATAGGGAAGCAACAAAAAGCTGAAAGAGTAGAAAGTAAGCTCTTCCTTACTGCTGCCTTCTTCCTAGAAAATGTATGTGACACTTAGCATGTCTGAATTTAATTCAACAATTCTGTAATTATGATTTCCTAAGAGATGCCATTTATATGGTACTCTGTCATTTTCTGAAGTGATGCAGTTAAAAAGTTAAGTGTCTTGCAGAAACTTCTGGCAATGCAGGAGCTGTGTGAGCTAATCTTATGCAATTCTATCACTCCCATGGAAATATATATCAGTGCTATTGAAGTACCACAGAGAATATTTATTTAGTAATCACTGACGGAAACAAAAGAAAAGGTTCTGGATTTAAACATGTGAACTTTCTCCCATCATTTTGAAACAAACTTACCCAAAAAGAGTAATTCTTAACAGTTAGCAATGTGATTTAAAAGTAGCAAAATCGTGGAGAAGGCACTTACAGTGCCTATTAGGAGCTGCAAACTCCTATAAGCATGTGCAGCTTCCAGCTGTAAAGTACTTAACACAGACATAAACCAATCTTCCTGCAGAACAATTTAGTCTTTGCTTTACTAATTAATTATTCTGAAGAGAGTAGAAAAAGCGTCTGTTGGTATGTTTACTGCTGGAAGGAAAGAGTTAAAAGTGGAAGAATGGTGAAGCGGATGGTAAACTTGTTCAAGTGGTTTTGCAGCTGGGAATGCAAAGAATACCAGGGTGGGAAAAGTCCACTTATTATGCGTAGTGTTGTTCATTCTCTGCCTGTTTTGGGAAGTAGAACTCCTGTGTACAGATATTACACTCTCACAGACATGCTTGATCCTCCTGCTGGGAGAGAAAGAGATCCTGAAAGCTCAGCCTTGTGCTAAACTGCGTGTGCACAAAGCCCTTTGATTTATTGCAGACCTTCGTAGGTGTGGGATCTGTATTGGAACAATTTTGGACACACAATCTGGAAGTGCTGCCTTTGACTTCAAGAGGCATCATACAGAAATCAAGGTGACATCAAAGTTCATTATTGCCATTTTTTTATTAAATTTTTTTTTTAAACAATAACAAAAGAGATTTCCCAATACAGTTTTATATATATCAAATCAAATACATGGGTTGAATATATCAGAAGAACATACCAGTAAAGTAAAGGATAATTCATCAGAGAATTGGAAAAGAAGAAATAAAATTGATGTAAAACTAATGTTGATTGGTTTGAGATTTCTAGTTTTCAATTTTTGCTAAAATTTTTACTATACATTTTTTCATGCTCACACTTAGAAAGTGCAAGTGGCCAAATTTTGGATAGTCAAGTTTCATTAGCTGTGGAAAATTTTACTTCAACAATTCATTAAAAGTTGAACATGCCGAAATTAAGAATTTGAAATTCATTGTCCTACATATCTTATGAGTAGCCAAGACCTTTTCCAGGACAAATGCATTGATTTAAAATGAATCATTCAACACTTTAAATAGTTCCAGTTGATTAATTATTGTCACAGTTGTAAGTGTTTGCTTCAACTACATTCGGATCATATTCAGTTCAGAGTCCAGCTATTGCATTTTCTTATATTTTTGCACAGTAAAGGGCACAGACAGCTGGGACTGTTCAGGATGGTAAAGCAAGTGCTTGCGAAGACCTTATTGATGTCTATAAATACATGATGAGAAGGGATAAGGACAAGAGAGATGGACTCTTTTCAGTGTATCCAGCAACAGGAACATGGATGCAAGGAGCTTGAACTGGAAAACATTAAATTCCATCTGAACAGTAAATACTACTTCATTACTGTGAGAGTGGTCAAACACTGAGAGAGGTTATGGAGTCTCTGTACTTGGAGACAACCAAAATCCAACTAAACACTGTCTCTGACAATCTCTCTAGCTGACTCTGCTCAGGCAGGAAAATGTTGGACTAGATGATCTCCAGAAACCTCTTTCAACCTAAATGATTCCCTGATTTTATGTAAAAGTTTAGGGGCAGTATTATGAAAATAACCATGACTATATTGTTTATATGCCCCATAAAAGGGATTTCCTAGTCTCTGATTGTCTAGTGAGATGGTAGAAGATGAGGAAAAGGAGGAAACAGAGAGAGAAAAGATTTCAAAAATTAGAAAAAGTATAAGTTAGGAAGGAACTAGGAAAAACACAAGAGAGGAAAGAAAAAGTCAAGAAGAAGTCATGGAGAAAATCCTAGCAAAGACTGGTTTATTTGAGCTGTGTGATGCTTAAACAAGAGAAGCGAGAGTAATAAGGAAAAGCAGGTTGGGAACTGAGTATTTTGGAAAAGACAACAGAAACTTTTCAAGGCATATTCCTCAAGTCCCAGAATAGACTGTAATAGACCTTCATGCTTCTAGCTCCTGCAGAGAGATAAACCTCGTTCTTCTTACTAACGGTGATTTGGTCTCGACGTGAAGTAAAACAGATGGCACCACATCCTGTCTTTAAAATTAGGGGCAGAATGTAAAGCTGACAGCCATCTTCAGGGAAGAAAAGACCACCTTCCTTCTCTCTACAGATATGCAGACAAGACCAATAAACAGAGAGCAGTAATAAGAAGGATAATGGAAATTTATATAATCTCTGACATTATAAACATCCGTTTCCAGTGCATTTTCATTTTTCAGCACCCCTAATTCACATAGTGTAAGAGTGAAAATTTTAAAATAATATAAAATAATAATAATTTCTCTGGTGTATGACTGACTGAATTTAGATTAAATCTGAGAGTAAAGGTATATAACTATCCATACAGAATCAGAAGTTGTGGGTCCTCACTAAAAGTGAGAGTCTGCCTGTTTTTTTCCTGATATGTTGTGGAAGGAATCATGCATTTTTGCCACCACATTTCTAAAGTATGCTTAGGTGGTAAGAAACACCTTTGCTACCTATAGATTTTGAAATTCATTCATTTGGTTAATGAGTCATGAAGATAATTATTCATCCCTTATTTTCTGCTTCCCTTCCCTATTTTGTCAGTGAATTTATCATTGAATTTGAAGCAAAAAAGATTTATTGTGTATGCTATATTATGCTAAGTTCTTATTAAAACCTTACTGTTGCTTTCATGCAGATGAATAGCTATAATATTGTTAATAGATATATTAATCTAATCATGAATTTCAAGGAGCCATAGTACAAGCTTCTTGCTCCCACAGGTCTACCTTACACAATGGCAACAAAGCTAATATGAATGCCTGAGTCAGTAAATAACTTGCATCTTCTTGTTTTTGAGTCAAATGTATTTTCCAAGGACAGTTTATTTATGCATAAGCTAAATTTTTAATAGTAGCAAATATCCAAGGTTAGCTACAGATACCTGAATGTCATGACCAAATAAGCCACAAGACATATCTTGAGTACAAATCTGCTGAATACTTTATTTGTAATATCCTGGTAACTACAAGTTAAATGAAAAATGTAAGATGTTACATAATGGTCAATTCGCATTCATATATTCACAGTAGCATTCTTTCCTTTGTTTTTGTCTGGTTGGACTACATCATTAAACAGAGAAACACAAGATATCAGGTTGAAGGCTGAGGTACATACCACAAAGGACAAAGCTCCAGTGTATTGTAAACATTTCAATAAACAAAACTCTTGATGAAAAATTCTGGAAGTCACAGGCTGGGATATTAAAAAAACAGATCCAAATTGAGTATATATTTCAACACAGCTTGAATATGTTCTAAATATTTTCTTTAAAATCAGCATGCTTTACTGTTTATGACAATGTACTAAACCAAAAACAATACAAAGAGAACAAATAAACAAAAAACCTAAATACCTTTCATGTTAATTTTTAGGAAATATTTTAAAATTTGACTGTTCAAAAATTGCTTTGCTGACATTTCTTTTACATTTTTCTGATTTCTTAATGGCAAAATGAAGCCATATACTGTATTAATTAAAAAAAAATTCTAACCTACAATTCCTTGTTCATCAAACAACCCTACTCTGATATATATTCACATATGTCAAAGCTGAATGTCAGGAGATGGCTTTATAGATATATTAATTAGAGGAAACTAATTTCAATAATCCAACAGATATAACACTGAAAGTTATTACCTAGTGAGAACACAAGTAGAAATTTCTTAAATCATGCCATATTCTATGATACATTAGAGTCTTTCTTTAAAGGTTACTTCCTAGCTAGAAAATATATAATTGCTCCATCTGCCAACCCTACAGCATTGCAGTACTGTCAAAAGTGCCATATGTGGAAAAGTCAGACTGTTGTCTGTTTATCTAATAAATATATATCCTGTAGAACCTGTGAAATTAAATGGTAACATCTCTCAACAGATTTCAAAATACATTGTGAGTGTTTGTTTTTCTTTTTCCCTTTTAAATAAGTGTAGGTGATATGGAATTGTTAGAATGGGTTTATCAACTATATTATTGCATCTTGGAAGACAAGTTGATTCTGCTCACCACTGTAGATCTGAGTTTTCTGAAGAGATACACACACTGAAGAAATGTAATTTGAAATTTATATTTTTGAAGCACCATGAGGTATGGACAAAATGATTTATGCAAACCTTTTATTTCTATCTTGTAAACATCTGGATGCAAAACTTGAAATTTATGAGGTTAATATTGGAAACTGGTAATGAAGACTGTTTGTATGAGAAGGCTGGACTGAAAGGCAATACTAACTTTCCTTGTTCTCTGGTCACAAATAATGGATAAACAGCCTTTGTGCTCATCTTTTTGTTGTTCCGAACTTGTGCTCATTACCAAGTGAACATCACTAACTCACACACTGAGGGAAGGTATTTCAATTTTTGATTCTAGTTTGCAGTAATTAGGGAGCTGGGTGGTAGCCCACAAAAGGCTGGTTGTCTTATGATCAGAACTTTACACTCTTTACACATTTTAACAAACTAAGGCCTCAGCATTCACTGCTCATTTGAGTCTGGACTCCATTTTGAGGAGGAGGTCTGTGAGTCAGTACTTGTGAACTCACACCACCAGAATTACTTTTCCCTCGGTTACTGCTCAGTTCTGCTGCCTTCGTTCCTGGTGGCTATCATCCAGACTTCCCATTAATGTTGGGACTGTCTTCCCTTTTCCATAAAACAAAAGACTAGCCAAACATACAATGATCACAGTGCAATTTCTTAATCATAACTGTCCAGCTAAATCTACTGATTAACAACTAAAAAAATAAGCTTGCAATGTTTGATTCAATCTTGAGAGTCTTAACATCATTTTTTAGTGTGCAAGAGAATAGAAAATAATAAGTGATTACCATCTGAAAGCACAATATATTTCTTAGATTTTGCATCCAGCTTTACTGTAAAACAAGTCATTAGAATGAAGCGGTATTTGCAAAAAAGAGTTCTGTTTCCAGTCTTTACTCTGGGGGTGGAAGGAAAAAAAAAAAAAAAAAAAATTGATAAAGTTTCCAGAACTTCTACTCTAAGTAGGTGCTTTCCTGAATACAACCATTATAGAAACACAATGTCATTTATTGACAACATGTAATGCTGCATTATAAGTTATAATTCAATAAAGCTATGCACTCCACACAAATATTACCTTCTTTTAAAAGAAGGTTTATAACCTAAGGCAGCAAGTTAATACATATTTGCCCTGTTAATATATTTACAAGCCATTTCAACTACTTTGTTCATGCATGAGAGAGTCATCTGAATAATAACTTTGTTTAGAATGACATTATGAAAAATGCTCAGTTAGAATCAAAGTACTTTTAGAAGACATTGAAAATGGAATCAACTCTAAAATTTCACAAGACTGTCTCTGAAGTAGAAGGAAAAAAAAAGGCAGGTGATTGCTTAAATCTTCCTTTCTTTCTTCTGTTAATTCATCTCTTTCAGTCTTCTTTCCATCTTTTTGAGCTGATGTGGGTGGTGTGTGTAGCTATGAATCAAAAGTTTTTATATACATATGCATAAAAGCCCACCACAGCCCTGTAGCTCCTAAGCTTCACCCAAAATTGACATCTGCAGTCCACGGTAGTGGACAATCTTCTGGGTCCTCTGAGAAATCAGAGTAAGGACAAGAAAATTTGTGCTTGGTGTTCATTCCAGTGTGTATTTTTTCTGATGAGCACCTATTGCATTGGTGTTGTACTTGCTAAAATAATTCACCTAAGAATGCACATCTGACTATTAGGTGGTGCTTAATCAAAAGATGCATAAAATAAAGGAGCAATACTTCCTTGATTTGCTTACCATTCTTTTACATCTATTCTAATAACACTCTCGTGTACCAAGAGAAGAAATTCTGCATTACAAGCTGAGGACATATTTGTAAGAAAATTTCATGGATTTATGTTTCATAATTTTACATAAAAGATCTTTGCAAATGCACACATGCTTACACATATAGAGAAGAACAGTCTTAATTCCTTGACAGTATAGGGAAAGTTTTCCACTCTCTAGTAATCAGAGAGTGTCTTCCTACTGCTTTTTAATGCACCTGCCCATTTTCTCTGTAGTGCAGACCAACTTTTTCATAATATTAGAGATGAGAGTGATTTGTGCTGTATGCTTATGAAGAATAAGCAAGAATTTCAGAACATTCAGAGTGTTAATGGTGTATCATGGTCTATTTTCTGTTCCAGGCACGATTAACCAAAGGGTGGGAAGACCAATTTTAGGGTTTTTTAATTCCCCCAGGCCTATTGTTTTCTCCTCCCCAAAGACAATCATGATTTGTTGTCAGTCTTGGTCTAGAAACATTAAAGCTCAATCACATGAAGGGAATCTGTTTCATCCTCTCATCTGTTTTGTTGTCAAATCCATAATTCTTTACCAGCATAACCAACGAGAATGTATTTTTCGATGTGCAACTAATATATCTCCCATAGAAAATGTGTTGTTTAGAGCAAAGATTTTATTCTGAAGTCAGAAAAGACAGACAGGAACCTCTGAGTAATACTTTGGAAGTGACACAGTGTGACTGTAGAAATAGAAAAGAAAACATCAGAAATTCAAATATTTTGCTTTGTACAATTCACATGCAAATATACAGTGAGATAAACAGAGAGTTATATCACTATGAGGACTGTGATTTCCTTGAAATAATATAAAGATCTGTCAGTTTAATAAAACAAAAAATAAAAGAGAGTTTAGATGACATTAAAAAAAATCTTTTTTTATCACTTTCTCTTAATTTCTACTGGGTCATACATTACAAGCTTCTTTGAATTTTTATTTCTCTAAAATTAGAACATCTAGTTTCTTTTCCCTCTCTGGTGACAGAATTTTGTTTCCTTTGGGATGTGACTTTTTCTCTTCTCATCTCTCCTGATACCTCTTCTCTCCATCTAGATTTTGATATATTCTCAAAATGGGAAATAGAAAAACAATTGCATGGAGGAAAACTTGGGGAATACAAAGAAGAGACAGCTACTGCTACTGACTCTAACAAGATGAACATAAACAAAACATTACATACTCATAAAATGCAGCTAAAATTAAACATTTTTCCCTTATGCAAAGAAGAGGCTTACCAAATCAAGATCTGAAACGTTGCAGTGGCAGGAACTGGTGTAAACTTGCTCCTCAGCCTACACAGCTGGGATGATCCAGACTACTGGCCAGAATTTACACATGGTTCATCCACCTGGCTAAGCTCATATCTTTCCTGAATAGCTCTGGTTTGTTTCTCCAGAACAAAGATATTTTTACTGTCTGATCTCATTAGTGTCTCAGCAGCTAAATATTCTGTGAGTATCAATTCCTTCCTCCTTCTGTTTTGTGGACTTTCAGACAAGTTCTTCTATGGAAGAGAGAAGGAATTAGAGAACTTTAGCACTTGTGTCCCTGCTACCTTTTTCTGTTGAGCCCTTGAGGACGGAGCAAAGAGATTTTTCATTTGATTCCTTGGTTTACAAGGACAATGTACAAGAAGAAATAGTCAGAACATATTTCTGTTTTCCCAATCTTCTCACATTTTACACGAGGACAGAAGAAACAGGAGAATCAGGCCCACAGGCTGTTTCAGAACTATGAGAGAAATTGTTTCCCTGTCTATCTGAAAATGTGTGCAAATCCTACCTGTTCTTTTGGTTTTCCCCCTACATAAACTCCCTATGTTATCCAGAAAAAAGATCAATCATTAGGTCTCTCCTTTTCCTTTGTTTTTCAGAGAAAGAGAGGGAAAAAAGCAGCCCTCAGCAGTAGAGCAGAGATCAGCTTTAGATTTCTGCAAAAGTTTTAGTGATCAAAAATAGATCACTATTAGATCACAATAGATTGTTCCTATCATGAAACAAATTTATCACTTCATGCCTTTAAATATGCCACAGATGTGGTCCTGCACCTGGCAACAGGACCCCTTCCTTCCTTGAGCCAAATCTCAGATACAACCCTTCCTCTTCAGACAATCCAAAAGAAGTCATGGCAGTGTTGGAAACCATTTATGAATAGAAGGATAATTCTCATACTTCCCCTGTCAGTCAAATTTATTTTATTACTGTAGGCAGGACCATTCAGATGCATTTTAACTCATTAAGATAAGACATCAGTATCCAGGAGAACACAAGTATTTCCTTTTTTTGTCTAGTGATGGCAGACTGCATCACAAATTGATGGAAAAATTACCATACCAAATGTGACTTTTCAGGCTTTTACTTACACTTTCCCCTTATTCTCCTACTAAACACAGGGCAACATTTCTTTCACAACTAAAGTAACCTGAATAAATGAAAGAAGACCTGGTTTTCAGAACAAGGCTTCCTCAAAGATATCTTCTATATTTTGTGTGGCATGAAGAACATTTCTCCTGTATTTCCAAGTCAAAATATTTTCCCTAAATAATCTTTCAATAAAAAATTACTTTTTGAAAAACAGTATCACTTATAGATTAAAGCAAGACTAAGGAAACCTACTGGTAACCAAGCAAAATGGAGAACAGTGAGATCAATAGCAGGCAAGTGTAAAATGGCTACTTCAACCTTGTACTTGTGTCCCCAAATTTAATTATTTTCCCTCCTCTTCTCTGAAGAAACAATTGTGACATTTGGGACCTTCCAATGAAGTTTTAATAATGGAAAAAAAAAATGCTAATCTTTCTTCAGAAGAAGTAAATACATAAAAGGAGTTTTGTTGTGAATCACATAAAATATGTGCTTTACCATATCATCTAGTATTCCCTCCCACTGAGATTTTATCACACAATATCAAGTCATCATGAAATCGAAAACATTCACAAGTAAAGGGAATGCTAGAATATGGTTTGTCTGTAGAGCAATAATTTAATACCCCTGTGTGTGTCATTATGATAATTCTTCAGATATATAATTACATTGTACTTTATTCCATATTATTTTATGTAATTCTTGCAGAGGAAGGACTGTACTTGGTTCATGATCATATAGTCCCATTCAGCTCCATTCCTGTGTGAAGGAACAGTTACTGCACGTTATTCAACCCCTGTTCTGAACACAGAATTGATAGCTTTTCATTAATTTTTCTACAAGGATCATCCATATAACAGAACTGTATTTAATAAATTAAAATTTTTAACATTGTTGTCTTTTGTGAGTTAGGAAGGTTATATAGACAAGGGATCAAGACTATCAAACCAAATAATTTACTATATTCACATAGGAAATCTAAGAGATGCAGAACTTAAATTTCCAGATTGACTTGCATTTTCTAGATTCATGTATTTAAAATGCATTGAATTCGGTTGTACTTATCAGTTCCTCCCAACTAAGCAGTCAGAAAAGTAGTAATAAACTGCTAAAAATTGCCTCTTTGTTACTGAATGTCACAGACTTTCTGACAGTGGTGTAGACAGACATGAAGATCTTTGGATCAGTAATGAACTATTTAACTGGACAGTCTTCTTTTTCTAAGCTTGCCACTGTAAGAGGCTAAGTTGTGCACCTAAGTTCCTTCCAAATTCTGAGATAAGCAGGAGCTATGAGACTGTGCCACTCAGGATTGCTTTGCTCTCCTCTGAGCCTTGGGAAAAAGTGCTTTCCTGGTATCCTTGGCTGGGAATAGAAGCTTGGGCTGATGGGCAGCTAAAATCTTCTTTACACTCCAGGATATTTGTTATGGATGGAAAAGTCGTTCTTGAAACATGAAAGAATCTGAATTTATTTAAAACAAAATTTTTGACTGCTTTTTCTGTTTTGTATCTACCATGATCCCAATATTGCCTGTGAGTAGTCCATACCAAATAAACTTGTCACAGTTTTCAAATGAAGGAAATTGCAGAGCAAGCAGTGTTAAAGTCCAAAAGGATGTCTGACTTTAGGTTAAAAAAGCCAGTATAAAATCAAGCAAGGGTGAAATGTCCTCTGGCTTGGAATTGACCTTTTATCAGTTTTATAATGCTTCTTTGAAACTGGAATAAAGATGAATCCTGACACTAAATTGTGTTACGATTATAGGGATTCACATAGAGAAAATGGGACATCAGACTGAGTTGTAGTGATGGGATTACAATACAATTTATTCAAAAGGTAAATTAAAATTTCTGAATATTTCCTGTAAATGTCATTCTAATAGAAAATGTTATAAATTAAAATAATAAATTAACTTAAATTAAATATTTGAAGAATTTTTACTTCCAGGCAGAACTAACACACTTTTTCATCTATTTGGATCTGAGCTGAAACATTTTTTTTTTTTAACATATTCAGAATAAATTTACCTAAATGTATTATTTAACTAAGTTTATTTAACTTATTTAACTAAAATACTATTTGTTCTGTTAGAGATTTATTTAACACATGGATCATTTGCAGCTGTTAAGGACTTCAGGACAGCAACAAATAGCAGACCCTTCCCATATCTTGTTTTACTATCTTTGCTTTCCAGCATGAATCAACCCTTGCAGTCCACTCATGCTTCAGCATCATGACTCTGATGTTCAGTGTTCTGTTGATTGGAGCATAGACTTCTTTAGAAAATTAAATTCTGTATCCATCTGATACCAGTGCTTCTCGAATGGTTACACAGCTCAACAGATCCAAAAAGGAGGGTGCTGTCCGTATTTTTCAGGTTTATATCTCCACAGTAATCCCTATGTTGCTCCAGTGGTGATCTTCCCATGTGCATATTTATAGGTGCTGATATCTCTCTCTCTATGTTATGTGCAGAATTAGTGGAAGGAGAATAGAAAATATTTCTCATTAGTCCCACAGCATCAGCTGCACTGAGGAAATTCTTACTGCCAGGGAAGCACAGCACTGCAGTCTCTTCCCACCTTCTTATCTGCATATGACAGTGCTGGGGTATTTGGAGAGAAATTGAAATGACATGCTAGAAATGCAAATGATGTGTAAGCTCTTACATGGTCACAAAAATGTGAGATTAAATCCCTTCACCAGCTGTTCCACACTGTCAGATGACCCTTCCCATTATAAAATGTGGTCTTTCTGAAATCTGTTGAAGTGATACTGGATGAACCAAATCAACTTCGTCTGTAACAGCTAAAATATGTTGGTATGGTTCTCTGATTTATACAGACCATTGTTCTGATCATTCCTTTTCCTATAGGAAATATCAAGGTAAAATTGCAGAAAAATCATTCTGTATTCATAACAAAACAGGGTGCATTTTCTCCACTGAAAGTTAAAGGAAAGCTGAGCGTTAAGAATGAGCAAAAAGCAATGTATTATTTACTTTTGAGAGAATGCTTTAAGTAATTGTATTTTAACATATTTTAGCAAAATGTCCAGTAATGTGTCTAAGAAAAGAGAAAAAGGCTCCTGGACAATTACCATTTTTGCCATTCCTGTGATATTTTCCTTTTACTGCTTTAGTGATTGATGTGGAAGAATGCACTTACAGTCTACAAATTTTTATTCATATGTTGATATGGGAGGAATAGATAGACTGTGACAGACAAATGACTTCTTATTACAGGTCCTGAAGTGCACAAAATGCAGTCTTATTTCCTGATGTGATGACATGAAATGACCTCCATCTAGTTGCTCCTACTCACCTTTTCCAATATGTATTTGAAGAACAGTGCAAGCATATTAAATGCAACTCAGACCTTTACCATGCAGCATACTCTTCTCATCTAGGTTGCTTGTATCACTTAATGTACTGGAGGCCCTCTGTAGCAATCACATCCATAAATACACAGGAGTCTGAAGAAAATAATTATTCTGAGAACTAAGCCAAAAGTGAAAGTTATGAAAATAATTTCTTTTTTGCACTGTGAAATGAAAAATACTGATCTTTCAGAATCTTAGTCTGAAAGTTAAAAAAAAATCCAATATCTCATCAGATAAAAATAAAATGTATCTAATACAACGCACAAGTGTATAACTTAAGGCAGAAGGAACAGAATATGGAATATCTTTCAATCTCTGCTGAGCTATTTAGAAAAAAAATACATGGCATTACATTTCAGAAAAACATTTGTTTTCCTAAGTAATAAACCATGGTAATTTTGAGTGTTTTAATTTTCGCCTCTGTGTTTCAGTTTTTTGGGATTTTTTAAAATTAATTTATAGTAAGTTCTTGCTTAGGTCATTAGTTGACATTAGTTCTTACTTGACATTATTCTGCATATTTGTAAAAACTATTTCATAGTTCACTTAACAGAAGAAATTTTAAAATCCATTAAAATCCATTAAACTGTACTGAGTGTCAGATGAAGACTTTAAAGTGCTTGAAAAGTCCCTTGATTTAGAGATGGGATTTTCAATATTGTAAGTGAATTAAAAGCAGAAGCTTTCATAAATGTATTTTTTAAATTCTGCATAAGTTTCTGTTCCTCATGAAATATGAAACATTACAATTTTCCAAACTTGCAGAACTTACAAAACTTACTGGTCCAGAGTGCCTTGCACAAAGTCAGCCACTATCTGATTGTGAAATATCTTACCTCTTGTTATAGGTAAAAGTCAGATAAACACGTGGGTGAGCCTAAGAATGCATTGTTAATTAAAAAAATAAGAATAAAGCAAATCTAGTAGACTCAAACTGTTATTTACTACAAACAAGCTTTGCTAATATGACAGTTAGAAATGGGATGGCAAGAAACTCCTCACTGTCCTACTGTTGCCCTCTTCTTTGGTGCTAGTGCTCACCCCTTGGGCATTCCTCTGGGTGTTCAGTGGACAGTTTCATTCACCCTTGGGAGAAGAGGAAGATTATAAGCTTTCATCCTCTGAGGACTCTGATGCTCATGAAGGGGGTCCTTTTCCATGTCCATTTTAGGCCCATTTAAGTTTATTTTATACATTTCCTCTGCACTGCCCTGTCAGTATCTCACATCCCTACTGCGCTCAGGGGAGGTAAGAGCCACTCACCTGCAGGCAGCCAAGACAGCCAGCAACACCTGGACCTGAACTGGGACAAGGACAGCCCCACAGAGTACAGACCTGCTCCCCAAAAGCACCCTGGGACTGGAGGCCTTCTGTAAATAGTGTCAAAAATCACATTTACTTGGTTACACATCTAGGACAAGAATGAAGAAGTGTCAGATTAGCTTGGTCAATGTTTCAAAATAAAAAGTGACAAAAGGTTGCGATCCAGAGGACCCAACTTCTGGGAGACATTGTGGATACAAAAAAATTAATAAGGGTTCTATAATTGTTTAGCTCTGTGATTCAGATTCATGAGAATAGAAGCAAACTACTTAGCCTAGAAATAAAATCCTCAAGGCTGTTGGTTTGGCAAAACATGGATCTGATCCTTCTGTTAAATCTTACAATCAAAAATTTATCATGTTTTATTATCATCATAAGCCTCATAAAATATCTGGAAATGCAAACAAAATATGGTCCTTATAGGCACTCTTCTTAGTCTTTGCCTTTGCATGTCTGGATTTACAGATTTTTGTAAAAGGAAAATATTTTTTCACACAGTGAGTGTCTAGGCTAATACAGTGGTCAAATAACTAATGAGACAAAATCATTGGAATAATACAATGTTTAACTGTGTGGTCTATAATAAATTTAATACAATAGAATAATAGAGAAAAAGGAATCACATATCCTACTCACCCTAGCTTTCCACATTAAATTTCTATTGATTAATGGAGAATAACAATCAGCTCCATATACTTTAGATGATTGTGACAAAACAAAACAGTTTACACCACTGGAATCAATAATATCACACTGCTGAGAAATCAGTGCAAGTAAGTTAAGAGTTGGGACAAATATTTTAATGTTACTCTCAGTCTCCAAAAGGAAATTTATGTTAGATTAACTCCATCCCCATTACAGAATATGCAGCTTGTGTGCATATTAATTGGCCTATAATATTTCAGATTTATGAAGACTTCCACTTGTCCTGGACTTGAGAGGAAAAGACAAGATAAAAGGATTGTGGTTTAATTAGGTTTCAGTGTATTAATTAATCTGAGAGCTGTCTGGCAATAACTCATACAGTGCAGATCATGGTTCATTTTTGTTTCTATCTGGTCAAGAGGTTCTCATGAATTGCCTTTTTTCACCTGCCCACCATTCAAGTAATCTCTTCATGTGAGGGCCTGTCATCACAAGGCACTTCCAGAGAACCAGTCTTTTACCTAACAGTCCAATAAGTTTTGATGTTACCAATTTCCCTAATAATAGGGGCAATATATATGTATTCAGTTCCTAACAAGAAAGCATGCCCATTATTCCTGGGAAAATTAAGGTAACAGTTGTGCTATTTCACCATAAAGATATTTTGCTTTTACCCTGCAATTCATGCACCTTTTATGAAAGGAGCACATGGATCTTATCTATTTTATTTAACTACTGGAAGGATATGGTAATTCACACCATATATACATTTCTCCTTTCTAGGCTGAACAACTCTAATTCTTTTGACCTTTCCTCATATTTAAGATTCTCCAACCCTCCCGTCTTTTTTTGATGCTGCCCCTAGTTGTCCCTGAACCCCCTCAATTTTTTAATGCCTTCTGAATTGTGGGGGACCACAACCACCGTATCCCAGCTGTAGACAAAAAAATCGCTTTCACTGCTGTAAGGGTGTTTTTATAGTGTATATTCAACTTGTCAGTCAGGATTCTCAGGTCTTTTTCTGCAGCTGCACCACAGCCAGCCAGAGCCCTGCCTTTACTGCTGCTTGGGGTTCTTCCATCTTAAACTCCCTGCAGCTCTTGTTGACCCAATCCCTCAGCACAATTGGGTCTCTTTGAATGGTGGGCTCTCCTTCTAGTGGATCTGTATTATCTCCCCATTTGCTGCCATACACATAGCTGACATAAGTGGGGTTCTTTCAACCCTGTCATCCAGACCCTTTTAAAAGATATTAAATAGTATCAAACTTCTAAGGAACTTCATCTCTTACTTCCTGATAGTCTCTCAAAGATTAGATTGAACCGGAAGAATCTGAACAAGTATTGGCTACAAAATTGGAATGTCAGATTAAATCACTCCCTTTCTTCCCTAGGGCTTCATATCGGGCCCAGTTCTGCTTAATACTTTTAGCAGTGATCTGATTGAGAGTATCAAGGGCACCCTCTGTCACTTTGCAGATGACACCAACTTGGATAGGAGTGTTGATCTGCTAAAAGGTAGGAAGGTTCTGCAGAGGAGTGTGGACAGGCTGGATCAATGGGATGAGATAATTTGTATGATGTTTAACAAGGCCAAGTGCTGAGTTTGCACTTGGGTCACAACAACCCCATGCAATGTTACAGGCCTGGGGCAGAGTTGCTGGAAAGCTGCCCAGCAGAAAAGGATCTCAAGTGTTGGGCAAAAGCCAGCTGAATATGACCCAGTATGTGCCCAGGTAGACAAGGAGGCCACAGTAATCAGAATTTCTGTGGCCAGAAGGGCTAGGGCAGTGATTATCCACTTGTCCTCAGCACTGGTGAGGTCTCACCTCAAACACTGGTGAAGGGTCTGTAGCACAAGTCATATGAGCAGCAGCTGAGGGAGCTGGAGTTGTTTAGCCAGAAGAAAAGGAGGCTTAGGGGAGACCTTATCACTGCCTACAAGTACCTGAAAGGAGGCTGTAGCGAGGCAAGTGTCAGTAAAAAATGTTTGGAGGAAATTGCCTCAAGCTGCAGAAGAGTAGGTTTATATTAGATACCGTGAA
This sequence comes from Brachypodius melanocephalos, assembly GCA_013398615.1. Classification (NCBI taxonomy): domain Eukaryota; kingdom Metazoa; phylum Chordata; class Aves; order Passeriformes; family Pycnonotidae; genus Brachypodius; species Brachypodius melanocephalos. The sequence goes on along the minus strand of VZSR01001854.1, from coordinate 20,209,281 downwards.
TAAAGTCTTCACAGGCAAGGTTGTCAAGCATTGGAACAGGCTGCCCAGGAAAGTGGTTGTGTCACCATCGCTGGAGATGTTTTAAACATGTGTAGGTGTGGGATTTAGGGACATAGTTCAGTGGTGGACTTGACCATGCTGCGTTAATAGTTAGACTCGGTGATCTTAGACATCTTTTCCAACCTAAATGATTCTATGATTCTATGATTTTCTTTTTGGAATGATGCTGGCACAACAATGATGGAAAAGAAATAATAGAGACACAAAAAATAGAAGGACACCTATTTATATTTCGACTTCTGTTATCCATAAAATCTCAAGCTTCATCACCTTGACCTTGGGCAGTGAAGGGCCACAGCCCTAACTACACAAGTTATAAGTATAGTAAGCCCCACAGTTCTAACTATACATCCAGTGTTTCATGGTATGCTATGTCAGCAAGTTTGGGTAAGTTTATAGGCATCAATTATTTTGTAGATGTAGTGATAATGATTGACACACACTTGCTAATGTACCTAACCCAGTAAAGGGTAGCTTTGAAGTCTGAAGATATCCTGATTTATTGGTCTTTAACCCTTCTGTCACAGCAGTATCTAATTTTCTGCCAGATATCTATGTATTCAGTTGCAATGGTCATCAAACACAACTGTGCACTGTAGTTATACTGGGCCTGAAAAATGGAGGCCTGTTTAGCAGAATAATTTCCAAGCAGATCAAGAAGCAGCATCATTTTTCTGTTTAACTGCAATAGAGACAGAAATGTTATATTCTTTGCAGACATTGTCCTATAGTCCCTGAGACAATTGTAATGTTATTCCCAGACAATTCACAACCACTCCACATCCTTTTTGTCACAGATTTTGCTCGCCGATGAAACCCGAACTTAAATTCATTAAAGCTTGGTCTTCCATGTCTATGGACCCATTCCCTACAGGAAAGTTTTCTTTAGAACTTCATCTGTTTGGCCTTGTAACACATTCTGTTACAGAAGTTTAGTGAGAAGTTTACCACCATTTAAGTATGGGTAAAATGCAAACAACCCCGTATATATATCCAGGTATCCCTGCAGTCTTATTCATATTCATAACACCGGAGGAAAAGACAACCAAGGATACATGTGAACCCTAATATATATAAAATATTTTTTCAAAAACTTGAGCAGAAATTTCCCTACATTTTAAGGAAATTCCTTACATCCATGATTGTGGATGTTAATGTCCCTAGATACTGCTGTTTGTAATGCTATTTTAGGGTGTACTGGGTTGTAAATAAACCAAGTGTGAACAAATAAGATCCTACTTCACCAAGATACCTTCAATAGTAAATGCTTGCTTTGACTCTTATTTCAGTTTAATTTCATCTCTTTTCACTTCCCTTTCCTGTTTAAAAGTGTGAACTAGCGTACTAACATCTTCCTCAATTTCTCAGACTGTCCTCCTGTTTCCATTTCTTGTTTTAATTTTTAAATATGAGTTCTCATTCAATTATCACAAATTCCTGCATTTCAAGACAAATGTTCCTCAGCAAAGCTGAATTTACAGTGCATCAGAGGTTCTGTGTTAATCACAGAAATATATTGCAACAATAGTCCCAAAGTAGTAAAGCAAACAGCAGCCTATCCATAAACCACTTTGAGAAAGCACAAAGAAGAGGTGAAACAGGTCATATTTATTCTTAGGTGCCATGAGATGGGAGCATGCATACATGGATGCATGCAGGATTTGAGGAGAAGTTAATGCACAGAAAGATCATACTGCAATTTATCATCCCACAACATGTAGTTTTACCTACTAACTTATCACTGCAAAACATGGCTTATAGGAGCTTCTCTCCCAGCAGTTTGAAGAGAAGTTAACTTAGAATTTATATGAATTATTTTTTGCCATACATTTATTCATCACAAGTAGTTAATTCTCTTGTTTCTCCATACTCTTGTGTGTATGCATGAGTGTGGGCACGTCTGTGCCTTGGTTAACTCTCCAAGTATCACTGTCCAAATATATTGTGCCATAAAAGCAGCTACACAGTGCAACCACAGGTTTGTGGCTGAGCCCATCTATAGCAGAGTAGATGGTTAAGCAGTATGCATTCCTGAGTTTTAGTTAAGGAAAATGGAAAAGACACCCAACTCCAACCCCAAATAATAGTAATATGACCTGGAAAGCTTAAGGCAAATCTCATTCTCCAAATTACTTTTTCTTTAGCTGTTCGCGCTGGCCATCTGTCCCTATGCTAGCAGACCTGTTCAGTTTCAGCATAGGGGTAAGGAGTTAATGTCATTACAAAAAGCTCTTGCTGTTTCCAAAAACCTGATTATGCCTTAGAGCTGTGTATATATGAGAAAGCATCTCACTTCTTTAGAATAACCTTCCCCAAAGGCAGAATCAACTTGCTTTCTTACATATTTTAGTCTAAATCAACCTGCAATATCTAGAACTACCTTGTTGAAAAGCACCTTTATTCCAGTTTGTTCACTTGCCTTCAGGTTCTTCCAGGCATAAATAGATAAATCACTGTGTTCTTACAAAACCTCTTACCCTGTGGTCACTCTCCTTTTTTGGGCCACAAATGCACTTCTGTTTAAAAGAAAGACTATTTGTTTTATTTCTGTGGAAATTTTGTGAATGTCTTCCTGTTTCATTTTTCCTCTCCCAACTTGTGGAATTGTCTTTTTCATAATATTTTGTCACCATTCCTTAATTTTCCTCTGTTAAAGCAAAGGTGCATTTTGACTATACCTTGAGATAATCATAGATAGGTTTCTGTACTATGCTCTTTGCTGAACATTTTTCAAGTTTGTGGATACTTAATAGATCATTTTTTTCTTTCTTTAAAGAGATTTTCCTTTAAACTGTACACATGGTTGGTTAAAATTGTAGTAAAGTTTGCCAGTTGAAGAAATTAATTTTTTTAAAAAAGAAAGAAATAAGAAAAGTGCAATGGCCTTTCTTTTATCTCCTGATAAGTCACAGATTCTCTGAATTGTAAATCATCTTGAAGAAAGTAGTAATGTTTACTGGAGACTAACTTAACCAGTATGATATATGCACAATTGACTTGAGCCTGAGGAACTCGCCTAATAAAACAATCCTAAAATACATTTCCAAAAGTATGTAAGGCATTCTCCTTTTCTTTCTATTGTGAGTATTCCTTTTTGTTAGGCTTTTTTTTTTTTTTTGATAAAAGATATTAAAGAACAGAACCTGAAAATATATTAGTAATTTTTATATAACTAAAAAAAAAAAAAAAAAAAAAAAAAAAAAAAAAAAAAAAAGAGAGAGAGAAAGAGTGAATATACTCTTTTAGAGTAAGGTATGTTCTTCTTTTTCTTTCAATCTACCTTAAAAATAACCCCCAAAAAGGGGAAAGAAAAAGCCTCCACAGTTTTCTAGCAATAGCCATCATATAAATGCTTTTTTGAGCAAGCAGGAATGGGTCTGCTAAAATTCTGTGGCAAAACCTATCACATATCAAGAAAGAAAAGAAATTAAGTTAGTCCTGAAATCTGATCCTGTAATGCAAAATAGTACTACAAATAAATATTTTGTTTACATTCACTCACAGTCTCCCAGTTGAATTTTATGGTGAACACAAATAAGAAAAAAAAGAAAAAAGAGCTTATGAATTAAGCAGCCTAGTGTCTTTTCTTGCTGCTTATAAGCTTTATTTGTAAGCACTTCTGAGATTTTTTTAAAAAAATTTGACAATATGTACAAGACATATTAATTGGGTGTATTAAAGGGAATCAGTGTTTGTAACACCTTCAGATAGAGCTTTCTCAATTTTACTGTATTTTGAAATAAGTGATAGGAAAGAAAAGCATCACAGAGAAGATGGAGGAAAAAAACAGAAAAAAACAGTATTAAATATGCCAAAAGAAGCAGTGCTCTAATGTAAAAGAAAGCAAAACTGAGTATTAATCTTGTTGCATACCAAGAGGAGAGGAGATGGGAAAACAACAAACCATTACCGGCCTTTTTCCTAATTCATATTTAAGCAGCCTTTCAATTATTTTTAATCTTGCTTTTAATTAGAAATCCCTGTATTCATTGAGATACTGTAATTTGCAATTTTTTTTGTTCTTCAGATATAAACACATAATCTATATCCAATATGGAACATAAGGATGCCTAGTATGAATTCACATATCTCCAGGCAAATGTAGCATGAAACACCAGATATGGGAGAGGGAGCATAAAAGCTATGACTCTCTTCCAAAACTGAAATCTTAAGTGATGTGACGACATACACCAGACTGATTTAGACATATCAAAGTCTGCAATGCAGCAGCCCACCTAGACATTCTGTGAGGGACATGAATCAGAATGAAAACTCGCAAGATAGCCCAATTCAGGTCCTCCAAAGCCTTAAACCTGCTGTGCAGTTTACATGCTTTCCTCCCTGCTAACCACCAAATGAGATATATGCCGCCATCTGCTTCTAATTCGCTTGACATTCCAAATCAGCAAGATGCTTGAACTGACAATATATATGCTTAAGTCATTCCATTGATTTTAGCACTCATGCTCAAATATAGGCTTGTTTCTAAGTACCTTGTTGAATCAGGACCTGAAAGTGCATTTAAGGAACACATAAACCACAGTTAGCAGTGAAAGATATTATTAAATGCATCAGTAAATTGGAAAAGATCAGATTCTTCCTTAATATCACACTACAGAGCAAAATATTTCTGTGAGCTTACTTGGCCTTCAAAAAGGATGGGCTGAAAGAAAATTATGTTAAATAGTAAAAAATTATATACAATTGAATTCACTCAGAGAAGCTGCCCTGTCAGACAAGTATTCCTTGAGCAGAATGGGTGTAGTTTTATTGACATTATCGGCTAAAATATTGCCCACTAATGTGGTTTCATTGCTCATGAAGAATCCAATTTCTATTTATGCCTGATGGAGGTTACAAGAGGTGTGTATTTACTGAAGCCAGTTCAATAACTGAATGCAGAAATGTATATTTACATTTACTCACAGTAATCTATCATTTAGCTGCTTGTACTGCAGCAGAGCCCCCCTGTTGAAATATATTGCTTTTTCTCTATATAATTTTCTTCTGTCTCGCTTCATGTAGACTTTCTATTACAATTCTTTACCAGCCACTGCCATCCCTCTAACTGCTTTTCTTTCCAACAGACTCAGTGTTTGAAACTTAGTAGACTCATTTTGGCCAAGAGATTCTGCTTTTGCTCCTCACCTTGCTAAACATCTATAGCCAAAAACGGAGAGGGGGAGGGGCTGAGAAGAAAGACATAGCTAATGCAATAAATAACACTATAGAAACAACTTATTGTGATGTTTAGGGCAATGTTTAATACTAGTGGAACATTATTACACGAGCTCTTCATTCTCATGGGTCAGGATACAGCAAGTATCAAATCAGAATCTCACCAAGCAGGTTTCAGTCCTCCCAGGAGTTTTTGACTGCCCACAGAAGGCAGGAGAAAATCAAGGTTATCAGGCTACAGTCACAGAAGAAATCACTTTAATCATATCTTGTACACACCTTGGGATTTAAGGGGATAAGGGCAAAAAAGACTTTCCAGAAGAGTAGCCAAACCCTCACTGCGCTAAATGCTGACTTAAGTGAAGGATGTTACCAGATGTAAACCAACTACACTCTTACAATTTCCTACTCTTTTTTTTTTTTTTTTAATAACACAGCACTATCTTCAAGACAGTTTAAACTCTCATAACCATGTATAACGAGAAATTACATCTTTAAGAAAAAATATAGCATTAACTATTTCAACTGATTTTTGATAGTTCTAGAACTTTCTCATATAGAACCTTATATATGTGTATATTTTTTTCCATGTGCTGTTCTTTTATTTAGAAAAAAGGATTTATAACATTTTAAGCCCATAAAGGTGGGGTATTCTCACAAGTGCTGTTATTTTTTGTGACTCAGTCACTTGATATTGTGAAAGGAAAAGTCCAAGTGGTCTGAACAGGCAACAAACAGGATAAAGAAATGAAATTTACTTCTGAAGCTATAATATAAATGTCTAGAATTCTGCAGTGAGTACAAGCAGAAATTGCTTTTAACCTTCATTTTATATGTTTGGTCATTTCCTTTGCTGATTGTTATTATTATGTTAAACTTTTCCCCTTTTTGTTACCTCTAGCTTCAAGAACAATCAATGGAATTTAAAAAGAATATATGTAGGAGTTAGATTTTGAGCACAAGAGGTATTTAACTTGTACTTTTCCTGCATAATGGAACAAGTGTTGCTACTCATGGAGCTAGGTATGTTTACAATGGGAAAATCCACCTTTACCTGGGAAGGGAAAGCATCCGATTGATAATCACATTTCATACAGACTAATCAATTAAGTTAATTTAATTATGATGTGGTCAAAGCAGGCCCGGATTATTTACTGTGTTGTCAGTGATAAAAGAAGGAAGTGTTGAACTCTGTCACATTTTTCTGTGACTACTCAGTGTTTATTTTCATCCAAAATGGGACTAACTTCCTCCTTTCTCTAACTGGTATAAATTAGGAGAAATTCCACTTAGATTAATTATCTAATTGACATAGATAATTAACATAGAATCACAGAATGCCATGGCTTTCTGGCTGAAATGCTGGGGGGTTTTATATTTCTAAATTAATAGTCTTTAAAAAGGCAAGGAAGCATGTTTAATAAATATAAAATGGAAATTAAGATTGTGTTTTATTTAAAATGGTTTTAGTCAGCGACTGACATTTTGACCTTTTCAACTTTTTTTTTTGTTGTTTTTTTTTGTAAAATGATCATATAGGTTCCAAATAAATGTGTGCTTTACTGACACAAAATGCCAGCATGGTAATGAGTTGTGAGGCTGCTCTGAACATGTTTCCATTTGATTTTCCTTTAGCTATTACATTAACTAATAGTTTTCTTGCACTATGAGTTCCTAGCTTGGATTGTGTGTTGATTAAAGATCAGCATACGTAGTAGTCGATCACCTGCTTTGTAATTACATCTCTTGGGTTTCTAAGTTGAGTGAACAGAGCCTGCTTCTAAATATTGCAAAGGCTTTTTATTCTTCCTCATTGGTATACAACTCTCAAGGACTGAACTGACATCCAGAGACAGATGTGGTTTGTTTCTAGCAACAAAAGGTGGAGGAGTGGTTTTGGCAAGAATCAAACTCTATGGACAGGCAAATAGGCAAATTGTGCTCAACAACATGGTAATTATAGGAATTAACATCTCTGAGAGCAGTGTTATAACATGTCTTACACTCCTTGCAGAGCTGTTTGATGAAAGCTACCAGTTTTGATGATAAAGTCCTTTTTTTTCTACTAGCTGCATAATTTTGTGAATTTGCAACTCCTCCTCTACACTGAATCTGCTTTTTCCCCAGTCATCAATGCATCAGCATGCTTTTTTTGCTACATCTACTGTCATGAGTACTTAGCGTAAACTTATAAGATTTTTATCTTTCTAAAAATTTAATTTTTCTTTAAGTGATTCCCAAGTGGATTCTGCATATATTAGAAACAGAAGAGACTGGAATATTTGTGAACAATGTTGTTCATCCCAGTCTAATCTGTGCACTGTACACCAGCTGGCACCCACTAGCCAAAGTTTTAAAGGGAAGAACACTCATAACTTGCAACATTAACATACTGTTCTTCATTCTGCTTAACACCAACACCACAGGATTTTCTTCCTCTCAATGCAGGCTTTAATTTTGGGTGTTTTTTCTGCTTAAAGAGAATTCCTGAGTTCATGTGCTTTATGATCTATTATTTGTATGAATACAAATAATGCAACTAATACCTAAAGCTCTGAGGCTGCAGACAGTTCATCCAAAAGTGAATAGATCTAACCAAGTAATTTTTACCTCCATTGTTATTTCTGAAGAAAACAAAAGCAAAATCCACTCTTATCACCACAGGAGGCACAAAATCCACATAAAAGGCCTAAATCAGACAGGACACTTTCTTTAACAAACTGAAACTCAGCAGTCAACCCCAGGATCACTTTAAAATAGGAATCAAGAAAAGTGTCAGTCTCAGAGCATTGAGAGCTTCCAAAATGTCTGTGACAATTTGCCAGATTTTTCTGATGTTCCATGAACTTTTAACTGAAATCAGCGTACCTAGCAGGCAGAGAGCATCTGGAAATCCTGTGTTTACATTGGCAGAGGCTGAAAATAAAAAATACATATTCCAATTTTTAGGGGAGGAGGAAAGGATATTTAGGTACAAAATTAATAACAAAATTGGAAAGTTTCAATCCACTCAGAAGTATGGCACTGTTTTTGTCATGGTGGAGTGAGGCTCAGCTGCTCCTTAAAGGAGGGCAAGCTTGTCTGAATGCCACTGTGGCCAACTCTGTTCTACAACTACAGGAACCTCATAAATTCTTATTTTAAAAACGCCAGGATTTAATTTGTTGTAATTTGCCCTAAATAGGAAATCAACATGAGAGCAATGAGGAAATAGTAATCTTTTTCAAAAGGTAGATATAAATATTTCTGTTTTCTCTACTGTAATCCTAGAAGATAAATATACCTGAAAGTTACTCAGTATATCTACATTATGATTAAAAAAACTCTAAATAAGACAAAGAAAAAAAAGACATGAAGCCCATATTGCCATCTCTGCAAGATATTCTGAGTGTTTGGGTTTTTTTTTTTTAATATTGCCTCTCAACTTTTGTATGAATTGCTTATGTTCAAAAACAAACATGCTTTCTTCTTCTGGCACTTAAGCATAACTTAAAACCACAAAGGTGTTTGAGCCAGTTCCAGAAAACTTCTTATAACGCTAAAAAATCCATAAAATGATAATTTCTGTATTTTTTGGTCTCTTTTCTTATCACTCGTTATGTACCAAGTATATAACAATGAAGCAATATATCAAATACCATCCATTTCTGTTTAGCAACAACTGGTGAGGCACTGCATAGGCTTTAGGTATTAATTAATCTCCATTAACTTTGAAATTCAATTTTGCAATTTTACTACTCTAGGTTACTTATGAAGAATCAATGAAACAAATCTGGTCCAAAGTTACTGAAAAGGTGATTTTTTTCCCCCCAACTCAACGTGTCTCCTACGCAATTCAGGCACCTCCTTTATCAACTAATGGGAAAGAACGAAATGATGCCCTAAAGACAGTGGCTGTTTCTTGAGAGTTTTAATAATGTACTGTTCAAGTATTTTTAGAGCTATTCAGCTCGTAGTGTCTCATGTGGCTGTCAGATAAGTATATGACAATGTGACAAAAAAGTTAACATCTCCATTAGGTGCAAAAATAAGATTGAAATGAATTGACTGGTAAAGTGTTGAATGAGTGTCTAGCTATCAGCTCATGATAATCAGATAGCTTCCAAGGTGTAATATTTGAAAAATAACCCAAAAACCCCACATAATTTTATTCTTCACGTTGTAATTCCACTGATTTAAAAATGTGTTGGATTATATCGCATGATACTGTCATCTTCCTTGGGGCACTTTAAATCTGAGACACTCACTGATTTATATGGAATTCTATCAAACATGCATGGGCCTGACACTGCCTTACTGATACAAATGAATATTATTTTTTGTATTACAAATAAAATCCTATGGGTACTAATAGTTTCTCTATTTACTGGCACATTTGACTACATTAGTAGATTTTATCAGAATCTTAAAAGAGCTATATTCAGTTCTTAAACCACATTTTTAATATCTGACATATGTAAGACATACTTTTATATGCCAGAGGTGAGAAAACATATTAAACATTTTCCTTTCAAGGAGTGGGTCTTAGTTCAGTAAAGTCAGAAATAGACATAAAGCCTAACTTCAAAAAAATAACAGGATTTATGTACAAAAACTAAAAGAAAATAACCTGAGGAGAAAGATTAGCTACCTTATCTAGAATTAAAATTACCTGGGGAAAAACAAAATATGAAGTAATACTGTTCTGTAAGAACTACATGAAAAAACGTCAAAGAATAATAAATATTTTTATAACATCAAGATGTCACATCACTTTGTAGTTTTATTCTGATAATTTAATAAACATTGAAAAAAGATTGCAAGAAACTTCTTGAGTTCTTTAGAGCACCATAAAAATTTGCTACATCTAGGCAGAGTTACAGTATAAGTAATATAATTTATCTGAAATAAATTTTGAATACATAACAAAAATTTCAAATATTTTAAATTTCTGGAGAAAATCAATTTATCAGAATCCTTAATAAAATGTTTCACTGGTCGTGTGTTTTATTACCAAGAATCTACATTTCATTTATACTTAAAATTTTTCAAACTATATGCTATAATATCCCTGAGTGTAGAGGGATTATTTTTAATTAGACTTACTGACTTCAGATGTATTGCATGAGTGAAACTGGCTTTATTATAACAAGATAGTCCATTTTTCTATATTTTAGAAGCTATTTCCTTACTCTTTAGAGTTAATTAATTGTGTTCTTTCTTTTCAGTTTACATTTCAATTGGATTTCATATGCAAATTTTTAAGAACTTCCACTATGTTTTGTTTTATATATGGTATATATTACATATTTAATTCTATATATTCATTTATTGGATTGTACAATTTAAATTTATTTTAAAGCTTACATTTAAGCATCATAATTAGTGAGGAAATTTCAAAGCATGTTAAACATAACTTTGTCCATGAAAAGACTTTGGTTTTGTGAACTTCCATGGCCACAGCACTTCAGCCATTTCCTTGCCAGTTTGGTATGTCAGCCTCAGCCCCAATATAGGTGATACCAGAGGTAGCTCTTATATACTGAATTTTTAGAACAGACAGGTAATGAACAGTCAGTGATTATTCTGATTCAAAAATGGAATGTGATGAATATCAATAATGAGAATTCAGTTAAGATGATTTAGTGATTCCGGATATTCTCTCCAGAATATTCTTCCATATACTGCCATATTCCGCTATTGTTTGAGAAGTGATCTATTCAAGAGACAGAGCTCACTTTTGTGATATCATGGGAAAGGAACCAGAAAACTTTTAATTAAAATTTAAAACCCCGTGGGTGTTGAGGGAAAATCTCATCAAACAATATGCCAACAGGCAGGATAGAGTGCAGTCTTCATGTGATCATTGGTGCTAGAGACAACAAAGGCTTAATTCCTTCTCTGTAATTAACTAAACATTTAATTTTAATTGATTACCTGGGAACTATTACAACAAACAAACAAACAAAAAACAAGAAACAAATCAAAAAATAAACTGTCTTACATATCCTGCTATAACTGACTGATAGTTTCATTTATCAGTTTAAACTGGGGGGACAGACTTTCATGTCTGTCTTTCCATCAGTATTGAAAAGGTAGACATTTTGGACAAAGCTTGATGCTTATTATATGCTTCTCTGTGTGACTGGAAAGGGAGGAACTTGGCTGCTTTTCAATCTGTTCCATTTAAGCTTATTTTACCTCTTCAAACTCTTTAATAACTCCATCCTCGGATGTAATGATGCTTTGATAATATAAGTATCCATGCTGGATAAACACTAAGAATGTTCACTGTACTAATGCAATCATCAAGTTTCAGTAGTTTTCTGCTATACATAAGATGAAAACCTCCTCCTTGAGAAGTAACCTATGCAGAGTGTCCAATTATCTTTTGGCAAAAGAGTATTACCTTTCAAAATCTCATTTCACTGGCAATGCTATGTCACCTGCTGCCTGACAGTTTCTGTGAGCTCTACTGTGGAAGCTATTCCCATCTAGATCGAGTCCTAAATTTTACTAAATAGAAAACCATCATTTTCCCACTATATTAAATTGTCAATATAAACAGTATTTTGGCAGCAAGTTATCACAGAGTTTCAAAATACTTTCTCTGCAATTCATTATTAAATTTAAAGTGACTCGCAAGTAAGGTTTCTCAGCTACATAGAAAAAAAAAAAGCTACAGATTTTCTTACTGTATGAAATAAAGTACACTTGTGTGTTTGCAGATGGCCAATGAACATTTCTAAATAAATTTAATACGTCATATCAGTTTGAAAACTGATCACATAAAATTAGGCTTCTGTATTGATATTTTCATCTGCAAGTCATTAAATACATCCTCTTGTATCAAATGGCTGAGCGGGAGGAATTTGAATTGAAGAGAAATCAGTTGTAAGAACTGGGGACTTTGAAAAAAACAGATTTAAAATACCTTTTCCATTAAGTAGGCACAACATATATTGCAGTACAATTAAATATGTATGCATATTTAATAAATATAAAAATATGCATATATATATATAAATAAATATGCATATATTAAATATGAATCTAACTTTAAACAAATTTACTTTTAAATTTTTGGCTGATATTTTCCAACCAAAGTATATTATTTCCATATCTAACATTCTTTAGATTAAGGTAAAAAAATCAGGAGATAACATTTACATTAAACTGTTTCTCAAATATTATTATTTCTAATGGACTCATACATTATATTATCTGGCAGTTATATTTTAAAGCTTAGTACAAACATCTACAAACTAATGTCTTGCAACTGATGCACAGGGAAGCAAATCCTCTGGGTCTTAAATTCTTATGGAAATCATAGGATGAAACTGATGATTCACTGAAAAGAAAAGACAAGAAAATCTCAAAAAGATGGGATATGTATATTTGAGTTTGTGGAAACCATTCCTCTTATTTAGTACTGAATCCCTGACTGAAGATAGTGACACATTGGATCAAGGGTAGATGCTGACTAATTAAATTGTATTTACTGAGGACAACAAGTAATTTCTGAAAAACTTCACTTAAATGCATATTCACTATCTCCAGAGTATCTTGCTTGTACTTCCTCTACATAAGTTCATGCGTATGATTTTTGCTAGATATCTGTTCTTTTATGCCTATTTACATTAAGATTAGTTTTTCATGAAAAACAGCTGTATCCAACTTCGTGAAATGTGGTCAGATGTACGAGGTGGCACTCTTTCTTTCCCAGGCCTGGCCAGTTAAGAGATGAAGTTCAGCTAAGGACACGAGCTCAGTTGGATATGACAGATCATGAGAGGGTAGCAGAGGGTACTGACATCGAACACAAGGGCTAAGGGCATAGCATGAAGAGCAAGGCAGAAGTGACAGTGACAGGATAAAGCCACAGCACTTCTTGGGGGCTGTGCAATTAATCTGGAGAGGAAGTGTTGCCTAGGATTGCACTATTTGTGACAAAGCAGAGACTGAGAGAAGTAATTTACATTTTTTCTCACTCTGTAATTTGAATCCCACCTTGCAGATGTTTGCTTCCAGTGATCCAAGACAAGCTGCAATGATCTCTAGTGCCCTGTGAGTCAGAATAAAAAGCAAGATTTCTAGTTTTCTGGCAGTTCTCTGTTGGGTTCCTCTTATCTTTCTTACCAGTGTCTTCCATCACAGTGTCTTTCAGACCATGAGGCATTGTATGGAAGCTCAAAATCGATGGGATTACTGGGCAGCAGACAGACTTAGCATTTGTCAGGAATTACACCTTCCTAGCATAACCTCTGCTCTGCTGCTGATTGAAACATTTTCCCTGGAGGACAAAGCTTAGATCCCTTGAAATATGGAGGTGATGAAAGTGGATTTTCAGGACATTTTTACCAGGGTCCACAGAGAAGAAGCACATACAGGGAGGTCAGGAGTAGAACAGTAAATTGGGAACTGTGGTGTGAGGGCCTGATTCTCTGCAGTGAGGTAAGTAGCACCCACAGTGGACTGAGAGAAGCTCGGCAGCAGAGTGACTGGGGAGTGATTTGTGAGTACTACAGACTGAATTGGAAACTTAGCTCAGGTACCACCATTAAAGACCTCTCTGCTTAGGTGTAGATTCAAATAAGATAATTTTCAGTGGAAGAGTAGGATCGAGGGGGAAATTATTTCCTTGAACTCAGTCAATACAATTTCATTAGGCCAAACAGACTACATCCATCAGTACTGAGAGACCAGACAGATGTTTTATCAAGTGTGCTTTCTATCTTCATTGTAAGGTCATGGAGATATGGACAGTGTCCTTAATGTTTGGAAAACACAAACGTTGTAATGTCAAAAAGCCAGGGAACTACAAGCCATTCAGCCTCCCTTTGACCCTGAGAAAATCATGGAACGAATCCTTTGGCAGCATGTTTCTGAGCACAAGGAAGACAATAAGGTACCTGGGAACAGTCAACTTGGATTTACCAAGCGTAAATGATGACTGACAGTGTAGTTGCCTTCCGTGATGTTATCTGGGACTGATGGCCCTAGTGGTGCTGAAATGGGCTCCATTGCCAAGCAGGGGCAGCAAGAGATAAAAGTGTCCTCAAAGCCCTAAAATATTCTTTCCTTCACTCAGTTCTATGCACCTAGGTGAACCACATTTGTGTTCCCATGATTTATTTACCCTTTAATTTCATTATAGAACTCCAATTTCTACTGCACATCAATTTCACCTTTTATCTTGTTCATAACACGTATGCTGAAACTTATAAAACCCTGTATGCATCAAAATTTGTAAATAATGAGTCAAAATCAAAAGGCATTAACCAATTAAATTTTAGTCCAAGAGGTAATAGAAGCTATTACCATTTTGCTTCACTGCTACTAATGAAGAAAGAACATCAGTATCATCTGGATCTTTACACTGAGAAGACTTGAACCTTCGAAGCTCAGAGATCTTTATAAATATAAATTTTCATTTCTGTTCACAGCACTGCTAACTAAATCTGATTGACCTTAAATGGAACAGGTTTTTACTTTTGGTTTGTATCATGTTTTAACTGCCCTTCTGTACGTATTTTTTCTAGTTGCTAATAATCTGTTCTTCAGCTGAAGATGTGATGATGACAAAAACACAGTATTGTATTTTAAGGGATGACAAAGAATGTAACACAGAACCTAAACATTGTTTAAAAAGTAATTGTGTCCTTTTGGTCAAAACAAAAAAATCACTCTGGAACAGGGTGAGTGTTGCGTGCATGAAAATACATTTTTTGCCAGCTGGAACACTGAAAATGTTTACAGTATGTTCACAATATGATTTATTGGAGTTTACAGCTCTGGGATGGGTACATTCTCTAAGGTACTAGATTGCCTGGAGCCTACACATTTCTCCATGTTCTTAAATCACTTTCAAACTACTTCTAAAGTGTATCAGCTATACTTGCTAAGCCTCCTTGTTCTACGACAGCCAGAACCACAAGCGCAATCTGTGGAATCTATGTGAACAGATGGATGTTTATAAAAAAAAAGAGAAAAAAGAAAAAGAAAAAAAAAAGAAAATAAAAGAAAGCAATCTTGCCTATGTGAATTCACCCCAAACAAATGACCAATGACTTGTAGACATGACTTCCTAAACAACACAAGTGGGGAGCAATTAAAAGACCATTTTACAGCATTTTCATCATTTCTAGCATTTAAATTCTAAGGCATTTTAAAAGAGTATTGAGGTCATGGCTACCCAGGAGGGGTTAAAAATGCACGACCTTGAAACTGGAGTTATTATTTGGGTGAAACAGTGCACTAGTGCAAATAGACATCTCTGAAAATCATCTTTTGAGAAGTTTTTTTCTGATAAATAAAATATTGTAGTACTCTAGTACACTTTCTTCATAGATATGTTTGTATATTGCAACTAAACTTTTCTTTAAAAGTCAGAAACTGTTTTCTGCCCATCCTTCAATCAAAAGTTTCTTGACTAAGAGACTCATTTTCATGACAATTTTATGCATCATATTTTTTCCTACACTGTCTGAAACTAAGGATACTAGAAAAACATAATAAAAAAAACATAATGTCCCAAGATCCATTCCAAAGATACATGTGTGGGGGTGATCAGTAGGTCAACAGATCCCTACTCATAAAGCTAATTTTTTTTTTTTTTAATATCCCATTGTCATACAAAGTCTTTACTATGTCATGTTCAGGTTTATTTGTTATGACCTCTACATTCTTTTCTGAATCACTGTCACTCCACACTCAAGCATTGTAATATTACTCTGTATTTTATTCCCAGGATGCATTATAATAAGATTTCTTACAGAATGAAACCTGTCAGAAACAGGCCATTTGCACAGACGCTAAGACTCTTTGCAAAGTAACTGTGCAAATTAGATGGAAACCTCCTTGTCACAAATGGCAAATGTCGCAACATAAGATAAGGGGATAAATGCTTGGCCCCTCAGATGATTCCAAATAGAATTAAAAAGTGTCATATAATTGTGATTTCCTTGTTCTAGCATTCACCAAGTCTGTTCTAGTCTATCCTGCTGTACCAGTCTCTAACAATTCATGGTTTTCTATTACATTAATGTAACATTTTACCCTGCAGATGGGCTATAGAGCCATAAACTCAAAAAAACCTCAGTTTTCCAAATCCTTCTAAGAAAACAAATTCTCCATATAAAAAGCAGTCATTCATTGAGTAGGTATGACTTGCATTCCATCTTTCAAGATTTATAATTGTAATATTGCTGTACAGAGTAAATGCCATCTAAGTGCATCACTTATCAAATAATCCAGACAAGTTTTTTTCTAAGTGGGTTTTCTGCATTACGTCTCATTCCACTAACTTTTATGGCACATATAAATCTTCCCAGAGATGTTTTTCATGTTTATTTCCAGATCACGGATTAAAAATATTAAATCACACTAGTTCGGATCATGTGGAAAATGTTTGAAATACACTCATTTGATTATTGCATACTTCAGCTAACATTTGTAAAGATTTGAGAATTGCCCAGGTCTTAATTAATCTAGTAATGACCAATGAGTTCTCTAGATTCACAAAAGATATCCTAATTCCTCTGTAAGAAAATTTCACATTCTGCTTTTTGTCATAAGTGAAGTGTGACCAATCCTTACGCAAATCCCTATAAACCTTACTGTAATATTTATCATAGAAACATAGAAAGGTGCATTTTGCAGGGACCCTAAAGGTCATCTGGTTCCAACCCCCTTGCTGTGAACAGGGCAGGGGTTCACTATCCTTTCATTAGACTGGTTGTTCAAACCCATCCAATCTGGACTTGAACACTTCCAGGGATGGGTCATCTTCACCTTCTGGCCTGGGTTCCACAGCCTCACCACCCTCCCAGTAAAGAATTTTTCATAACATCTAATCTAATCTACTCTTTTCTAGTTTGAAGCAATTGCCCCTTGTCCTCTACGTATTCTTCTACAATATTCACTACATATTCTTCTAAAATATTCATCTACAACTTTCTTGTAGGTATCCTTCAGGTACTGGAAGGTTGCTAGAATGTCCTCCTAGAGCCTTCTTTTCTTCAGGTGGAACAGCCCCAAATCTCTCAACCCATGTTCACAGGAGATGTGTTCCAGTCCCCTGATCATCCTTGTCACTCCACTTTGGGTTTGCTCCAGCAGGTCCATGCCCTTGTGTTGGGGTCCCCAGAGCTGAATACAGCACTCCAGGTGAAGTTTCATGAGTGCAGAGTAGAGGGGCAGAATCATCTCCCTCAATATGCTGGCAACATGTCTTTTGTTGCAACCCAAGACAGAGCTGGCTTCTGGGCTGCAATCCAACATGGATAGTTCATGTCCAGCTTTTTGTTCACCACAAACCCCATGTCCACCTTGTCTGGGCTGCTTTAAATATCTGCCCAACCTATATTTGTGTTTGGGACTGCCCTGACCCAAGTGCAGGACCTTAGTTATGGCAATCCCAACTACTTTATGTGTGTTCACAATTTGAAGTAGTGTACATTTAGTAATGCACAACAATACTGAAACAATGAGTAGCAAAAAATTTTAGTTTTACACATTATGTTTTTTTTATTATGTTATTTTTGCTCACTATTTTTAAAAATTTTATACTGCACTTATTATTATTTATACATCACTTATTTTTCTATCACTTTGCCATAAAATCATAGTCCTTAGCTATGCAAGTAATCTATGTCCAGGCCATCATGGCACCTGATGGTATCTGAGTTCTGAAAGATCACCAGCACATTTGTTTCCTCCCTTCCTTCTCAGTTGTCTGAGGAGCTGAAGTTATATCACAGTAGATTGAAAAACTATTATAAATAGAGATTTCAAGAATTAAATCTTTCATTATTTCTCATTATTTATATTTTCTATAGAATAATTGACAACTGTGATCAAAGTAACTGTGTTCTAGGGTATTGCATTTAAGTGCTGTGGACAAACATACCCACGTAACTGAAAGATTAAGCATATTTCTAATGAATTTTAAAAAATTGTTTGACTTTTAATTCCTGTGTCCAGTTTTATTTCTTAGAACTGTGTCATAATTATGCCAGACGCCTATACAGATATTTTTGTTAAAGGTGGAAAGATCATGTCAAAAATGTTGTGGTAACCAACTCAATAGTTAGCATACATGCAGTGCTAAGGAATTTGAATATTTAATTCTTGTTTTTTAGAAAAAAAAATCCTGATCTTACAAAAGAAACATGCATTTCATGTGACTATAACATACCTTTATTTTTTAGTTCTTAAGCCAGTAATAGCAGCAAAATAACTTTTCAGATTCTAGTAATTCCTATACATATTTACATATCCATCTGTCAGCTACAGTAAGTAAAATAGGTTGACATTTTTCTCAAGGAGATATTTGGTGTGAAATTCAACTTCTGACCCTACAGGATACCACTGACTACATCTTCATATACTTCCCACATTCTGGTTTGCCTTCTCCAAAGGCAATCACCTTTTGTCTGAAGGTAGTATAGCCATGGGCTGGCATTAGAGTAGAATGAGAAAGTTACCTTAGGAAACATGGATAACAGAGTGAGAGTACTGGTTGTTTATACATTTGTTTTGAATTTTTATATTTCAGTGCCAGGTGATACATTTAGGCATAAAAATCAGATGGAGCATAAGGGATTTTGGATCACTTGATATGCATCATCACTTAAACTCAAGGAACTTTCATTGAAGAGCAGGAACCTGGATTTAGTTTTAGGAAAGAAGTAGCTAATAATCGATACAGTTGAAGCACACATAGCCATCTTAGGAACTTGATTTTTCAAGTGTAGATAGAATCATGGAGTAATAAAATCATTGAGACTGGAAAATTCCTTTAA
Source organism: Brachypodius melanocephalos (assembly GCA_013398615.1). Taxonomy (NCBI): domain Eukaryota; kingdom Metazoa; phylum Chordata; class Aves; order Passeriformes; family Pycnonotidae; genus Brachypodius; species Brachypodius melanocephalos. Next base: position 20,190,259 of record VZSR01001854.1, on the reverse strand, counting down.
GACCATCAAGTCCAATCATCCACCCAGTACCACCACCATGTTCACTGCTAAATCATGTCCCATGTCCAGCTCCAGGGATGGTGACTCAACCACTTCCCTGGGCAGCCTGTTCCAATGCTTGACAGTCCTTGCCACAAAGAAATCTTTTTTAACATCCAGTCTAAATCTTGCCTTGCACAACATGAGGCCATTTTTTCTTGTCACTTGTTACCTGGGAGAAGAATCTGACACTGACCTTATTACAATCTTCTTTCGGATAGTTGTAGAGAGTGATAAGGTTTTCCCCTGAGCCTCCTTTCCTGCAGCTAAACAGCCCCAAACCCCTCAGATGCCTCTTAGGAGCCTTGTGCTCCAAACTCTTCGCCAGTTTTGCTGCCTCTCTCAAGATACCCTCCAGCATTTTAATGTCTTTCTCAGAGTGAGATGCCAGCAACTAGACACAGGATTTGAGATGTGGCCTAATAATAGGTCCTTTAGTTACAGGACAAGGGACAAAGGTTTTAAACTAAAATAAGATTGTTTCAAACCAGATAAAAAGAAGACATTGTATTTTTACAGTGAGGGTTGTGCAACATTTGAATGGGTTGTCCTGAGAGATTGTAGATGCCTCATCCCTGGAAATATTCAAGGTCAGGTTGGATAGGGCTTTAACTAACTCAATCAATTCGGAGACATTTTTTCAAATCAGAGAGGTTAGAACAAGATCTCTGAAGGTTCCTTACAACACAAATCATATACGACTCTATGATTCTATGATATATGTTGTTTTGATAGATAACACTTTGTTATTTGATTAAGTTTAGCTATCTTTATAGTTATTTTATTTTATCTTTTAACTAAGAAAAGAAGAAAATCACTTTATTTGAACAAAGAAATATGCCTATTAAATACTATTCCAAGACGGCTTTATAAAATTCTTACATTTTAATCTTTTTGACAGCCTCTTAAAATAATCTGGTTATTGGTAGGGTATAATTATATCAGTCTTCCATCAATTTTCACTTACACTGCTGCAGTTCACCAGAATTAAATGGATTATATATGATCATTAAGAACTGCTAAATTTAATGTCGTATTGGGAGGTAAATTACCTTAGTCATATTCTAAACCCTGAGATCTTTAGAAATTCTGCAAATCTAAAACTATACAAAGTATTCAAAACATTGGTGATAGCTCAGTGTTTGCACCTGTAAACATTACTGGCTCAATTTAATTTGGTTTGTATCTCAAAACTGCCTGTGAACATTTCCAGCCTCTTGCTCTTTTAAGTTATTTTAATGCTGTCTCAGTAATCCCAC
>VZSR01001854.1:20146541-20168341 GCA_013398615.1 Brachypodius melanocephalos | reverse complement strand
GAGAAAGATACTCTTCTAGTGATTAAAAACCTGCCTATAACAGTTAATGCAGAGCAAATATAAAGAATCTCTTTCTAATTCAAAAATAAAAGACTTTTTTTCATGCATTTCTTCACAGTTTAAGAGACAAAAGTACAAACACCCTCTGTTAAGAGAGGAAAAAAAAAATTTCTGCCCACTGGTAACCTTGTTTTCCAGCCTAATTGAAACATATTAACACAAACCTTTAACATAGTATAACATCACACTTGTTTATCTTAGCCTAAATTTCCAGTAATCCATTTGCTAACCCTAAAATTCAATATCCTCTAATATACCCTCCTACAAATTCAGAAGTAACTTTATAAGTTGTGCATCTCCTTAATAAGTATCAAAATAAACTATAGTATTTCCTTTTGTATTCTGTAATGGATTAAACTTTTTGAGAAAAACAAACAATAATATAAAATACTTGTATATGCCATGAATATTCACTGTTTAGACATGTACATACTATTCATTCTAGAGGTACTGGATAAGACTAGGATGTGTTGATGGTCAGGCTTCATGTTTCCTGTCATGTATAAGATTAACAAGACCTCATTCAGTTTACAGATGTTGCCCTACAGGCACCAAGCAGTTTCACAGCAAACTAAGAAGTCTCTTTAGCTAGAGCATCATTATTTAATGTGACAAAGCAGGTACACAGTTATATTTAGACTTTCTGATAAGTAAATTGAGTTTAACTTGGGAAAATGGATAATTCCATATTAGTCAAGACACTGCTATCATTATTCTTGGAGAGGTTCTTTGTCCGAGTCAATTTGTTTTATGCCACTATGGTAGGAGAAAAGGACTAAAATTAATCTGCAAGGCTCCCCTCAGTATGGAAAATTGCTAACAAAATAGACCACTGTTTCTTGTATCTCCACAGAACTCTGCACAGGGAGATCAGCAGGAACCAATTTTTGGTAAGTGTAATAAAACTTGGGCTCAGGCAAATGTCAGCTGCAGTTCAGCTGGGGAGATGTCAGTCAGGTGGGGAGGCATGAGTCAGCTGATACAAATTAATGCACGTCCCAGATTCTGAAGTGCTACAGCATACAGCTAATGAGCTGGAAAAGGAGGAATGGAGATAAGAGGAGGTAGCCAGGAGCGTTAATTGCAAGCAGTTTAAGTCTACCTTTGGAAAGCAGAATGACATCAGCTTTTTGTTTGATAGACTTCCACACGAACAGCTTATAATTGAAAGAAAGATCATGTTTCAAACCGATTGTATTCTGACTTCATTCTCATTCCTCGATTTTTAATGTTGATCTTAAGGGCTGGAATTTAACCCCCAGTCTAAAGTTCTTAGTAAAGCAGCTTTGGTTGACCCTATTGTTTGATGTGGGAATCACAGTTGCTTCAATATGCCTACAGGAAGAACTGGCTATTCACTTTTATATAGACATGGTTTTCTTTGATAACATCAATAGGAAATTTCTAAGAAACTTTTGCAATATATAAATTTTATACAGAAATATTTTCCATAGTATTTTGAAGCTCTATGACACATAAGTCTAAAAGCCTTGCAATAGGTATTCTTATACTACTAAAATGAAATAATTTATTATAATATATGAATGTAGGTATCATTCTTATGGTTTTTACACCAATAATTAAACTTCTGACGTCACCAGAGTTGGGCATTGCTTATATGAGTATGACATTAGAATTGGTCTTTGTACATGCAATGCATTATTAAGAAATTAATCCACATTAGTCTGGTAAACATCTAAGAATGGTAGGTATGTGAAAAAAAACAGAATGATATTAAAATACCAAGTAAATCTAACATCATTCTATGCTCCCTTGTGTCAAGTATACAGAAATATGGAACATGTGATCTCACAGGAATTCAAACACATTAATTACTAAATAAACACAACAGAAAATAGGTCACAATATCTTTACTTTTTCCTAAAAATCCCACATTCTTTTCTATACGCAGTTAGAAGCACCATTCTTGTTTATTACAATTCCTTGCCATGTGCTGTATATTATACATAATTCTGGTTTATTAAATTCCTGAAGCATGCAATATAATGAACTTAATAGATTTTATGCAAATCATTATATAAAAAAATAAGAGCAGATGGTCCTCAACACATCAGAACCTTTCTATAGCAGTTTCATATTTTGTTTAAATTAAATAAAATATAAAATTACCTTTGTGACACCTAACTTGTTTTAATTTATTCTGCTGCACAGTGTTTCTTACAGGTTTTCTTTCTTTTTATAGCATTAAAGTAAAATATTCATGGTCATGTTCCTTAGATATTTAGTTGTTTACCATTTCTGAGTTGTATCATCACCCTATACAGATATTTATTTATTCCTATTTTCCTACAAGAAGAAAATCTATTGCTATCAATAGAGCACATAATTCATCTCACAGAATTGCCTAAAGGAAAGGAGGCGAGCATTACACTGGGAATCTTAAACTAGTATCTTTTAAGCTCTGATGCTCTACAACTCTGTGACATCTTTCCCTTACAACTCACTCATTTTGTGTTCTCACTGACACCAGCCATGTCAGGAGATGAATGATAGAGCAAATAAATCTGAAAGAAGTTATGGAAACTAAACAAAACAAAAAAAGAGCCATTGGAAATAAAGAACTAAGAAAAATAAGAGCCATATAACTTTTTTGTCTCCTGAGAGATTTAAACAACATATCTAATGATGGTCTCTCTCCTGTTGCCATGTAAAATATGTATTTTATGATCTTCCCCAGCCACTCCAGCCAATGCTCCAAAATCATGTCTGATACACATTAGTGTCTTTAACAAACACAGTAAATAATTAGCTTTATAAAAACAATGAACAGAATAGTCAAAAGGGCTATCAAAAGCTATTGGAATGAAAAAGAAGCAAACAAATTTTCTCACTCATATTTTGAACAAAGATCTTTATTGTAGATAATTATATAAATATTATAGATTTTGAGGTTTATTCACTTATACTATTATATCCTGCAACATTTACAAGGAAAAAAAAAATTCTTTCTTTCCCTATATTTGCCGGTTCTAGAGGCGCCTATTTTTAGTGAGACTCTCTATAACCTTACTTGCTCTATCTTTTCAGTTTCTCTGAAAAACAACTATGTAATTTAGGGAAATAAAACACTGGACTGTATGCTCTATTGGAAGTGGTTCAACACGTGCAAGAGTTATACCAAATATAGTTAAAATTCAGTAACTTTCACCTCCTTTCCTCTTCCCCTCTTTCTCACCTTTATTTTTTTTAAATGTAATTCTTTAAAAGCCTTATCTAATTTAATGTAATCCTTTAAAAGACTTGTCTAAGGATTGGACTATTCCAAGTTATACAATCATATAATAGGTGGGGAGAGGAGAAAGCCTCCAGACAGAAGACGACCCTGTTATTGGTCTTGCCACCTTGTTTCATTTTCTAGGATGACTGTGACACAACTGCTTGAGTGAGTTTTCAGGTTTTGTTTGGATTTTTGACTGAAATGATACCATGTATTCTGAAATAAAAGTTTTATTTTTTCATCCATTGAAGCATAATTCTTTTATTATGAATAAGTATGAAGAATACCTTTCCAGAACCTATATCTCAGCATTTGAGGTTTTCTGAATCCTGCTAGAAAGTAAGAAAACTCATCAAACCAACATAGTTAACCAGCACAAGCTACAGAATTTCTCTTGTTTTTGGGAAAAAAAAAATCTCCTATTTACTTAATATAAGGGAATAATTTGTAACAAGTTCTGGGAAATTAGTGATACCAAGAAGTAATCATGCTGTAAAGTCTTATGAGACTGAACCCTGTTTGATCTGCCTGTGTCCCCACAGTGACACTTCAGTCCTATTTCAAAGGTCACAGTAAATAGGAAAATGGATTATGGTCGTGGAATAGTTTTGGTTGCAATAGAATATCAGTGTCCAAAATGGAGAAAAACACATCAAGAAATGATTTTGCTCTTCTGCAGCAGGTTAATTTTACTCCTCAAATTAGGAAGAAGAACCAAAAGAACCCCAAACAAACCATGGGCCCTATCTAGATACTGAAAATCCTTAAGAATTTTCTGTTCCTAAATTCCAGAAAGCTATCAAGTTTCCTCCCAGCCTGGATGCCAGAAGCTGTCCCCTAAGGTGGCAGTAACAATTTTTTTCCATCTATCTGTCCTTTTCATTCATTACAAATACCAACTTTTCTGGCTTTCCCTTAGAATTTTCTGAGTTCAATTGATGGCACCTTACTGTAAAACAAATCAAAATGCTAATACTTCAGGAAACTATCCAAAGAAACATATATTATGTAAAAGTTCAATGGATACTTTGATAATTGTGAATAACTCCTGCTTTTAATTAATTAGAATCCCACAAACTTTACACACTGTGAAGAATAAACAACGACATAGAATGATGATTTTTTCTTTTTCCTATCAAAACCATGTAATTTTTAGCGTCATCAATATGTTTTGAGATATAACAACAAAAATGATCCAGCTCTAAGATGAGAAGTTTTGCTGAAGCTCATAGAAATAAAATGTGACATTCACAGAGACTAACAAGAGGAATACTCTTATTCTGCTTAAATATAGCTGAACATATCTCTAAAAATTACCCAATACAAAAGACCAGAAATGTGAAACATGTTAATTGACCCAAGTGATAGTTAGACATAATCATAACTGTAGACATTGACTTGGTTCCCACATATTTTCTGTACTTGTCAGAAAAGGACAAGTGCTTCCTAAAAGTATGCTAGCTAAAATGAATAAGACCTCAAAAATGGAAAGAAAAAGCTGAAAAGTAATGATGATACCTGAAAAAAACTATTGAAACTGTAAACAAATAAAGCATCACATATCATTTACTTATTAATCTCTAAACTGAAAAAGAAATAAATATTTACTAAAAGAAAATATTCATTCCATTAGCAATATGATTAACAACTTGAACAAGAGAAGAAATAGTAATATTGTTGTTGTATATTGTACTATTGTATATGTACTTTATACAATAGTAATTTTGTATATTGATCATTTTGAGATGGTCTATTAAATCCAAGTTTGAACAACAAAGCAGGAAACAAAGCAAGACTTTTACTGAGTTTAAACATTTATAGTTCTATGTAACACGACAAAGTAAATGTTTCTGCAACAGATGCACCACATACACCTGAAGAAAGTTAATTTTCTGCAGTAAAGAAGTATGCATATTCAGAAGCAAGTATGCCTCACTACTGAAGATGAAGCAAAGTATTTACCTTTCAGGCATGTTGATAAACTCTTCTTGACTTCAGCACAAGTTGAAAAAAAAACTAACTGGGAGTATTTCTGAAGATTCCACCTCAATTTCTTAATTCTACAAAAAAAAATTTATTTTTTCATGAGGACCTGAAACACTTGCCTCAAAATTTAGCATTTAGCCAGAAGACAATTTTTATTACATTTCCTCAGATTTGCTGGGTTTTTTTTATTTTCCTTTTGCTACTGATTAGCATCTATTCTTATCATGTTTTAAAATTTAAATATATTTCCTTAAGAAAGAAAGAACTTCCTGACCAGTGAATGAAGCAGTGAATGAATTCCTTATTTTGCTTTATTTTTGTGTGCAGCTTTTTCTTTGCTGATTAAAAGGCCTTTATCTCAACCCATGAGTTTTCCCTCTTTTAATTTTCTGATTCCCTTCCACAACCTGACCAGGGTGAGAGTGGGCAAGTAACTCTGTCATGCTTAGTTGCCAGCTGGGTTTAAACCACAGCACGACTTTATACAATGTATTTTGAAAATTTTCAAAAAAATATGTATTTCTTAGAGGACAGTCTGAATTTCCTTCAAATTTTTACAATCCCTTTGATGGCATTTCATGCAATCTTTATGTCTGTCAACCAATGATACTCCTGTTAATTAAAGGGAATTCTGTTTAATTTTTTTCCTTGCAGACAAGTGACCCCGAGAAAGAGTCCAGTAAATTCTGAGTGTATAAATGACTATTAAATTCTCCTTCTCTTTTCCAAATTTTAAATTTTTTGTACAAATCCATATAAGTTTATGTTTTCCTCCTACTTATCACTACCATATGCATATACACTTAAGTTTTCAAATAAGCAAAGAATGCAATATTCTTAAGGTAATGGTAGGGACAAAGAGAGGAAATAGATAAACTTATCTTTCATTGGTCTGAAAACGATGAACCACACTTGTTCCAGTGCTTACACTGTCCAAAGGTGTCACAAAAGCTCAGGGTAAAAATTTGAGTCTCATTAGTTCTGCATTCCCTTGCCTCAATTTGGCCGAGCTACATTAAATGATTTCTTTATCAGCCTGCTCTTGGAATTAGTCATGTATTCTCTGTAATTGTTTTGCATTCTTAGCATATATGTCCTCTGCCTTGAGTTCATTTTAATGTGTTTTTAAATACATGCAGCAGTTTTCATGTGCATGTGTTTGATTAAATACATGTATACACAAGATACACATAAAGATGCACAATAAAAATATTTTGTTTTGAACAATATGCATATTGCTAATTCTGTTTTGCACTTCCAAAACTTTGAAAGTAATCAAACGTGCTACAGAAATTGCCATGATAGAACAAATTCTTTGTCACCTGGTATGATGATGACATTCCATTCTTTTCAGCTCCCTCACGGTTCCTGTGTTCACCAGCTAAAATTTTTGCAACATTTTAGTTTGTTAACTCTTTAAGAACACTAACTTTGAGCATTAAAAGGTTATTGGTTAAAAGTCCCCCAGCAATCAAACAAGCAAAATCAAACAACAAGAAACTAGTACTTCTTATGAGTCACAGTGAAAGGCTATAAAGAAAAAGAGGGTAGATTTTTCTAAAATCTCTTATAATAATTTCTTTTATCAAAGTGTGGGATTCTAATGATGTGATGTGGATTACTGTAACTTATGGGTTCTGCCAGAGTTACAAATAAAAACAAAATTTTGCAGCAGCTCTCCATTCTGCTTCATCATGCTACAATGAACTTAAATCTGTTCTTTCATTCTGTACATACATGTAGCTGGAGCTAGTCTCAGCAAAGAGGATATAAGTGGCTCTACCCTGTCAGTCCCTTAGCTTTTGTTTTCTCATCCATTAAAGACCAGTGCAAGTTACTGCTTAAGTCCTGCTCTACCCTTGCAGACTTTAAAGGTATGATACTCAGTCATTCTGCAGTAGTGGCATGTGTCAGCTATCTGCATACATAAGTTTTAGAGGCTTGCCCAAAATAAATGAAGTTACTAAAAAGAAAATCTCTAAACAGTCTTAACTTGGCTCTGTTTGGCGTACATGGACTGAAATAGTTCAAAGTTTCGTGATTTAAACAAATGTTTACGGTTTCAGCCAACCATTAAGAATTCAGGAAACAACACACATAACTCCTCATCTGCCAGAGTCTTGCTTCAGAAAGATCTTCTCAAGAATTAATTAGCTGCACACCAATTATGTTACATTGCTAGTGATAATGTTACAGACTACAAAAGTGTATTTGCAGAAACACATCACAAGTACTTCCTGTCCACATATTTTCTAATAATGCTAACACACATTCACACTAGAAAAAATGTGGAAGAAATAGCAAGTAAAATTTCAGTCTATGTAATTAAAATTTGTCATGGTTACCTGTAACTAAAGAAAAGCAAATCCCAAATCACCTATTTCTAAAAAAAAAAAAAAAAAACCATCCTAAGTAGTAATGACATTAATAATTTAATGTCTAATGATGAAATCGTAGGTGTTTGTGAGACCAATAAAAAAGAAAGAGATAATTGACACTGAAAGGAAAAAAGAAAACAAGAGAGTTGATTTACAATGCAGTTTTCAAAGGCCAAAATGGATTAACATAAGCAAAGAATAGATTGAAATAAAAATTAAACTAAAACTAGGGAGAAGAAAAAACAAATAAAATACCATGACAAAGGAAACAAAAATAACAAAGGAACTACTGAAAGAACTCAGTATATAAACAAGATGACATGGGAAAACGGAATGACAGACAATAGATAGCAAAACCTTCTAATTATCAAACATAATATGAAAAGATTTCTTCTTGACATTTTTTACATTAAAGCATCTCAATTGCTTGGTCGGTTGATTTTGTTTTGCCTTTGATTTTGTTTCTGTTTTTTGAGTCAGGAGTCCAAAAGAGTTAAAATCTTTGAAAAGAAACTGCTTTGACTTTAAATGAGCATACCAAGGACAGTAAAAGTTTCCAATTTCCTAAACCGTATTTAATTACAACACAAAGAGAAAAAGTACTACAATTCAGTCTTTTAAACAGACTTGCTCTGATAAAATATAAAAGTTTTGAAAGAGATTTCTGCTCTGCCCACTGGGTCATCATAGAAAAAGAACAAATCCCATGATTCCCCTTTTCTGCACTGATTATTAGGTCTAAGAAAACAAAACCAACTTTTTGTTTCTTAGTTCTTCTAAACTGTGGCTTTTGTTGATTTCAACTTCCCCATTCACATCAGGAATCTCAGTTGAGACACTACAGGATCAGGGTTCACTGAAATAAATCCAGTTGTACTCAGAGAAGGAGCATGCCCTTTATCCCTTCTTCGAGAAGATTGCCTCTGTTTGTAATGCAGTTTCAAAGACAAGGTGACCAACCACATGTTTTTAAACAGAAGACCAGTCACACAGAAAACACATGGTAAACCGCAAACAAGTCTCCTGTCATACATTTCTAAAGCTGTGGGAGTTACAGCACAACAAAAATCATAATAACAGCTTTAGCTTGTCAGGGAAGGACCCACTGTGAATTTAGTAAACTCTACTGAAGGAGAAGAAATGCATACAGATAAACACAAGTTCTTTGCTGCCTAGAATTGATAATAAATAGAATTATCTCACTACTTTCTGAGACTGGTTCTATATTTGGGGATTCACCATCCTGCTGTAATAATATTGTAGTAGGCTTATAAATGCCACAATATAGACTCTATTAATAAAACTGTTCATGAATTTAGTCTCCATGCAATATCCTGTAAGGTCTATGCTTTATAAGTAGAAGTCTTTTGCCACAATTTTTTTTTTCTGGTATACCAAAGGATTCATTCTATCCAAATTATGTATGTAGCATTGTCACCTTATGATTTGCCCTCACATATTCCCATCCTCATTTTCCTTTCACTTCATGGAGTAAAGTGCAATGGTCACTCTCAGGAGTGAAAACTCTTTAAGATTTTTTTATTTACGAAAGAAGAGAAACAATTAACAGTCAAACAACAAAACAAAAAAAGATGGTCCAATAGAAGCAGAAACCTAAAAGTGGGCAAGACTCAACCTTAAAAGCTTATGGGAAGAAATTTTATTTCCTACAGTTGATGACACTTTTTAGAACTTATGAAGCCTTATACGATGTTTTACTCAGTGAAAACTCTTAGATTACTGCATAAATAGTACACGGAATTTTTTTTCAAAGTTATAACCAGAAACATATTTTTTTTTTCTTTCTGTCATAATAAGGTTTATGGATTATTAAACCTGAATAGGTTTAATTCCTAATGCACAGCTTTTCCCTAGTCATTACAGCCAAGTAGCCCTCTAGGACAAGGACAAATGGAAATGCTATCTGGTTATATTCTTTGTATGGAATTTGCAAGTCCTCAAGATGAAGGTGTCTTCATCACCTTCCTGTCGTTTTGCTTTACTTGGTTCAGCTGTGACTAATTTTTCTAATTGACCAGACATCTAGCATTAAATTGTTTTGCTTTTGTTTTTCTTTGTGTGATAGACTCATTGTTTTATGCAGATAGCTGTAACGAGCAGGTTGCTTATGAGAATTCTATGTTTGTGATTAGAAAATAAGGATGAAGTGTAGGGAAATGAAGGCCTGATACAAGAGCAAAGGTTTTGAGAACAGACACACAATGAGGTCCAGAGGAGAATAGACAAGGGAGGAGAGTAGGCATAGGATCAGGAATGAAGGCCCTGCAGCAATAAGCAATTCTTTAATGGTCAGTTAAAAATGCAGACCTGGATCTAGACAAAACTTGTGTTAAGGGTAACAAAAAGAACTAAGAAACTTTATACAATATACATGATAGAGATTTGGATACATGGACCTCCATACCAAGGAAGAAAGAGAAAGGTGTAGATGCCTGTAAGAAAAATATAAAAAATGATCCCAAGTACATCCTACAAAAAGGAAGCACAAAACATCAACATGAACATCATATTCCTCCTGGAGAAGGATTCGCAAATGCTGACGATTCACCCAACAGCTCCTAGCCACCCATCATCACAATTGAAGCAAGACAACTCACCATTCAGAGCAATAGGAGAATTAGAGAGCAACACCAGGAGAAAGAGACAAACTAAGGAGTATGCATGTTATAATTTTAACTTCACAACTTTTGTTTCTTTTTCTCTGGCAATATTTACTTTAAGCTAACAATTTCTTGTGTCTACTTATATGTGATGTCTGCTTCCTCTTTGCCTGTGAACAATATTTGCAGTATTTTGAATGCAGCATTTTCAGCTATGCATTGTGGTTGGGATTCCCCAAAGAAGAGTCCTATGTATACACTACCTGTAACGTTGCAAAAAGTCAGATATAAGTATAGAACCAATGTATTGGTCACCAACATTCATTGCTGCCTCAAAATTGTTACAATTATTATGGCTGGGACAGCCATATACCAGTTCAACCAGTAATGCTGCAAATTACAGTGGACGTAGGGGTTCACAGATCTCTTCTTGGCTATTGTAAGGGGTTGTCAAGATATCATGAATATTAAAAGTCATGACCTGAGATGCTTTTGAAACAAGAATAGCTGTTCCAGGAAAGAGGCAATCTAGAATTCTGAAAGAATTTAGAGACATTTTGGAATGAAAAATGAGGTTTAATTTTTTTTCTGCAAAAGAGATACCAACAAAAGCAAAAGAGATGGTTTAAAAATAAAGATGAGGTTGAAAATACAGACTTTGAATTCACAGATCAGACATAAGCCTCAGGGTTTTCTAGTCCTGTGGCACAGCAATATATAAGGCAAATGAGAAAAGAGATGGAAGCCCAGAAATCTGAGGTTTAGGAGCCAAGACTGGCAGGAACTGCAACTGTCTCTGTCTTATGAGACATTCAGCATGAATAATGCATTTTCACTCATCTCTCAGCCCTCCAGAATCATATAATATTTTCTGAATGCAACCTGTGGCACTCAAAAACTTTCAGCCAACGCTGTTATATTGAAACCTGGAATGGTACTTAAGTAATGACAAGTCTGCCTTCCAATATTGTGGACAGCAGGTGCCCTCCAAAGCCACTCTATCACTCCACAGTCTCAAACAAACAGGGGAAATGATATTATGTGGGTCAAGATAAGGGCAGGGAGAGTTCACTCATCAGTTACCATCGCAGGAAAAATAGACTTAACTGGGGAAATTAGTTTAATTTATTACCAGTCAAATCAGAGTAGGATTATGAGAAGTAAAACCAAGATTTAAAGCACCTGGCCTCCACTCCTCCCTTCCTCCCAGACTTCACTTTACTCTCAATTCTCTACCTCCTTCCCCTGCCATCAGCACAACAGGACAGGGAATGTGCTTGTGGTCACTGCATCACATGTTGTCACTGCTTCTTCTCTCTCCTCAGAGGAAGGGCTCCTCACTCTCTTCCCCTGGTTCAGTGTGTGGTGTCTCCCACAGAGGCAGTTCTCTGTGGACACCTCCAACATGAACCCTTCTCACAGGATGCAGTTTTTTCATGAACTGCTCAAGTCTTCCACGGGGTGCAGACCTTCAGGAACAGATTCACAAGCCCTGCCAAAAAAACCTGCTCCAGCGTGGGCTTCTCCAGAGACTGCAGGTGGATCTCTGCTCCACCATGAACCTCCATGGGTTTCAGGGACACAGCTGCCTTACCATGTCTGCATCACAGACTGCAGGGCTTCCAGCAAACCCTCTTCCAGCACCTGTAGCACATCCTCCTCTCCTTTACTGCCCTTGGTGTCTTGCAGGGCTGTTTCCCTCAGCCTCTCACATATTTTCATTCCTCTCATCTCCACTTTTTTTTTGCATAATATTTTTTTCTCTTCTTTAATATATTGCCCCAGAAGTGTTACCACTGTTGCTGATCAGCCTGTCCCTGGCTAGCAGCAGGTCTGTCTTGAAGCCAGCTGGCATCAGCTCCATCGGACACAGGGGAAGCTTCCAGCAGATTAACACAGAAGCCCTCTGTAGCCCACTGCTACTGAAACCTTGTCATGTAAGCCCAATACAAAAATTCACTTTCTTTACACAAATAGAAGTCTTTCCCTGGCTCTTAAGGAAGTTTTATTGCTAAAAAAATATCTATTATAAGTTTTATCAAATATTCCTTTGCTGTAATTGCCAGATATATTTGAAGGTGTATATAGGAGGATACACAAAGTCTTAGTATCAAAATTATTTTAACACCTCTGTTCTCTAGGAAAATCTCCCTATTTTTGACTGAGAGTATTTGTTAAAGCCTGCTCTAAAGAAAGATTGTGACTGGTTTTGAAGGATGATATGGGCTTTGATATACTATGGGATCAAGGGGAATAATAGTGAGGAAATAACCTGTGTTTTGGACAGTGTGTTCTGTTAACAATAATCAGCAATCTTCTGAGGTTTGCCCTCAATTAAATATTTCAGCTACTATATATCTACAATTTTTTTTCCAGATTTTACAGTATACTTATTATCAGACTGTCCCAAAAGCATATGAACAGATTAGCTCAGGAGAAGACAGGGTTATACCAGCTACAAATGCCATACTAGAGAGTCTAAACTAATTTAAAAAAACCCAACCCCATGGAATAACTGAGGCCGGACATTACACAAAACAAAACATTAACATTATTTTGTTTAGAATGAGATTTTTTATGAGCCCAGATGGGGACAGCCTAGGAATTCCCAACATTTAGTACAGGAAAATAAGAGGATTTTGTGACTAGCAATTAATTTTTATCCTTAATATAGGGGTCAACAACTAAATCCAAATAAGAAAAAGGTGAAAGAAAATAATTTGTCAAAGATTCACACTATGGGATTTGAGATTACATCTTGAGCCCTACCTGAACAATCCTCTAAAGAGAGAGACATTTTCATTACATATCATATGGCTTCGAAATTTTCCAGAAATTGCATGCAGTGACTGTCACACCCAGAACACAGAGCTCTTACTGCAGCTGTGCAGTCTGTGTGACACATGCACCACATGCAAGCAGAAAGTGTCTCGCATTGGGATGGCCAATGGGGGTTGGTAACTACTGCCACACCATTGCCTGTTGTACATCAGATTTCCCCAAGGTGAGATATAATTGCACTGTAATGTGGGACTCTACCACAGCCAAAATATTATTTTGTGGCTGTATTTAAATGGTTTTAAAGCATTATTTGAGTCCTTTTACATTCTTAAGGGAGTATAAGCTTTGAGGAATGCATGCAACCAACACCAGAAGAAGAGGGCAGTTTCTGTCTTTTAACAGATATGGCATTGTTGTCTTGGACCCTTGAGTGTAAGAGAAGGAAAAAGTTCTCCTTAAGCCTTTCTTCGCATCTCCACAAGGGCTGACTCTGGTGGGTTGACCTTGTCTGGACACTAGGTATCCACCAAATTCCTCTATCAGTCCCCCTTCCCAGGCGACAAGGAAGAGAAAATGAGGTGGGAAACATCTCCTGGGTTGAGACAGGGCAGTTTCCTAAAGCAGAAATTAGATTTTGAACATACACAAGCAAAGAGTAAAAAGAGTAATTTTATTCTTTACTTCCCATCAGCAAACAATTTTCGATCACTTCTCGGGAAGCAGGGCTTCAGAACATGTAGTGGTTGCTCCAGAAAGGAAACATGGTAAATATTGAATGCTCCCCTTGCCTCCCTCCTCCTTTCCTTAACTTTTATATCTGGGCTAAAATAATTTAGAATGGAATATCCCTTTGGTTATTTAGGGTCAGTTGGGCTGGTTGTGTCCCCTCCCAGGATCTTGCTCACCCCCAGCCCCTTGATGTGGGGAATGCTGAGAGACAGCGCTGATGCTGTGTCAGGGCTGCTCAGCAGTACCCAAAACTGGTGTGTTATCAACACCTTTCCAGCCACCAATGCAGAGCACAGCACTGTGAGGGCTGTTGTGGGGAAATGAACTCCAGCTCAGCCAGACCAATATATTGGCACCCTCTGACCTTCTGAGTTTATCAACCTTTGTTAAAAATAGAAAATAAAGAGAAGAAAGGCAAGGGATACAATGTGAGCATAGACCATACTTAACTTTAGGCATCATTTGAGGAAAATTCTGACAGATACAACAAAATGAGAAATAGGTATTTGAATGTTAGAAGGAAATATAATAAGGACACTAAAAAAAATCCATACCTGTAGTAAATTAAGATGCATTTTACTGAGAAAAAAATAGGGCAATAGAAATCATCATATCTTAAATTGGATAAAAGTGCAATACTTGCAAGACCTATGTAGAACTAAACTTTATTACAAATATACTATTTATCAAATGATTGGTCACTATTTTCCATCATGTAATCAAGCATTTATTAATCAAACATTTGATTAATTGGTGTCATTACTTTTTTTCCCCACGCTATTTTTTTTCAAAATGAACCAGTAGTAAATGAATCACAGAATCCCAAAATCACAGAGTATTCTGTGTTAGAATGGACCTAGAAGAGGCATCAAGTCCAACTTTTAGTCCTGCACAGGATAGCCCAAGAAGCACATCCATGTGCCTCAGAGCATTGTCTAAATATTTCTTGAACTCTGTCATATTTATTCCTTATACTAGTTTCACATGGCACAACTCTGTTAAGAATTAAATTTCCTTATGTGTAACCCAGACTCATCATGATGCATATTTGAAATTTCCAAACTTCTTCTTTCCTTTATCATTTTTATACTTTTGCTTACCAGTACTGATTGATTCTGCCTTGGTGATACATACAGATCAAGATCATTACCTGCTTTTTCTCAAAAAATCCTAAGAGAAAAATAAAAAAAATGTACTACACATTCATAATCTATTAGTGAGGCTTCTATACTAAGATACTTTCCTTAAATTGTATTGAAAATCTCAACAATTACATGATTTCTTACATTTATTTTTTTGGTCCACAGTTTTGCAATGTCATCCTGTAGCTACTTATATGTATTTCTTCAGGTGGTTGATGTTTAATAAATGTCATAACTTTTCTTAGTTGCTGTAATACCTCCCCACCCTCCCAACCCAAATATCAGTTTGCAATTAGTGTGGCAACATCTGTCACAGAGTCATCTGTGAGCTCTCCCTGAGCCTTTTCATTTGCTTGTTTTCCTTTTTCCTTTCTTTCCACCACCATCTCTGCTGCTCTGGAGGGAGCACTTTGGGAGGTACCAGGCCACAGAGCAGGGACATTGCCAGTGTTCCCTGTGCCATCAGTGGCTTCTCAGCCCCAATATCCCTTAAGGAGGGTGCAGCCTGGAGTCATGCTCCCACCTTGAGCTCCCACCTCTCACCTCTCCAGCAGGTGAGCAGGTCATGGAGCAAATCAGTAGGTGGTTGCTAAAATTGAGGTCATGGACATATGAGCAATTGATTTACACAGAGCCATGTGAGAAAAGGAGCTCAGCAATCCCTGGGTGGCTAATACCACAAGAAATAATATGTTCGTTATCCTGTCACATTGGACCACGAGAAAAGGGGGCCAGATGCCTTCCTTTGTTGTGCAGTGGGGACCTGAACCTCTTTTCTCCCAGACCCCAGGGGTCTTGAATAGAGCAGGGACCCAATAGGAGATAGGCCAGCCCTGTGCCCTGACTTACCCCAGATCTGCATGGTAATCCCACTTGTGACTTGTCTCATCTACTAGAGACCCAGGGCCAGCATCAATCTAGTGTAATTCTGACATGGCAAACGGGACAGGATCAGCAGATATCGCTAGGCAGATGAAAAAAGAGTAAATGATGTATTGGCAGAGGCGGACGTGTATTTGTATAAAAGGTTGGCTGTAGAGGGAGTGGTGAGGAAACACACACACACACACACAACCCCCCCTAAGTGTTGTACAGCCTGCCCAGATGTCTTCTGGTTGTAACATTTCAAACCTGTTTTATCATTATACACACAATACAAAGAGATAAAAACATTCCAGAGAAAGTGGATATTTGTGCACAGTACTAAACAAGCAATAGATGCCTCATGTTCTAGACTTGCCTGATAGCATGACAAATGCTAAGAGATGGAAAAAATTAAAGATTAGAGGAAGAGCTAAGCATTCCCTTGTAAATTTGCTGTATAAGTTGACATACTCACACATCCTCCAGCTGAAACATTTAAAACATGGTTGAATAATTTGTTATTTATGATGAACATCTACCTCACAGTAGACTGTATTTCCAAAAGAATCCGAGCTCTGTCTTTTTAATTAAGATGGCTGAAATAGACTGCCAAATACCTTCTGAAAGGAGATTGACTCTATTTCCCTCACACCAATATATTGCAGCAATGTGTAACTATATGTAAAAGTACCTATTACTTTAGCTATCAGCTCATCATGCTAAAGACAGATGGGGTGAAGTGAATAAACGGTGCTGTGGATTTTTTCTCTCTAAAAATCACTTAATTTCTAATTAATTTAATACAAGAGGACAATATAAAAGGCATTATAACACAGAAATCAAATTATAAGTTGGTGTTTCTAGCTAAAATAAATTATATTTCTCATTCAAGTTTATATCTGTTTTATAGAATGATTCCTCACAGAGATATTTGATAAATAAGGACTCAACATACAATAACTTTGATCAATTTTTTTATATTTCTGATGGCTTTTGCTATAGAAGAAGTTGCAATAATGACATATGTTGTCATACTGCAGAAGAAGAATAAATATCTCACTATTTTAATTCCAGGGTCATCTAACAAATACTTGGGTTGTATCTAATGCCTTCAAGTGTTTGTTAAATAAACTCTGAAGCAACTGCAAAGTTTCTTATGTGACATGTTTCTTACTTGTGAAAACAGTGTTCTGATGACATAACAATTATATACAACACATATATTTTCTACATTTAGAGGGCATAAAGAATATGCTGTTTGGAGAAAAAAACAAATGATCATGGTAGTTAATTGCCAAAGATTCTTGCTGAGTGCATTATGGGGTGCTGGATGTTAAAAATGCAACTGGGATGCCCTGGTCATTTTAACAAAACAAAACCTCCAATCTTTTCAGAGTTTATTATTGTGTTGTTGGTTTGCTTTTTTTTTACAATAGACAGTGGGGATGTAATTTCTGATGTTCTGCTAACAGTTGTTTGTATCTTGGATTATTGTAAATAAACTGTCTTCATTTTATAGAATCTCACACAGCTGCATTTTTTCAAATTGAAATCTCAGTGGGGCTTTGATTAAAATGAAAAAGAACCAAAATGAAATTTTATTAGGTAATACAGTGTACTTTTCTCCTCTTCAACCTGTTTATACTTTCCCTGATGATTGTTTCAATAGTTCTTTCATACTTAGAGGTAAAGATAAATTTGTTAAACTGTGTTGTTGACAAGCAAAAAAAAAAGATAAAATAGATTTTGCTTCACTAATTTAAGGTATATCTATGTTTAAACTGCAGCAATATATTTTTATAATATGTACTTTTTTGTTTATGTTGTTTTTTAATTGATTTTATTTTAGGCTTCTTTTTCAATGGTAGGGCAGGGGGGATTGGTTGTGAGGGTGGTTTTTATTGTTGTTTAGGTTTTGGTTTTTGGTTTGTTTTTTTTCATGAAACCAGCTATATAGCAAATACACATTCTGAGTTAATGTATGTTCCATGTTTCTATGAAATAGTTATCATACTTGTTACACACTTCTGTACTAGAAGTTACTATGCTTTTTACCTCACAGGGAAACATTAAGTTTAACTCTGGATTTTGTGAAATTTGTACATGTGATGATGACCACTGCAGAAAAATCCCACAAAAATCAGTAAATTCTAATGGTAGTGCCTCCTTAACTGATTTAATCATTCATATGGTAATGTTAAGTGTTGTGTTGATTCAGAAGATTCTTGAGAATCATTATAAGAAGTTGCTTATGAAAGTAGGATATCTGAAATTTAGGTGCTGGCCTAGTTTTTCTAAGGAAATATTGTGTTCTGAGAATGTGACTTAACCAGCTGCAGAAGTCTATTGATGACATGCACTTTGCCCTCATCTTCTTGTCATTCAAAATATTACAGAATCACAGGAGCATAGGATCATAGAATAAAAGATCTGTAGAATCACAGAATAATTTGCACTGGAAGGGCTTTTGAAGGTAATCTCCCCCAATCCCCTTGCAGTGAGCACAGGCATCTTCCACTGCAGCAGGTTGCTCAGAATCCTATCTATCCTGGCCTTCAACACTCCCAGGGATGTGGTACCTACCTCCACTTTGGGCAACCTCTTCCACTGTTTCATCCTCACTGTAAAAGATTTCTTCCTTAATTCTAGTCAGACTTTCCTCTCTTTTAGTTTAGAACCATTACTATTTCTTATGTCAACCAGACTTACCAAAAATCTGTCCCTGTCTTTCTTATAAGCTGCCTCTAAGTGGGAAGGTTGCATTAATATCTCCCTGTACCCTTCTCTTCAGGCTGAACACCCCAGCTATCTCAGCCTGGCCTCATGGGAGGGTTATTTCATCTCTGATCATTTTTGTGGCTTCTGGACCTGCTCTCCTGTGCTGAGAACTCTGGAGCTGGATTGTAGTGGTCCGGATGGAGTCTCATGAAAACAGAGGAGCAGAATCCCATTGCCTTGCTGGCCACGTTGCTTATGATGCAGTCCAGGGTATGAGTGGGTTTCTGGGCTGCAAGAACATGTTGCAGGGTCAAGTCAAGCCTCTCATTCACCAGCAACCCCAAAGCCCGCTCTCAATTTGTTCATCTTGCAGCCTGTATTGATGCTGAGCATTGCTCCAATTTAGGTGCAACACATTGTACTTGGTTTTGCTAAACTGCATGAAGTTCCTAAAGGCCCACTCCACAAGCTTGTCCATCCCAACCCTTAGCTCTGTCAACTGCACCACTTCAGCCTGGTGGGCAAAAATTTGCTGAGGGTGAACTCAATCCCACAGTCTATGTCATTGATGAAGATATTAAACAGTACTCATCCCACTGGTAACCCCTTGAGAGACATCACTTGTCTCTGATCTCCATCTGGGTATCCAGCCAGTCCCTCATCCTGCAGTCCACTTATCAAATCCATATGTCTCCAACTCAGAGAGAAGGATGTTGTGGAGGATCATAGTAAAGCCTTTATGAAACATTCTTCATGGGTTTTTCTTCTTAGTAACCTTGAGTTGATTGTCCTTCACATGCTACAATCTATTACAACCTTCGTAAGGTTTACTAGAAAGTAAACTAGTGAAATGTTAAACAAACACAAATGTGCTAAAAATTATGTAGACTCACATTCAGAAGAAAATAATAATGTGTTATTAAGTAGTTTTCTGTCTGGTCATGACAAAATGATCTGTGACTGTGATAAAGAAAGTCAATCTGACTTTATGAAAAAACAAGCACAACCAATGTGCATTCCATCAAATGCTTAGGTTCTTTGACATGTATATTTCACATATGGACAAAAATTCATTCTTCTTGATAGCTATCCACTTCATGTATTTTTTTTTAGTTGTGTTGTGACACACCTTACTTGTAATCACAAATATCCTGTTTAGCACTTTACCTAATTTTTGGTCTCACATTATTCTTAATACTTTCTTCATGTTGATATGCTATGTAAGAATAATTTGAGTTATATGGTTCTTAGTTCTTTCAGCTCCTAATGTTGTAGTAAAACAACGAAAGCATTTAAATATATTATTGTACTTAATTTTAGCATCAATATTATCCCTCAGGTCAGTTGCTCTTCTACTGTGATTTAATCAAATTATAAGGAAGAACTGTAGAGTGCAGGGATTATTTTTGTTGAATGGACATGTTCAGATACAGTTCTGAAATCAATGAACTGGAAAGATGTCAGCTCATGCTGGGAACACAACTTAGCCGTATGGTAATAAAGGCACTGTGAAGGTGTCAGGCAAACAAAGCCATAGCCTGCAGCAGCAAATGACAGTTCTCTGAATCAGTATCCCTGTCCTTGAGCTTAAATTTGGATATGCTTCAAATCTTTCTGATAAAATTCTTGATATTACACCACAAAGTTATCAGATTAATGCCTCTCTGGTTTTGCTGGATTAAATGATAAGAAGTGTTATAATATTTTTAAAAAAGGGAGAAAAAGGTTCACTCTATTTGGATTTTTTTTCCTTGGAAACAAAAATGTTGCAAAAGTTATGGTATTCCATAGAAATGTCAGCACTGCAATCTGTCTGCAGAAGTCTGCATAATTGGGAGAACCTTCACTAAACACAATGTCGAAGCAGTACCAAGTAAAAGGTCATGCGTTATTATTCACTGCGTAGCGCGAGAGGGAAGAGCAATTAAGAAAGCCAGAGGGAAAGGGAAAAGCATCAGCACTGCTCCTCTAACTCTTCGCTAAATTTTAGAAGTGGCAGAGTGGGAGGATACCATATGTATTGGTCTCTATGGCTAGCATCTTTAATTTCTGCATGAGATGGATCACAGTAAAATCAAGAGTCACAATCTAAGCTGTCAGCAAAAGAAACAATTAATTAATTGGGACAAAAAAATACAATAAGATAATAATAATAAGTTAGAAAGAATCATTCAGCCTCCCCCTTTCAACATCCCACCAACACCTCATACAAGCCTCATTACTCTTGGAGATAAGAGAAAGCTTTTTTTTTTTTTTTTAATGGGTGTGCATCTGCTCTGATTCACCAGCACTGATGTTTTCTGAATTCCTGGATTAGAGATATTTTCAGCTTTTAAATGCATTTTAAGAAGCTGGGGTATGCAGATTAGTGGGTTTTGTTTTTCCCTATGCTCACTTTTCCTGCATTCAGAGCAGGTAATTTTTCATCTGGGGTTAGAGAAAACCATTGCTAAAAACTTTTGTGAACGGTGATGTGACTGACTGCATAAAATCATTTTCTTTTCTCCTTGTTACCCTTTCTTATCCAGGGGTACAAATATGGGAACACCTGAAAGGCATTTTTCTACTAGATAAATATAACTAGATACTAGAGAAATATAACTCAGAAGACATGCTCATTGGAAAGGTTGATTCAGTTTTCTGAGGTTCGCTTATTCTGGAGTTTCAATAATGTGCTGTAATTGTTTCAGGGGTGCAGGACTATTATGTACAAAATCTTGTTGTGGGCAAAAAGGAACCATTACAGGTAAAGCCAACGATATATTGCTGGTATGACAGAAATCTTAACAACACAATCAACAAATTATTTTTAGCCCAGATCTAATTATTATAGGAAAAAAATCCTACTGTTGCAATCTAATTCTACTGGTCTTAGTGCTGATACTACAGTTAGACATACATGCATATATACATACATTCTACTATTATAGATCTTTTTCAGGTGCTATGTTCAACATTCCTTTTGGGCCCTTTGTCCTTGGTCCTTGGGTTGACAGCTTCAGTTTCCTTGTGGGCGTGCAGCAACTTACAAGAATCTGAAATTCTGTACCAGGAGGATTATGATGCTGGTGATTTCTTCTTCCTCACCCTAAGATTCAATTTGAGTTAGTATTGTATTTAATGTATTTTTGCAGGTTCCTGTTACATCTGAATTTACTGTACAGAGTATGTGTTACATATCTTACACACTTGCTTTCTTACACCAAGACTGGTTAGTATTAGCTTTCGATCTGCTTTGTTTCAACTGATATTTATTGGGGTTTGGAGCCCTGAGATCTTCAAT
>VZSR01001854.1:20120013-20146441 GCA_013398615.1 Brachypodius melanocephalos | reverse complement strand
ATTGGTCAGGGACCAAGCATATGTTATGACCAGAAGCAGAACATGAAATCATCAGTTTTCACCTCTAATGAAAAAAATTAAAAGAACGACAAGCATAGTCCAGCAGGTTTAGATTTTGACTGCATATATTTATAATATATAAGGTAATAGATATAAGAACTTCCTGTGATCTAGTTAGTCTAAAAGTGTAATTTGAGCCTGTATAGCTTTAATGAAAAAAATTCCACAGGACATGGATTATTTTTTATTAGCTTGAATGTTAGTCCCTGTACTGTCAATTACAGTATATTTGCTTTAATTGTTCATTAATATATTTGTTATGCAAATAAAAATAATTAATTCCTACCAGATCATTATAGATCCTTACCTATAAATGAAATGTGAAAAAAACCTTTCAACCTTTCCACTATCTTTTAATTAATAATGTGTGTTGGTGGCAAGACAGTTCGAGTTACAAGGGTTTTAGTGTTATTTGCTGGTCCTTGTTTTTGTTTCTTTGAGGTTTTGGTGGGGGGAGGTTGTTTTTTTGGAGTTTTTCAATTATCTTTAAACTTCTAAATTGTAACATTTTTTAAATCCTGTTAAAATATTTAATTGAAATATAAACACCAAAGCAACTTTTTGGATAAGTATATTGCAACAACATTACATTTCGTTTTCTTTTTTCCTTTCACTTCAGAAAATCTTAAAGAAATAATGCTACAAAAAAAAAATCCATAATTAATCGCAGTGAACGAGAAAGTTTATGTCCTCCCAGTGACTTATCAAGACATATATGAAATGCAAGAGTGACAGTTTTTATATTTTTCAGTAAACTGACCTGCATCTATTAATATTCCTTACTACTCCTTGTAGCAAGTTATTTATATTGTGATGAGATTGACTACATACTTCAATGATTCCTTTATGCTGCAGTATTTTATTATTCATATCTTCCAATGCAATTCATTGACTGGGTTGTTTGGGTTTCTTGGTGTTTTTTTACTCTTTGGTAAAGTGGGTATATACTCTTCGGTTATCTAATCTTTAATGTATAAAACACTCTTCAAAGAAATAAAATCCTATATTTAAGCTCTACACTAGCAGAAATGATAAATATGAAGCTTAAATCAGGACCAAAGCATGATGGCATGTATCTTGCATAATAAACTACAGTATAATAACTAAATCAATTATTATATTTGCATTTTAATTGACAGTGAAATAATGATTATTTATCATTAGGTAAGTTCTACTACACAGAAATTCAATACATATCTATTCTTCAATGACACTATATCAAGTGACAGTCACTAAAAGTTATTTTTTGATTAATTATGAGATTTTAGTCATAAATATTTCTTTAGGAAAAGACAGACTGGTGCAAAATCTGGTAAACAAACTACTAAAACCTCAACAAAATTTCATTTAAAAAACCCAACACACCCCCCACCAAAAAAACAAAACAATAAAAAAAAAACCAAACCACAAACCACAATTGTCCACAGAAATGCAAAAACACTATAATCTTGATAAAGGGCCTATCCACACTTAACTTTCTAAAAGACAAAACCTTTCAATAATCTGACATAATATTTCGGTACTAATATTAAATCATTTCCAGTTGGGAAATATTGTCTTCCAGAAAGTAATATGATTATATAGCTTTAGGTCTTTTTTGTCTCTGACTTCAAAATATTGGTAATCCCAAGCATCTGTAACTTGAGAGTAACATCTAAAAGAAGTCAAAATTACAGGATCACAGTCGAGAAATGCAAAAGAAAACAGAGTTACAATATATACATGGTTCAAAGTAAGGAATGAGTATGTCAGGAGTGGTATTATGATAGTGAGTAATGATGGGAGACAAGTGATCATATGGTTGGGTTGCACAGATGACCAGATATCATATATACTGATTTAATTATACTTCCATAATTTACTTGCATAAGAAGATATTTGGATGGCTACCAGAAACAAATTGAATATCTACATGTTGTGCCCTTCACTACTCACACGGAGACTGCAAAAATCTGCCAAAGTCTGTCTGCTTTTCAAGAAGTTCAATGTAAGTTCATGTGCAGCACTGATCATAAACAACAGACAACTTTATGTTCATGTAACTGCTAAATTAGGACCTTTGGGCTTTACTGTAATTTTACCTTCCCCTTGAATCTCAACAGTGTTGATATTGAATTGGTCCCGGTTTGTAACCCTGTGGATTAATAGCGCACGGCTACATGTGATTACCAAACCGCTATGAATGCACACCATACTTCACATTATGTATTACACTAACACTACCAATGAATAGAGAATTATAACCTCACCTCCCTGCTTCTGCTGAAATTGAACATCCTGTAGGCGTGGTGCATTACAACAATATGAAAAAAACCAACTTAAAAGAGATCAGATCCATAAAAAATAAAATATTTTGTTTCTAATACGTAGTAAAACATTCTGATAGCCTAGGTAATTTATGTAAGGCTACATTTTGTGTTCCAAGCCTACATGAAGACCATAAATTTTAAGTATTGTATTTTTATTCCTTTTAGTTCAATTAGGATTTTGATGAAGTTTGCTATCCAATTTCATTTTCATTAAAAATGGGCCTTTACCAATAAAAAGAACTAACCAAATAGAAATGGACTTTTAACATTACTGGAAAACTGTAGGAAAAGGAATTTTGCAAACTCCTTCCATTTTCAATGATTACTATTTTATCACAAATACACTTTATACCAGTATGTAAAACAGATAGGGAAACTTAATTCTTGCCATTCCCTTCAGAGAAAAGTAAGAGCTGCAGATTGTCAGGATCATTAAGTGTATAATGAACTCCTCAAACACAAAAGAAGTGAGTCAGATTATTTTAATACATTAGTTAATGATGACTTCATATTAGCAATTGGTGAAAAGCTTTCTTTTTAATTTATGTTAAAAAGAAACATTTATGTGTTGTATTACATTCATACACACTATTTCCCCATATGGTGGTATCCCTAAGAAAAATACAAATATAAACAATAAACTGGATTTTATGTATAAAATGTCAATTATATTATAAATATGAATCATGTAATATACATAAAGTGTTTGCCACCTGTGTACTCTGCTCAGTGATTTTACCTTTTGACATAAAATCTCCAACACTGTCAAAATTGCTGCCAATTTTTCCTGATTTTATTAGAATTTATTCTTCTCCCCTCACCTCTCTTTTACTTGATTCCCACACTATGTCACTAATCCAAAACTCAGTAAAAGACAAAACTAATCTTTAGAAGGAAATTTGGGATGCTTATCTTTCTCACAGCTCTACAAAGCCAAAAGCAGAAGCTTTCTATCACTAGAAGACTTTCCAACGGGACATGAATCACCTGCTGGTATAGATCTGATGTCATAATAAAAATCGTCCTCTGAATCCTGTTCAGTTATAATCACAGTATAAGAAGAAACCTAGACATCTCTTTCATAAATGATATTAGAGCTATATAAGCCTCTTCACAGCAGTAAGCAATCTCAGTTAGGTCATTGTGAAAAAAAAATTAAAATGGTAACAGAACAGGAAAATATTGCTATAACATTTCTGTGATATCAGGAGTAGGGTTTTTTATACACATGTTTCTACACTGTATTTGAAATTCTAATTTTGTTATGCAGGGATAATAATACTAGAGAACATTGTAAGTTTTTCTTGTCTGTTCTCCTTTCTTGGTTTGGCTTTTTGTTTGCTCATTTTCTTGCTTTATTTTGTTTTCTTGTGTTTTGTTTGTTTTTTTTTTTTTTCCTAAAATGAACATTGTACAGGTAAGTGGTGAAGAATGAATCAAGGACCTAAGGAAGACTCTAAGAACTTTATGAACATTTTTTTAAATTCCACATTACAGTACATTGAATATTGGATCTGTCTATATGAATATTAGTGAAAAACTCACATACTGTCAGAAGGTATTTTGATTTTGATATTGGAGTATATACCTTATTTACTAGAAACATTTTTTATTTCTTTTGAAGTCAGATATCATGAAAGAAAAAGGAAAGAAAAATTCAGATTAAGACTACTATCTTATTTTCAAAAATACTTCTCTTAAAATTGAAAATACAATTATATAAAGCATATTAACCTTCAAATTGCAAAAATTCTGTTTCGCTGAATGAAGATATCTCAGATGACTCAGTGTTATGCAATTT
The DNA here is from genome assembly GCA_013398615.1 of Brachypodius melanocephalos. NCBI lineage: Eukaryota > Metazoa > Chordata > Aves > Passeriformes > Pycnonotidae > Brachypodius > Brachypodius melanocephalos. The sequence goes on along the minus strand of VZSR01001854.1, from coordinate 20,142,271 downwards.
TTCTTTCTTTTTTTCCCTTTTCTGAGTCACATTAATAGTTCAGTATTTTTTGCTCTTTCTCATATAATGAATATTAATTGACAGTAATTTAATTAAATTACATTAAGAATTTTAATTTGACACAGAATGCATGTTGTCAAGTCGCTCCTATGGCCTTGTATCTAAAAGCTGTAATTTTACAGAGTTACTATAAATTATACCTGAACAACTGTGCATTTTCGATGGCAAGTTTTGGAATTGGGTAACTTTTGGGTGGGGGGGGGTATCTTCTTAAAAGTCACTTACAATTAACAGTAATAAAAGCCCTGCTCTTAAAAATTACATATAAGCATCTTCAATAAACAAAGCTTTGACTCCAAACCAAGAGAAGCAATGCTATTATCTCTAGGGGAAACTGTACCCTGGAAGTTCACTGCACAATTTTCTCCTTTTTTTTTTAATCTACGGACCTGTACAGATAATATTCTCAATTCTAAAACACTTAATAGTCATTATTTTGTAGCACAGGTAGTAAGTGACTATGTTTGTGTGTAAAGCAGAAAAGCACAGGATATTCAGAGCAGAGCTGAGAATTCTGTCCCTAAAATGTGAAAATATGGATATTATCACTTCATTTATGTTAGTAAAATAACTTATTATAGGAAACATGTAAGTATAATGAATCATAAACCTTTAAAATTATGTACTTGAAGAATTGCTGGCGGCAAAGAAAGAAGACTTGCTACTGGTACATCATTACCAGACGGTTTCTGATTAATGACAAGCAGTTCTTGTAAAAAGGTCCAAAGAAGAAGATAATGATTCCAAGTAGCAAAAGGAAAAAATACTTATGAATTCCTGAAGTGCAGTGCTATGGAAAAGACTCAGAGGTTTTATTCATATAGTGGGTATTGTATTATACTATAATCCTTTGACTGATGTTGTTTTGGGAGTTATCTGCCAATCACAATAGTTTAAAGACTAAGTCATTGTGTGCTGTAGCCAAGAGGTTTAACGCCCACGAATTTCAGATGGTGTTGCCACCTACTTAATGCATACAATTCAGGTTATCCCAAGCGGTAGCTAGCAGAAGGTTAAGCTGCAATTCACAGGCTATTTTATGTAAAACACATAAAATTAGAGTTATCTCTAGAGGTAAGCTAGTTTACTGAGTGACTTTTGATTCTATTTTCAGGATTACTGTTTTTTGCACACTTCAGCTGTATAAATCTTGGCAGCTCCATGCCATTCCAAATATGAATTGTTTAAAAAGTAGCAGTCATTCCTAAAAATACAGAAAGATTAGTTTGACAGTACCATGGTATATGATCTTCTGAGAATTTATTTCCCTGATTATTAATTTTTAAGGACATATATAGAATAAATATATGCAGATGAAAAAGCATTCAGAAATTAATAGAATAATAAAAGCTCATGAAAATTTCCATGATTTTGCCCATGGTGGAAATCTTAGATGTCTAAGTCACTCCTACACTTAAGAACACTTTTTAAATGTACAGTAGAGTACAATAAAACTTTCATTTTAAGACAAAACAAAAAAAATCCTCCACAACGAACCAAAAAACCAACCAAACAAAAAAACAAACCATACAAAAAAAAAACTCAAACAAAGCAAACAAGCAAAACAAAACAAAACAAAAAACGAATATACTCAACAGAGAAAAGGAGGAAAGGAGATGTGTATCTATTATTTTCCTCTTTAATATTAGATTTGAAATACTCAAGACTACTGTTTGAGGAAATTAGATTGCATTAACATTTATTGAGGAAAGAAATAAAAGCACGTATATTTTCAATATTCTTAGAACGGAGGAGAATATCAGAATAAAACCCATCTTGAAAAATAAATATTTATTGTATTCAAAATGAAATTGCCATTCAAGATGTATCTGGGAAGTATCTGGCAGCACTGAGTTCAGATGGTCTTACTGGAAAACATGATTGCTGTGTAATGAAGACAGAAGATGAGGAAGAAAAACTGTACTTATGAACTCTTGATGTTTACTGAGCAGAATGAAAATCTTAGGTAGAGCTGACATACCAGTTTCCCTAAATACAATTACAGAGCCCCTTTCCGAACTGTCTTTGGTTTCACTATGCAGTGTCATAATTTACCTTCTAGCACTCAGGAAAGAGGTTTGTCTGATGAAGAAAGCCAGGACTGGACAGCTCTTTTTCTGATTTGAGACTAACCCAGATTCCAGAAAGAAGGCATTTTTCATGTAAGTCTTCAGAGACTTTAGATCTAACAGACAAGAATAAGGCTTAGGAAACCTTAGTTTGTCAGCGAATTACAGATTTATTATTTTTTTTCAAACAGAACTAAATAAGGAACTAGAATGGTACTTCTATATCTTACTTTGTTTGGTTGGGTTTGGGTTGGTTTGGTTTGTTTTTTTATGATTAGTTTAATGATTGAAATAGAAAATTTTAGATACATTTTTGTCTGGCAAAAAGCATTTTGAGAGAATGTTGACCACTGAGAGGAAGGATTTTAGTATGCATCTGTACATACATCTGTACATATTAATTAATTTTTAATTAATTACCTACTAAGTGAGATGATTTTGAGGAATAGAGGTTTGAATTGCTTCCTTTTAAGAAAGAAATTAAAAGATGTCCGCTTGAGGATCCTAACTACTAAACACAGAAATACCAGCTGCTTCCTTTTCTCACAATTTTGTTTTGCTAGGAAACAGCCTTCTGCAGTTCTTTGAAAGAGCAGTTACAGGAGAGGCTTCCAAATCCTTGATAGAGTTACTTGAGCCTCAGAGAAAATCTCTATCAGACAAGTTGATACAGCTTTATACATACAGTTTTTCTTCCACCTACTTCGAGTGGCTCACTGTTCAACTTAAGGATTTCAAGAGCCATTTTAAAGCACCTGCCTCTCCCCAGAGATGGTGCACAATTTAAGGAACTTCACTAACAGGAGAGATATACTATTAAATAAAACAAAGAAGCTTATAAACATTTTCTGTTTCTACTTATCTTAAATGTATGCATAGAGGGAAAATGGCTAACTTAATAGGATTTAAAATAGAAGATGCCTATCTTCACCTCTATGACTCTCTTTTTATTTAGCTGCACTTATAATTTCTGTGATTATTCAATTTTTGAAATCAGCTCTGATGCTGTAGTAAGTGTAGGTACAGACAACTGTTTGGCTCATTTCTTGTTTCTTGTTCCTATTCTGATTGAAAATCTTTTCTTATCATTTGATAAAGGCAATGTCATGCTAATTGATTTGTAACCACTATTTCTATTGGTGTATTAAGCTTCTTATTTTAGTTGAAATTAATTACATAAATATCAAGCCATTTGATTGACTTTTGGTTACTACTGAGATAAAGAAAGAATACATGATTTTTTTGTATGCTTTCATACATATATATATGTATATATATATGTATATATTTTTTTTGTCCTCACATGTTAGTGCTTGATGTGTCAAGTGATTAAAATTAAAGTACCATCAGGGATTTGTGGTTTACTTGTATTCACATTAAAATTAATATAACAGTTTCCTGTGGGAGTTCAAACAAAAAGAATTAAGTTATCTTAAGAAAGAAAAAAGGACCATTGTGTCTGTTTCCATCATTTTTGTAATCTAAATGCTTACTTAAAATTGTAAGAGGGAGTATTAATAAATCCTAGACTATATTGTCCCCTTAGGGCCATACTCAAGATATTAGATAATAAACAAAAGGGAAGTAGGTAGGCAAGTTTCTCTGCCACAATCCACAAAAGATTGATTTCTACATACTCGCCTGGGTTTTTTTCTAATTTTTCTGAGAACCTTATTTTACTGAAATAGTGCATTGAAACTTTTTAACCATGAAAAGACATCAAACAGGTGAAAAATGGAGGGCAGTTAAGATGTAATTTCCTTTTTCCTCCTCTCCTCCTTCTTCAATTACTTCTCATTTCTGGTGATTCATGTAGCTGGGTTGTCCTCACTAAGTATGTTATATTGAGCTATTTTTCTGGAGGTTGTATATATTTGTGTGTGTGTGTGTGTGTGTGTGTGTTTGTGTGTGTGTGTGTAGCATTTAATAAGGCTTTCACAGAGTGAGTGAGCATGATGTAATAATTTTTGGGGAGATTGCTGTGAGATATAAGGCAAGTAACATCTAACCTCTTACTGTAGGTTAGGCATTATTTGGTCATTCTTTTTGGGCACAGTGTCACTTGTTTTTGTCATTTGTTTCAATTGCAGTGTCTGCTTGTGCACCACAACCTCACCACATCGGCTGTGTCAGCTCAAGCCTTTGGGTTGAAGTAAATGAATGATCCGTGGCTGCCCAGGAGCTGGGATGGTGCAACAACAAAAGCATCAGATGTGTAAGGTGCCAGTGCTGCTGGGAAGGGGGTAAAGGGAAATCTTGTGAAAGTTAGACTGTATTCTTGGGTAGTTTTGTAAATTGTGCTTTTCCTCAGTTAGTTTGCAGTTCCTTTGGGGTGATATCTTTGCTATTTTCGGCTATATGGGGACTACTAATTTTAACTGCCTGCAAAGGTTTCCAATGGTTTCATTTCTTTTAAAGTAAATCACTTAGGGGGATACTTTGGGGAATTTGGAGCTATGTTTATCTACCTTCTTCAAACAGATGACTCAGGAAAAACACGAAGTACAGTTAGTATCAAATTTTAAAGAGGACTGAGGAAAAATGTGGACATGGTGTCAGTGAAAGATAAAAATTAGTATGTGATTTCTTCTTAGATAATTTCTGGGCTTATTTTTGAGTTAAGAATTCTGTTAACTCGGTATGGAATTAAAAAAAAAAAAAAATTGAGTGCAGAGAAATGTGAGGAGGTTTAGGTACAATCCAGGAATACATAACTTCAGTTTAAGGCAAATCACAGAGACAGTCTTGTAGTATCAAATTTCTAATTCTCCATCCATCTAGTCATCATTTTCTACTTATAAATATTAACACAAGTGAAGAGATCCCATTTACTTGGGAAGCAAATGGAGAGCTAAGGTGGATGAGGTAGACTCATAGGTGTAAGATAGCTCTCTCCCTACAATAAAAAAGTGGTTATAATTTCCTATTTTCAAAACTGCTGGAGAATGATTTTAAAAATTCAGTTTCCTAATGTGGATGGGCAGTATCAGTATGATTTAGAGCTTTTTATTTTTACCACTTAAATAAAAGGAAAATGTTGCATAATATAAATTTTAGAAATTACAACTCCAGGAATAATTTTTAAAAAGTTAGCTAGTTAGTTAGTTAGTTAGTTAGTTAATTAGTTAGTTAGTTTGTTTGTTTTGTGTTGTATGTTTATAGTGAGCTGAAGGTTGTATTTCATCTTCTAAATTATCTGCCATTTGCCACTGTCAAAGGCTGAGGTTTATTATCAATAATTTGCAGCTAAGTCAACATTCAGTTCAAAAATAAAAGGAAAAAACAAATCTGTTTATACTTGCCTTTAAAGTTTTTAGCTCAAGTTTCTAAACAAATCTTATTTGTCGTGTTTTTCATTTCTGCAACCAATGGATTTAACTGGCATAAAAAACCTTAGACTAGAGATTGGCTAGGGTACTGAAACAAGCATTTTATAACTTCTTATAATTAGCATTTCCACTAAAATCTCTTTATATATTTGGGTGTTCAGTGTTATTTCCTTGCACATTTCATATCTTTAATATGTTTCTCCGGGGTTTTCATCAAAGAAAATGTTTTGATTAATTTTTGCTAGATGAGTATACTGTGTCTTTAGTGGATGCTTGCATGAGAACTTGTGATACTTCACCCTCATAATTGATCTGGTGTTTGCAAACCATAGAAAGTGCCTCAAAGGAAAATATTATAGAGAAACAGTCTTGAACACTGTCTCAATTTGTCTGTTTATGATGAGGGTTTGAACATCTGTTTTCCTTTCAGCTGGTTTTTACAAATATTTTGATGTTTCACAACAGCCTTGTTGATCAGAGTATGCTGGGGCCAACAAATGGGAAATGAGCAGAAAGCAGGAGAGAGAAAGAATAGAAATGAGAAACACGGTGACATGAAAGGTGATTGTAGAAGAAAAATGAGAGGAAAAATAGGAGTGTAGACATCCATTTTTCCAATATCTTTGTTTTAATGGCCCTCAATAAACTTTTTACATAATAAGAATGTAAAATGATTGGAAAACACCAAGTGTTTATTATATGTCTGGTACAGTTTGATCTGCCTCATGGACAGATCATCCAGATGTCATGAAAAATAAAAAAAAAGTCTAGCAGAAATGGAATAAGTTATATTGCTTTGCTTTGTGATGTCTTGAAGTTTTCTGATACTTCTCTCCCAACGATTTTTCATTCTAAGTATTTGTATACGTTCGAGTCCAGAGGTTCTTGTGTGTATTGCAACGGTTACTCCCACAAAATAATTTTGTGTCTTTATTGACTGTAAGTAGAAAAAAAAAAAATATAATAACTAAGCAAAGCTTCATAATGTCTTTCCAATATAAAAGAATATTTAATATGTATTTTTGAGGGAAAGAGTGATAATTGAAAGTACACACTCTGTGAAACCAGATTAGTAATATTTAAGTAAAATTGTAAAGCAAAGGAAAATACGTTTGAGTGCACAATTAAATACAAAACTCAAGTCTGTTTAGATTTAGATTAGATTTTGCTTGTGTTGTGTGCTGGTTTTCAGGTGGTATTTTCATTTTTCAACTTTGCAACTAAACGAGCCATAGGTGCTTCTGCTAAGTGATGCTACAGGGGATCAGTAGCTAGGAGACAGGTGCACGTGCAGATTTGTATAATAGTTTCCATGGAAAGGCATACATGGTTCATCTGTGGTTCAACTTAGAAGGCCAAGCAGGATATAATGGAAGTGAGTTATTGATAAATCTGAGCAATTGGTGGATAAAATGGTACGGGAAATCTGAGAAAGACATCAGCATTTGTTTTTGCCCAGATCACAGCCTATTTCAGGATGTTGCTTTTTAAAATTATATATTTTGAAGACGCCTTTGTACATAGTAAAAAATAATTTCTTCCTGATTCAGGGAAAAGATAAATCAGGCAATCTTGGCAGGTCAAACATGATTTGAAATTCTTAGTAAAAAACCTGACATTATATGAGATGAATGTACTTCCTAAAATACAAAATAACCATTGCTTCTCTTTAACTACGACTATATATTTAAATATTACCTGTACTCTGACATTCTTTTTCTCCTGTTTTGTCATTGTTCATGTGCTAAATCTGCTAATAGACTTCTGTAGCAAAAGCTCCATCAAAACATGAATTCCTGCAAAGGAAAGAAGTGAGATTAATTTTTTCTTTTTTAAATTTGCCAATGAATAATGCTCATCTCATGCTGATGTAGTGAGATCTACACCATTGTCTGATGGAAATAGCAAACTGTACTAATCCAATTTAATTTTCATTGCCACACACAACTGCTGCCTTTCCAAAATGTTCATGACTAATTTTTTTTTTCTGTATGTAATCCAAGTTGGAGAGAAAAAATGGGGATTTTTTAATGTAAATTTGCAATAAAAATATTTACTGAAGGGATAGAATTAGTGTCCCTTTGGACTGATATTCTACTGTTTTATACTATAACTGTGAAGAAATATTTGATAAGTAATGCAAAGCGGTACCATGTCCACAATTTTCTTTGCAGTCTTGGAAATGTAGTACCGTCTTCTAACATATGAAAAGATTAAATGGGAAGAGCAAAATCAGCTATAAAATAAAGATTTGTAAATTACCAGGCAATTGATTTACAAATAAAAAGAAAAGTTTGTATTTTAATAGGCACTAGAATGGATTTTATACTAGTACAACTTATGTAGTTCACTGACAGCATATATCACATATATAATGTTCTAGAACAGTGATAGTATTTTCTCACTAGCTTGTAAATGATCCTTTTTCACAAAAGCAAAACCTGAATTCTTTCTTAAAAAGAACTTTTGAGACAATTCACAATGCTAATGAATGCTTAAAGCACAAACACTTTACTGTATTACCATGTTTGATGATATTTTATTATCACCTTTTATAAGGTAGTTTTATTCCCAAGAATAGAGGCACTTGAGGGAAGGCACTCTGATGGTAAAAAATATAGCATATTGATGCCCTCTTGGAGGATAATTTTGAAATATGGACTTAGAGGTAGAGGGGAAAAAAACCCTAAATTATATATTAATAGTTATCTATTTCTGAAGAAAACAGGCAATATATTTCCTCAGAAAGACAGTAGGTTTGATAAAAACCAGAAAATGTAGGTTGTCTACACTCATGATCTGATACAATGGTACCCTACACTGTAAAAAGGTCTTCAAGGTGACCAGGCTTCTTGTGACTGACTCTGTCTCTCACCTTCTGGTAACCAAATCCTTTTTACAAGACACATAAAACTATGAGAAAAGAAAGCACATACTCTCCATCAAAAAATAGAAATCTTGAATAGCAACCATAAGCTCTTTCAAATAAAATTCCATTTGGAAAATCCAGTGATAATGTATCTAGAAAGGAAAACAAAACTCCAACAGCTTCCATGTATAGCGTAAACTGACACTACATGCAGGCTCCTTAGACAAAAAAAAAAAAAAAAAAAAAAAAAAAAATCTCTGATACTTCCACCAGCATCAAGTAGGCATGTGATAACACATTCTCCAGATGCAGAGTTCCTGTGAGTGCTTCATTATTAATTCCAGGCAAACTCAACCAGATCAGTTTGAATAGTTTGCACTGATGTTTTGAGCACTTGGATGAACTGTCTTGTCATCAGGATAGCAGGGATGCTTCCGTGTCGTACTGGCAGTGTACAATGAAGAAAGATAACAAAAGAAAACGAAGACAATGTCTTTAGATATCATTAAACTGAAGCCTAACATATACCAAATCTATATGAAATAAAGTTTCTTCAACACTCTGGCCCACAGCGAAATCTTGTCATTTGTCTGATTTTATTAAAAACGTCTTAGTTTACAGTAAGAATGAGTTGCTGACAATAACATATACATCAGTCACAAAAACAAATCAGAAAAAATGAGTTATATGGGTTAGGATGTTCTACTTTATTAGTCTTTTAAGAATAATTAATTTAATGTTTCTGTCTCTATTTCCCGCCTGGAAAATCATGATTGCATCAGCATTCTCTGAACTTCTGAAGTGTCTGTGTGAAAAAGGCCCTTAAATCATAGTATCATAGATTAATTTAGTTTGGAAAAGACTTCTAAGATTTTCAAGTCCAACTCTTACCCCACCTCTGCCATGTCCCTGTCATGTCTACGTATCTGTTAAATACCTCCGGGAATGGTAATTCCCCCACTTCTCTGGACAGCCAGTTCCAACGCCTGGTGACTCTTCCAGTGAAGACATTTTTCCCAATACTTGACCTAATCCTCCTCTGGTGCAAAGCGAGGCCATTTCCTCTTTTCCTATCATTACTTGGGAAGAAAGATCGACTCCCATATCATTACAACCTGTTTGCAGGCAGTTGTAAAGAGTGAAAAGGTCTCGCCCGACACTCCTTTTCTCCAGGCTAAGCAACTCAAACTCCCTCAGCCATTCCTCACGAGATTTGTGCTCCAGATCCTTCACCAGCTCTGTTGCCCTTCTCTGGACACACTCCAGCATCTCAATGCCTTTTTTGTAGTGAAGGCCCCAAAGCTGGGCATAGCACTTGAGGTGCAGCCTCACCAGGACCGAGTACAGGTGGAAAATCCCTGTCCTGGTCCTGCTGGTCACACTATTGCTGATACAGAAGAGGATGTCCTTGGCCTTTTTTGGCACCTGAGCACACACTGGTTCATGTTAACAAGCACCTTCATGTTCGTTTCCACCAGACAGCTTTCCAGGTACTCTTTCTCAAGCCTTTGTTATTGCATGGGGTTATTACACAAGTGCAGAAATATTACGCCTAGGCAAAGCAAGGTATGTGTTTCTCTTAGGATCAAAGGCAGAGTAGGACTCTGAAGGTAATTTTTTTGATCTTTGTTTTGTTTGCACAGTGTGTTATTGAACTTCTCTCACCACCATGTACATGCGCCCCAGGGGACATGTAAGAAAATATGAAATGTTTGATAATGATCTGTATCTCTTCAGAAAGACTGTGTGCCCATTACAATTCTGATGACACCCTTGAAAACATTATCTACATTGTTTCTCTTCAGAAGAGTGCATAAGCAACTGCCTATATTATCTGTCTGTGAGAAACCATCTCTCTCTCCTCTGTCTTATCCAGGCTGATATTCTTATCCTTCGCAATGTAAAGGGTACAACGTGATAACAGGATGTAAGGTGATGAAATGTACTCAGCTTCTGGGAAGGGCTTGCTGCCAGCATGGCTAAGGCATGATGTGATTCATCAAGTAATAATCTGAGTGTGGATTGTATCAGGAATGATTTCTTAAGTGATAAATTGAGCTGAATAAATGGCTGTCTCCTCTGAAAGCCCTTTCCATTGTTCTGAATAGAGTAGAACATTGTGAAATGCTTTGATTTAATCAAAACTTTGTTGTCCTAGGTAGCAGCTTCTAAGAATGTGCATTTTCATGGAAAGATCAATGTTTATTTTGTTTACTGTTTCATACTTAAAATTTATTATTTAGATCATATTTTTATTCTTTTTTTTTGATGATGAAATTTAATGGGTTGAGGCATTTAGACAAACTACTGAGATACCAAAGAAGATAATTTAAAAACGTACTAATTTGGATTTTTTTTTGTTTTTTGTTTTTTGTTTGTTTTGGTTTTGGTTTTGGTTTTATTTTTGTTTTAACAAACAAAATGCTACCCTCTTTCACAGCTTGCGAAATTCCCAGTAGCCTGGCAGGTTTCACGCAGAAACCTGAAGTTGTTGTAAAGGTCACTAGAAGCTTAAATTTTACTTGGTTTAGATAATTTTAACTCAGTACAAAGGAAACCAGGAATATCAAAGTATTATTAAAATATATTAATTTCTACATGTGAGCATCTAAAAATGGAAAGTATTAATGGTATTTGTCAATTTAGTTTATTTTTTGTTGGTTTAAATCCTTATTCAATTCTTTGTTCTATTAATTTCCTTCTTAACAAAACTGACTTACATATCAATATCACTATTAGCTCTCCTGATTAATTAGTCTGTACAAGTACCTACTTTACAACAAATTAAAGAAAAGATAGAAGGCTATAGAAACAACAAAAAAAACCCACAAAACACCCTCTAGGTTTATCAATATACTGGTACTTTCACTGACCTTTCATCAACCCTTTAAATAGGACTGGGCTTTGGAGAAACATTTTGTTATCACATTTTGCATTACATGCATTTCATAAAGCACTGAAGTGAATATTAGGGTCTTTTACTCTGACACAGATGGTAGAGACATCCTTTCCTGTGCTTTAGTACTACAATATGGTATACCTCTGTCCTAGGGTGACTGTATGGCCTGGTATCCCCAACCATCTGTTCTGCTTTACTGTCAGATATTGAGTTTTGTGTCTGTAAGTTTGGTTCTGAGAGTGAAGGGAGGGAGACGCGGCGTGCAGTTTGTCTGCAGAAGCTTCAGTTTACTCCCCTGGAATTCCTTTCTCACGGACTGTGCTGTCTGCAGCATGGACATCAGGAGAGAGTTCTCCTTTGCTTTTAGTTAGTTTTTTTTCTAATTAACTGAGGCGACAACATTTTTTTATTTGGAAGTTTTCAACCATTGTTCAGTCTGGGAACACCAGGACTATTGCCTGGGTCCCCCACCCCAAGCTGCACTGGAGAGATGGAGAGCTGAGCCAAGACACCCATGAAAAGAGCTGTCCCTGAACTACAGAAACACTTTCTGAATTTGACATCCCTTAAGAACCACAAGAGATTTCATTGTTTAATATTCGGGGGGTTTTTTTGGTTTTTTTTTTTGTTGTTTTTTTTTTTCATGTTTGTGAGTACTTTGCTTGTTAAATAAACTGATTTTTCCACTTTTCTCCAAGCAGATTATCTCCCAAACCAGTTGGAGGAGGGGCTGCTGAATGGAAGTTCTCTTCCAAATTTGTCCCAAACCAGGACAAATAATTTTGGTTTCCAGTGTGGGGCACTTAAAAGTGGAAAAAAAACCTGTACTGGTTGCATTTTGGTTTCACCTACTCTATCAGGATTAAGCACTCAGTACTCATAATGTTGCTTGGGTTCATAATGTCTCTCTGTGTTCAGGCCTCCATGTCTCTCTGGTCCCTAGGCCTGTTTGAGGTGTTAACACCTTTCTGGTCCCTAGGCTTATTTTCCTATCCACAGAGAGCTCCAGTATTGTCCCTAGCACGTGGCTTTTACAGTGGAGGGGCACGGATTTGCGTTGCTGTTTTGCTGGGCTCAATGATAATGGTTTGTAGGGAATTTACAAAGGTACTGGTGAAATGATGGAGATTATCACCCTGGCTTTGTTCAAAATGTGCATATGTTGTTTGTCAGTCCTAAACTCCTGAATAAGCTGGGGGACGGGCTGCTGAATTCTGTCCTTTAGGGAAATGTCCCTTTGGGAAGTTTCTTCTCACATTTGTCCCAAACCAGGACAACCTCAAGCCTGATTTAGACGAATTTACAAATGCATTGTATTACTTACAATGAAGAGTACACCTTTGTGACAAATATTTTTTTATATTTAACATTATTTTCTCTCTTTCTTGTCTTGTATTACAGTACATATATTTAATCTAGAGTACATATATTACATACCTAATTGGGAGAAAGGAAAGCAAATGATACTGCATAACCTAAAAGTAATGGACTGGGATTATAATAGCAATCATCCCTCCCCTGAAAATCTAAGATACACTGTGTATCTTAGATATCTTTGCAGAATTATTTTCAGTCCTATACAGAATAACATGATAACTTCTGGTTCTTTACACCTGTTACCCTTATAGCAGAAGCATTGCTTCCACTGGCCTAGTTTATTCCACCTCTATATTTTTGTTCAAAGTATCTTCCTTGGTACATTAACATAACAGAAATCTTCATAAGACATGAAAAAAGTTTGAAAAGTAGATAATTTTCTTTTGTCAGCTTCAGAAATAAAAGATAAGCAAAGAAGAATGAATTTTATTTTATTTACTAAGGCCACTTACAACTGACAATAAGTGATTTGTGTGAATCCATAGTAGCATCTGTGCACTCTCATTCAGAGTGACCTTTATTTTCTTTATACAGCACACTGATCTAGTTCTACAGCTCACATATGGTAAGTAGGTAGGTAAGAAAATACACGACACTCAACAATAGCATGGAAAAATAGTTACAACAGAATGAATTTTTATTTAATTTAGCAGGGAAAAGGGTTTTAGCTTCTTAACGTTAAGAAGCTTTAAAAGTAGGAATGTTTTCAAGGGAAAATATTTTGAATACTTTTTACTGAAATTATCTTCAACTTTTCCAAAAATATAAATTACCAATTTTCTGAAAACAAATATTTTTTGTCAACCTAGCCGATATGTCAGAAGCAGTTTTTTTACTAGCCTGATTATACATTCTTTTTATGCTGTTTTCATTTTTTTTTTTTTCCCACAATCCTCTAAAATGTGAATAATTTTAATATTCTTTTTAGGACCATCAAGGTCTGCTTTATTCCTTTAGTATACATTATACTTTTGTTGGGTTACATGGCACTTAACTCTTGCATAGATACCATCTAATTTAGTGTCGCTATTAGCCCTGTGGTGTGGCAAGAAGACATTTTTTTTCCTCAGAGCTGTCTAACTAACATTTATTTATGTGAAAAGACTTTGGTGTGTCCTGAGAAATGGTAATTAACAACTAAATCTTTGAATCTCTTAAGAAGTAATTTTTTATTCAGTGTATGTTTTCCTCTATTTTAAGCATTGATACCACAGAAAATACAGCAGTGTCTTGTATTTTCTTTGCATCCTCCAAGTATTCTTCCAGGTCGCAGCAATCAATAGATCTGTGGCAGTTGTTTAGTATTTGAGGCACCATACACAGGTAATAGGCCTGATTTTTCTATGAATTTCCTTAGACTAATGAGGACCACTGTGCTGAAAACTGGAAAGGTCTCCAGTGGTATCACTCTCCCCTGTGACAGTGACCAGTAACAGAACCCAAGGGCATGGCCTGAAGTTGTGTCAGGGGAGGTTCAGGTTGAGTATTAAAGGAAGGTTTTTCATCTGGAGGGTGTTTGGGCACTGGAACAGCTCCCCAGGGAAGGGGTCACAGCACCAAGCTTGACAGAGCTCAAGAAGAATTTGGATAATGCTCTCAGGAAGATAGCGTGATTCTTGAGGTTTCTTCTTGTCCTGTGCAGGACCAAGAGATGGGCTTCAATGATCCTTGTGGGTACCTTCCAAGTCAGCACATTCTATCATTCTAAGAGGTTTTTTGAATTTGTTACCAATGTCTTAAAAATTTATTTTTGATAAAATATTATCAAGATTCAAGAGTCTTCTTTCTTTCTTTTTCTTTCTTTCTTTCTTTCTCTTTCTTTCTTTCTTTCTTTCTTTCTTTCTTTCTTGACAGATCAGAACACTCACATGAAAGAAATGTAGGTTTTAAATCTAAAAGTGAACTTTTTGTATATTTGTGATATTATATTCTGATTTGAATTTCTTAAAGCCTAAAACACCACTTTACATTCAATAGCATGCAGCACTTCTGCAGACTCAGTTACAAAAAATAACTGCAGTGTGAATTGGTAATGGGACATTCAATCAGCCTAAACCAAATTCTTCCTACACAGAATATATTATAAGGTAGAAAAGAATTTCGAAGTCTAATTTCAGCTACAGCTTTTTGCTTCTAATCTGTTTTGAACTATTTTTATTGCAACAGTTTATGTACTGGGTTGTGTAGTTGATAAAGGTAACTGGAACAGCCTAAATACTTTTACAGAATTTATTAATACAGAGGGGGAAAACAAACCAAATTTGGCTTCTTGATTTAAGAGGTCACTTGAAGCTAATCATATCAATGTTTGAGGTCTATTTATTTAGTACTAATGATACTCTGTAGATTAGCAATTATTGTAAGACATATTTTGCAGGTTACTGAGCAAGACTGTTTTTTATATGAAAAGAACAACATGTAGATTCATTATTCGCTAGAAATTGTTCTATAAAATTCTGCAATATAACAGTCTTTTATCTGAGGTAAGATGCTGTTTAATTACTCAGATGTCTCTTAAACATACAAGAAAACTTTACCTATACTAGATATTTATGCATTGATATTTCAGCTGAAAAATCAGGCACATCATTCTTAGTTAAATTTTTAATCTAAAATGCCTACCAGTATTCAGCTTTGAGACCTTGTAGAGAAAAGCATTCATCTATTGCACTGTGAAGTTATTTTCACAGTAAGCAACCAAGTAATGATGGTGAGTAACATAATATATATAGCAATTTTACTTTAAAAGTGGGGGTTTTATTTTTAATTTATTCACTGTATGTTGCAGTTTCCTTTATTTTCTCTTACTTCTCAAACTTTATAAATTTAGGACATGCTAGTAGCATTTTTCAAGCTGGAAATATATGGCAGGACAGTTTGGTGCTTTCATTAATAACAGCTAGCTAAGTGGTTATTCTCTTTCTCTGAATATGAAAGGTCTGTTCCATTTTCTGACTGGGGAGACATGATCCTGTGACTATGTCTAAACTGAACAGACTCAAATACAGCGAGTTATCACCATTCCACCACATTTGCCTTTCCTTTTATTGCAAATGTATGAACCTCTCACCTCTCTCTGTAGAGGATTGTATGGAATATTTGCTGTATGTCAGACCACAAGACTTGCTTATCCCAACAAATACTTTTCATACCATTTTCATAAAGAAACTGAAAATAAAAATAAATCTATATTAATGGATATTCATTCTTTATATTTAAAAACATTTTTGAGAGAAAATGTTCTTCTGTGAATTCTGAAAGCATAAATAAGATAAAATGCTGAAAATATAAATGTGTGCTGAGGTATTAAATTAGCTTCTTTTCAAATTATATACAGCTGGAGATGATAAAGGAAACAGAGGGTCCTCCAGCATTATATTAATGAAAGATTACCCTATTTACACTGGAAAATGAGCTAGAAATAAAGGAATTAAACAGGGGAAAAACCCTGAAGGTTTGATCAGTGTGAATGACATGGTTCTTTATTTTTTTTCTTCAAATTTGCAGAGTTTTACAAATCTACAAATCCACCAGTGCTCAGCATATGTTCTTAAGTCTCCCAAATGAATGTATTTATTCAATAATAAACTGTACTCTAAGTTGAAAAGCAAACATTAGGCACCTTTAAAGAAGTATTTGCTCTGTTGTGCTAATTTTTCTTTTTGTTTTTGTCAGCTTATATTCCATTGCTTTAAACATGAGGGTGACCTCTCTTTCTTCAGACACATGAAAATGATTCTTGTTTGTGTGTTTCTGCTATTGTGTGCTAAACTCTCAGTTATATAAGACCTACACAGTCACACATTGGCACACTACAAACCTGGCAATTTCAGGGGCTGGATTTGTGCTCCCATTGCTTTTTCTTTAATTTTTCATCTACCCATCTGGCGGGAGCACTTAGCATCTTCCTTCTCTTGGCATTAGAAGTAACCTGCATGCCTCTCTGTGCAATGGGGAAAGAGGTGCAAGGGAGGAACTGTCAGGACACTGCAGAAATTCAGATGTACAGCCAGTCTCTAGAAGAACAATACTAGCCACTGATCTCAGCAGCCCTCTCAGCGGTAACAACATATTGTATTTCCCAAGCTGTGAGCAGCTAGTAAGTAAACAGGTATTCCTCTTCTTTCAGGGAAAAGACAGCAGGCCAGATGGTAATGGATCTCCGGGGTGTCATTTGAGCAGTGCAAGACTAATCTGGGTCCTATTAATCAGTTTGATTCTTTCTTCTTATCTGAATGCATTCATCTACTGCAGAACACTTTAACACCTAGATAGCCTGATTTGTGTGGTTTGTGGAATGTTAATATGAGAGACTGTTTAGGCTGCAGTGTTAGGAACTCAGAACTAAAAGCAACTCCAATTGCTCCCTTAATTCAGTTAAGCACAAGCATCCTTATTTATCAAAGAAACTCTAGGATGCAGGGGGACTAAGACAAGAAGATAACACATGAATGCTGTCTCTAAGAAATGACTCCTTTTTGTTTCTGCTGCAGAGGAAGTAGGGCAGACACTCAGTTAAAAATTACAATTACTGTTTATGAAAGGACTGAATGATCAATGTTGTGAAAGGGCATCATTCAATCTTAATTTCTTGTTTCTGTTCAGCATATTAGCTATCCACTGAAAGAAGACTTTATGTAAAAAATTTGCTTGTGTCATTTAAAAACTGTTACACAGTTTCCCAGTTTCTAAGATATTTATCTGAATCTAGATAACACAGACATTTCTATCTTGTGAAGGCTTTGTTTTGCAGGCTGCAATAGTGTCTTGGTATGGAAAACAAATTAAATATTTCCCTATTACTGTTAACTGATCTTTACACTTTGAACTTTTTGAGTGACTCCCTTGCAACACAAAAGGTTTTGTGAGGGTAAGTTGCATTTTCTTGTAAACATTTTAAGTCCACAGAGTATGAAGGAGAGAAAGTTGGAGAAAATTTTATATTCATATTTCAAATTATGACTCTACATTTCTTCTCATCCATGTATCAGACAGTATCAAATCGCTTCTGTCATATGAAATACAGGTATTAATGTGAGTGTTAGATAAAGATTTCAATATACATACAAGTATGTGTGTACTGTAAATGAAAATCAAGAATCTGGTAAGACACATTCTAAGGTTTTATTGTGCATGTAATCAAGAACAGATATTAACTCCTACTCAAGATATAATAATTTTGTAAGGCTTGATATAGAAGACCTACTTGTTAGCTTTGTATTTCTTTTTTCTTAGCAAGATCAGTAATAGTTCATTTCAATGTAGAAAGAAATCTCTCTTATTTTATTATAATATTTACAGTATAAAAATTTATATTATCAGAAGCTATAAAATAGTCACATAATTTACTCAGATCTATGTTGAGATCCAAGTGGGATGAAGAAAATATTTAATAGAATCTTTCTCATGCTTCTGTATCTATGCCCAAGTTATCAAGATCTTATATGTTTGACGGCCAACAGAAAGCTGACTCTTCAATAACTTTCTCTCAATTGAAAGTGTTTTATGTTCACAAATTTACAAGCGAATTCTGGCTATTGTGGGTGATTTAGGAATACCCTGACAAGTCAAAAATATTACAAAATGGCAAAGTGAAATATAAATTAGTCCAAACCTCAAATATTGCTTCCATAATTTCTTAAACCAGAATTTGAGTCTTTATGAAGTTAATGTGTATCTTGACTGGATCAGTACAAAAAATGTCACATTATAATACATATCCTGTGTTATGTTTCAGTAAGATCAGTTCTTACTAAAGTTCCTCTCTCACAGCCTGGGAAGGTAAAGATGAACTCACTTCATATTACTGATCTGAAATCTAGGACATCTGCATCCTGCTGCTAAATGTTAAAAACAAAGTAGCTATTAACTTCAGTTCTTACTAATGTTTGTTTTATCCTGGTTAAATGTCTTCACTAATACCTAACAACAAGATTATACTAGAAATTTTCATTGTCTTCCAAATATTCAAACACTCACCTGTTTCAGGAAGATTCCTCCTACCAAAAAAACCCAAAAAACAAAAAAAAAAAACAAACCAAAAAAAAAAACCAAAACAAAACACAAAAAACCCCCAAACAAACAACAAAACCAGAACCAAAACCTAAACAGAACAACAAAAAAAACCACCAAGACCGAAAACCAAACAATCCCCTCAAAAATTTACCTCCAGAAAAAGACAATTTTGCCAATGTGTATGAGAGATAGTAGTTAGCAGTCTAGTTGAAGAAACAAATTAATGACTCTCTCTCCTTTTCCACCCTGTTCTATATGTAAGAGAAGAGTATAGAAGAGTATATTAATGAAGTTTCTATACCATCTCACAAGCCTGACAACTATTATTTTAGATTTTTTGTGAACATGGCACGATATCATTGCATTAACTTACAACTGTGCTCAAAAGATGACTCAGATATAGGCACCAAAATTATTGGTGCGGTAAAAGTCTCAAGTGAAAACTTAAATTCTTGCACATGACAACTGATATACCTCTAGAGGAAAAAAGTTTCAAACATAAAATGTTAATGCATGGAAAATGGAACAACTGGGGTTTTTTTATCTACGAGAAAAGTAACACGCAGATTTCTCCCAAGTTTTTTGTCTTAGATCACTTCTATTATACACCCCAGGGTCATTTATCACTGTAGCCAAGGATTCTGAAAACATAATTTTAGTCAAAATTACCATTCCAGTTAGGTGTTTCTTACTGGAGTTTTCTAATTGCAGAATGACTTAAAAAACAATGAAGAAGGTAATGTAAGAAAAAGAAACAGATAAACAAAAAAAATTTTTTACAAGCCTAATATGGGAGGTCTTCCAACAGTGTAGAATACTTCACAGAATAAAAAATCTCACAGCAGCAAGAATGTTTTCTGTAAGAACCCACTAAATGGAGGCTTGTTTTTACAAACTTCTGTTCATACAGTGTATGATTATGAAACATTTTTGATCACTCTACTTGTTTAAAATTTTATCTACAAATAATTATACCAACAGCAGTTAAATCTTTCCTGAAATTCTTAAATTGCATCTTTTTTTTAATAAAAAGTATTAGCATAAGAAAGTTGTGATGGGCTGAAGTTCATTGAAGTTAACTTAAAATCAAACTATATACCTTGAAAATGTCAAGGAGAGATCTGTGGGGTTTTCTTTAATCTGCAAGAGTAAGAAATGGTAAAACACTTTTCAGAACACTTTTCATTTTTTGGCAGAAGACATTAGACATTTACTCATGGGTGTACTGACCTCTTGATCTTGCACAGAAATTTTTGACTAGTTATTTGCAGTCTTCAAAGACTGTGTTCCTGTGCTATAATTCCACATGGAAACAGTGTCAGGTAACTAGTGTACTTAGGCATGTTTCATCCCCATCTGGTTAGACCCAACTTTCTACAGTAGGTATTACACAGAATAAATGTGCCCTATATGTGCTAAGTATTTAGAGATAATTCAGAGAAAATACCAATATTTTTATCCACTGCAATATTAAGCGTTCTCTATTTAAAAATTAGAAGGGCAATAGTCTTTATATGCATAAGAGTTAGATATTAATTTACAGCTGAGTACAGTTAGAAATGAAATTTAAAAGGTACTTTTGTGGCATGTTTCCAACAAAAACTCCACACATTCATGTGAAGATATTTTACCCAAACAAATTCACAGCTGAGGACTAGCTACACGTGAAATATAGGGAGAGTAGAACTGCAAGTGAGTTCAGTGGCTACCTGAATTGGAGTGGTCACAAGCGGATTAAAATGTTTGCAAACTTTTGCAAAAAAATGAGCAAGCAAAAGATAAAGTAGGTGATGTTAGAAGAGCACATGGTGTGGATCAGTGTGATGGAGCAACGACCTGGGAAAAAAGAATGTGATTTTGAAAAGCTTTTGGAATTAAATAGAAAAGAGGATAATAGTTTCTAATTCATAAGTTAAAGATTTAAATTGTAAAAAAAAAAACCAAAAAGCCTAAGCAACATCACAAACAACCTAGAAAGTGCTGTATTTTCTAAAAAAAAGTTTTCTGAATTGCCTCCTCTTACAATCCATTGCAGAAGATATTTTTATACATTATTTGTGGCTAATTTAAAAGAATTGTTATTTTTCTTTTAAATGCAGAAGTGTGCATTTTATTTGAAAAACTTATTTAAAATTTTAGCTTTGCTTATTTTGATTTTTTTCAAGGTTTTCTCCTTTACAAACACTCACATCTATTTCAAAGGGAAGTTTTTCTTGCTCAGCAGGATTTCACTCACAACCTGGAAATTACAAAAATAATTTTTTTTTTTTAAATTATATGGAATAGAGAAATGCAGACATCAAGGAAAAAATCAGTTTAGCAATCTGGCTAAATTATAACTCATTAGTCATTGAATTTTCTTAGTCACATGCAGAACAGAATATTTATTGCACTGTCACACTGCTATTAGTAAATTCCCTTTCAGTGATAAATAGTAAATATTTATATCAAAGGCAGTTCCACAAACTTCTTTATAATCAGAACATAAGCTTGCCCTGGAAAGGATTGCCTCCGTGATGTGAAACTAGTATAATTTGATTGAAATTCAGAAACCTTATTTAGAAAGAATTTTCCTCTTGCTTTTTCTTTTCTTTGTTACTCTTGCAAGAAATAGTAGCTGTTATGCTAGTGATTATGACAGGCAATTATAAAAATGAAAGCAGAATTAAGAGGCAAAGGCTTTAATGTTCTGTTTGAGTTAGTCTTTGTACAAAATGAGAGATGAGTGCTGCAGAGATAGGGTAAATGAAGACTGCCTGACAGTGTGGCCAAAACTGAACATCATTGCTCAAGGGTGTTATGCCAGAGTCTTATTTTCTTATTCACAAGAAATCATGGAGAAGAATGGAGAGAGATAGGAATCTTTCTTTCTGTTATTGCTGGTAGGATGGACATACAAAGTACTAATACTAGGAAGAATCACCTCTGCTCATGACTGACCATGAGTAGAGAGGCTTATTTTTATGTAAAGGTTTGGTTCGCTTATCTGAGTCACGGCATCATTTAGGTGGTGGTTTCACATTCGCTGAATTCTATTTACTAACTGGGAAACGGGATTTGGGAGAAAAAGGGCCCAACTTAAAAGTAAACAGATAGCTTTTATTAACACACACACTAAAGGAAGGAAAAGAAAGAAAATAAAACAGATGAAAACCTTCAAAACTCCTCCCTTCCCCCCCACAATTTTTTCAGTTTCTACAAACAATGTAAAGAGGCAAAACTCAGAACTCCAGGTCAGTACCTCTTATAAAATAGTCATTCATTCAGTCTTCGAGAGAGAGAAGTCTCTCCTGTTATTTTGATAATTTTACACAAGAGAAACAGTCTGTTTGTGGCTCTAACTCACGCAATAGCAGCCCACCCAGGACATTCTGCAATTGTGGAACCTCCCATATCCATGTAGCCTTTCTCATGATCATGCATATGGGTTGTAGACTCACAGATTGGGGCGGCATCTTTAAAAATAAAGAATTTTGAAGGTAAAGAATCCTTTATCCCAGAGAACAGAGATGTCTTCTCATTTCTTCACTGGCAGAGGGCTTCTTCTCATTTCTCTCTGTTCAAACCTCTCATGGGAGCACCAAATCACAACTTCTACTTCAATATTCACCCAGTAAATCACAGATACCTTTGCTTTAAA
>VZSR01001854.1:20095613-20119913 GCA_013398615.1 Brachypodius melanocephalos | reverse complement strand
CTCAATCTGTGTCAGAAAAGAGTCAAAACTTGCCCAGTCCTGTGGTGGTCATGTCATCTCTGCTGAGGCAGCTGTGAAGGTTACAAAGCCACACGGTGGGGGAGGCCAATGGATGCCTTCTCCTCCACCCTCAATCTCATGACGTGAGCCACTCAGAGCTGTTCCCTGGGGCCTTGCGTAGGGTGGGAAAGATCCCATCCTCTCTCTGGGCCAGGACTGCCGGCAGCCAGGGGGTCGAGGCCCAGCCGAACCATGGCCCAGCTCCCTCTGCCAAGGCCCCAGACATGCGGCCAGCACTGTCGAGTGGCAGCCCCTCCACCTTTCCCTCACCGGCAGTGAGGGGAAAAGGGGGCTCGGCCAGCTGAGCCACACCACCTTGTGGGCAGCGCGTCCTGGAGGCCCGGCTGGGCCCAGCCCGGCCACCCTGGCCACCGCACGGTGTTACCTCTTGCCAGCCAGAAAAGGAGGAGGAGGGCTCGAACCCAGTCTCAGCTTTATATAGGTATTACCAAAAGTCACATTCCATTTCCTGAGTGGTCAAACCACCAAAGCTAAAGCCTCGTCTCTGATAGATAGGTTCCTGTCCTTTCCAAGGGCCCTGACAGGGAGAAAAATGCCATATTCCTCTTCAAATAAAAACCAAACTGTGCTAACCCATAACACCTTATCACAAACAAGATTTGAAGCCTTGTGGGTTTCCAGGGATACACCCTGGGCATAGTAAGCACCTGGGTAAGGTTATTTTGTTCCCCCAAGTGACTGGCTACATCGCTTATGTTAAGGTCTATCTCAGGTCATAACTCAACCCTTCTTCAGAAAAACCCACATTAACTCATTCTCTGAATCTGTGGATATGTCTTAATGGGTCACAAGTAAATATTTTAGCAGGCAACTTCTGATTTTTCAGCTAGTAGGTTTAAAAAATGTATTTTATAATACTATAGCCATTTCTCATAATGCAGAAATAACCCATTTGGACCATCACAGCAAGGAATCAGTCATAACACAATTTCAAAGTGCCATGAACTAATTCCCAGTATTCTACTTGTCATATACCTAGGATATATTTTGAAAAACATCCAGAATCATATATAATGGAATAGATTATGGAAATATTTTGTTCATTTATGACATCTTATGAAATAATTATTACTTTGGTTTTTTAAGCTAAATTGCCTTTTTTTTCTAAATTTATGATGGCAAGAGAAAGAATTAGACCTAGTATCTGATTGCAGTAAAGATGATCACTGTAAAAATAAGCCAAATAGTCTTTGTTTGCTTGCATGAAATAAATTGTCTTTCCTTAGATCCGTAACTTCTATTTTTTTCCAACTTTCTGGTCTGTGCATTAGGTCTATTGAAAAAAAAAAAAACAAAAAGATAATTTTATTTGTTAAAAAATGTGAGGAATTTCTTTCTTTTAATCTCTTCCAAAATTACCTAAGTATCATTGCAAAAGTTTTTCATAATAGTAGGCAAACATGCTTAATTCATTAAGGTTCATTAAGAGTTCTAAAATATATTGTCAGTAGAAGTGGTTGATGTGGAATTTTTAGAAACCATTACAAACTCAGTGGGTTGCTGCCGTACTAGGTTTTGTAAAAATATTTCATATTAACTTAATTACA
Organism: Brachypodius melanocephalos; assembly: GCA_013398615.1. NCBI lineage: Eukaryota > Metazoa > Chordata > Aves > Passeriformes > Pycnonotidae > Brachypodius > Brachypodius melanocephalos. Next base: position 20,118,285 of record VZSR01001854.1, on the reverse strand, counting down.
AAGCACTTGATTATTTAATGCAATTGTGAACCACCTCCTCCAGAAGAGTTTACAGAGATTCACTCAGTAGTGGTCTCTTTTATTGAGCCATTAGTAAAAGAGCCTGCTGTCTCAAATTTCCTGCTGCCTACCAGTTTTCTTCTTGTCACTTTAAATTAATTTAAAAATTCAACTGAAAAGTTTGTTTGTTTGTTTTTCCTAAATAGAACCTCTGAATACAAGGGGACTAAAAAGTAAAAATGATTTTTTTAAGTTAAAGAATGTGGATGCATCTCATCTGTCTTAAAATGGAAAGGCATGAATAAGTATTTCAGCCAAGGTAGTGTCTAAACAAAACTACAAGTGGGCCCATAGATAATTTTGGAGAAAAATATTTCAGGTAGGTGCATTGTATATTGGCATTCAACACTGGATAAATATGAAAAAAATTAAGCAAAATAGAAGTGTGGTAATTGTCTGAACATATATTGCCTGCTACATAGAAAATACCTAACAGTGTCAGAGATTCCATCATAAAAATGCAATTAAATTAATAAAGGACATTGAGATGTGGGAAAAAAATCTGTATTATTTTACCTGGAAAACCATTACCATAAAAATAGAATAAAACAACTGCCGTTTGTCACTGTTTTTAACTTCAGCTCCTGAGGCATTGGGAAAAGAGTCAGACTACTGAGAACAGAACTTCTTGGTCTTTTAAGGGGGAAATACAGCCTGAAATCAAGAGCAGCCTAATAACATGGAACAGAAATGGAAATAGAGATAGTTAAAAGTATCTACGAGATGAACCAAGAGAAAGTGTGGTTTGTTTTGTTTGCTTTTTTGTTTTGTTTTGGTTTTGGTTTTGTTTTTTTGTTTTGTTTTGTTTTGTTTTGTTTTGGGTGGTGGGTTTTTTTGGTGTTTTTTTGTGGTTTTTTTTTTTTTTTTTTTTTTTTTTTTTTTTTTTTTTTTCCTAGAACTGTGGAAACTTAGATGTAAGGAAGAAAAAGCTTACAAAATGAGTGAGAAGATTTTGCTGTTTTCACTAGTTGAGATGAGGAAGGGCTGTGATTTAAAAGAAATGTGAAGGAAAAAAACAGAATAGGAAGGAAATCACAAGGCAAATATTGAGATGGATACAATGGAAAGTAATATCTTTATCCTGACATCAGAAAAGCTAACTTGCCAATAAAGGCATTTAATATCTTTTGAGGAGGATGAGGACTTATAACACTTAGGAATATAGAAATTAGAATTTTCAATTTTCTAAAAGTAAAATGTCACTAGAATATTTAATTATTAGAATCTGACATACATAAGTTCCCTCAATGTTCAGGTAATTTCCTTTCTTAACTGGTTTGATCCTTTAACTTTTCTCCTTTACAGCTAACGTTCCATAAGGCAATTGGGGAATGAGATCGATATTACCAATGTCACTGTGACATTTGATTAAGTAAAATCTTGCCTGGCTTTTCATGAGAAAATTTGAGATTCTTATTGCCAGAACTTAACTAACTCCCATTTTTCTAATTTGATTACCTTTGCATCTTCAACTTGCATCTTATTTGTAAGCAGTGGTCAGAAGTTAAATACAGCCTACATTGTCAGAATCACTGAGATTTGTATAGTTTAGTCTAGTTATTGTTTAGTTCTTATTTCACAATGTATTTATTGGCTACTTTTTTTTCTTTTTCCTTTACCTTTTACATGTGGAACACATTGTGTGGTGTAAAATCTGATTTCTATTAAGACTTGAAGGCTAAACAGGTTAGACTGTGACATTGCACTTTTAGTCTGTTATTTTTTCTGCTATAATTTTGAGACACTTGGCTTTATTTTAAGACTTCCTTTCTGTGGCATAATCACAGTTGCCATGTTATCTTGCCTAGCTACCAGTTACCTTATATAACCATCTAACTACTTAAAATGGGCTTTTTGGAATTTCGATTTAATTTTTGGTGGGAAGTGCTTGTGAGGTGTTGTGGGTTGTTTGTTTTTGGTTTTTTAATTTTTTTTTTTTTTAATTTGTTTGTTTTGTTGGTTTTCTTTTAATTATTTTTCTTTTGTAAGTTAAAACATAAAATGTCTTCATTATAAAGGGTTTTCTTTTTCCTGTGAAGAGAGTTGTATTGTCTCTGCACAGTTTTTTCTGGAAATCAACGCAGTAGCTCTTAGTTTAGAAAGAAATGCCTAAGTGAAACATTCATGTGGAAAGATGTGTGTCAGCAAGAAGGTTATGTTTGAGGCCATAGGAAAAATTATTGGGCATTACCCTCAAGCTGCTGGGAAAATGAAAAGTTGTGCTGGAGTTGAGTCAAAAGTTCATAAGGAATCTCAAATATATCTGGACTAAGAAAAAGCTAAAACTCTCCTACGGGGCTGGTAAGATTTTGAGTTTCTTGAAATGTCATTGATCTTGAAAGCAGTAATGCATTTAGTATCATTTTATTATATTCCATTTTACACAAAAATAAGCTAATTGATGTGGAATCCATCACATGTCTTTCCTATTGATACTTCAGCATGAGCTTGCATCTACAAACAAGAATTTTGGGCTTTTTAGAAACCTCGGTGGTACCCGACATTGTTACCAAACTCTGAGCTTGCCAGAGCTCAGAAGTGTGCTGACCACACAATGATTCATTTCATATAATAATTTCTAGCCTTATTAACTGCTCCAAGCAGGTATTTCAATATTGGTCTGTATAACTTGTAAATAAATTCATTGACCAGAAAATTGTTTGTTTGCAAGAGATCCAGGGCTCTATCAATGCAATCTGTGCTCTAACTACCTCAGGTTGTGCAACCCCTCAGGGACAGAGCTGTAAGGGATGAAGAATTCAGAGATGAGTTTGCTCACAAGACATTGTCAGTGGCCCCAGTGCAGAACCTAGCTGAGCCCCTCAGCCACAGGCAGGCAGGTGAGAGCCCGAGGAAAGTCTGGGCAAGGGAGGGCAAAACGCTGCCCAGCAGCCAGGGCTGAGTGAGGAGAAAGGGAAGGATGAAGTCAGGAGGGTCTCCAGGCTCCCAGCAGGGATGCCTCTTTGTCCCCAGGAGAGACCCTGGTGGGGCAGGCAGACATGCCCCAAGAGAATCTGCAGCCCATGGAGAGCCCATGCTGTAGTAAGCTTCACCTGTATACTGCAGCTCATGATGGTGCTGCAGGCTGGAGCTGGTATAGAGTGTGAGGAGAGAGGAGCAGCAGAGAGGAGCTGCCATGGACTGACCACAGTCCCCCATTCCCCACCCCTCTGCTCTGCTTGGAGAGTGTACTGATGCATTTGTATTGAACCTGGTTTTGATAATAACTTTGAGGGGGTGCCTAAAGCAATCTAAGCCACTCATTCACAACAGAGGGGAAGAGATAGAGGAGTGACAGATGAAGAAGTAAAAGTAAACCTGGGAAAAAAGAGAGGGATAGAAGTGGGCAAAGGTGATGTGTGAACTTTTGCTTTTGTTTCACACTCCTCAAATCTCTTTTTTTTTTTTTTTTTTCATTTGGAAATTATTTACTTTTTTTTTGCCTTTTGATAGTAATTGGTAAGAGATGTCCCTGTCTTTATCTCAATACATGAGCCTTTTCATTCCTTTTTCTCCTGAGCTGTTGTAAAGGAGTGGAGGTGAGAACTGTGGATGGGTGGGCATCTGGCCATTACTTAAGGTAAACTCGCTATGTCATCCTTCAAGGTAGATGTAGACAGTAATTAATTCACTCTTATATTTCTTCTTCTTAAAGCCAAACTTTTCCTCACCCTTGTGGCCCTTGCTGGAATCACTCCAGTGCATTATCTCCCTTGTACAGGGCAGTCCAAAACTGGATAGTTTCCCGATGTGGTCTTGTAATTGCCTGTTACTGAACTGGTATGCCCATTTCCAGTCAATGCTATATTCCTGAGTTTAAAAGTTAGCGTCAACATTTATTTGAAAGACCTTTGCATCTGAAAGTCCTCTGTCACAGAAAACAAATGAAAACAGTATAAAGAGATGGAATGAGAAGTTAACAATGAAGGTCACAAGTGACCACTTTAATGAGCTAATATCGTAGCATGGGGAAATTCACTTCTGCCTTGAAGCTTTAATAAAAACTCTTTAAATACCTTAATAAAAGGACCCAAAGTAAATATGAAAATTGAACCGTTGTATGGATCTTACAAATGTCTTTGGCAGATTTTATATTGCCAAATTAAATTGACCAGCAAAAAAACCCCCAAACAAACAAATAAACAGATAAAGAAAAGTGCCCCAGCCATTGGTTCTTGCCATACACTAATTCAGCTAAGCAAGATAAACCTCAGGAACTGCTTTTACCTGTTGAGTTTTGTTTTTCTTTTTGTAGCCAAATCAATCTTAGACCACACATAAAAATATGCTAGAAACAAGTTTGCAGCAAATTCTTAAGGCAGTGTCAGCATAGCATTTCAGAGTTTTACAGTCTTTAACTTATGGATGCTGGTTTGCTGACACAATAGTATTTTTGTTCATTTCAAGAAAATTTCTAAATTTGACCAGAGAGATAACAACATCGGCATATTTTTACTTTGTTAAAACACTTTCATTTCTTAGCAGTGTTACATCTACTGGGAAAATAACAGCAAAGTGCAAATGTGTATCTCTTAGCAGCAAAAACCCCAAACTGAACAACTCTCCAAAGAGTTTTGAGAAAAGAGATTTCATTGTTAACTGCTTGTAGTCCTTTCCATATTCACATTGGACTAGTTTCTCCCTTGACTCTTTTCTTATATATATTATATATATATATATAGGATATAGATGTATCCTTATTATAGATCTTTATACATAGCAGAAGTCAGATAAGGAAGAACAGAAAAGGGAGTTTTCCCTCTTGGACAGTGAATTATTAGTAGTATGTTCCAGTAGTATTATAATTTACTCTGTATAGGAGAAGGAAATCTCTTTCTTAAAAGAAAAGTTGCCTGATTTTATAAGGAAATTAAATATACCTGTAGGTAATTTTTCCATTTTTCTGAAACAAAAATGTTTTTTGAAAGATGTATTGTCAATAACTGGATTTCTTAAATAAAGATACTAAAAAGTATTGCTGTGGATGAAAACTTAGAAATATTTTAACTTTTTCTCTTTATTTTCCTCTCTATCATCCTCTCCCTGGTTATTTGCAGTGTATTCTGATTTTCAAGTATCTCTTGCCTCAGATACTTAGAAGTATCTGAAACACTTGCATTTTTTCCAAATTTAGTTTAGATTTATTTGAAGCTAAATATACTGAATACTGGAATGCATTTGATTAGCTAATAAAATATTCTGGTTTGAATTAGAAACCATATCTTAAAATTATCTTTATTTAACAGTTAGAGATAACTACATTAGGTATTTAATTTTGGATCCAAGATATTGAAAAAAAATTACAGTATTTCTCCTATTTGTTCATGCTCCTTCATCTTCTTTCTAGTAATTACTTTTCAGTTTCAGCAGTTTACAGTTCTCCAAGGTGTGGGAGATGAAATGTTAATGGTTATTGACTCAAACAATCAGCTATTTGCAAAAGCAATGGGTGCTTTGCTGAGGCCAGGTTTGCAGCCCTCAAGCAAAGTCACAGAGGAGAGTTCTGGATTTGTGGTGGCAAAACCTCTGATCCACATAAGACAGAGGTTATGATCTCCCACCACTGGAGGATGACCACAAGAAGCTGACCTTTGTTTGGATAAACCAAAGTTGAGCCCTGTGACTTATTGTGTCCCTGATAATCTCTGAGTGATGTCATAAACAAGTTGTTTTCTGGCCAGTTAAGGGAAAAGGCCAATAAGAATCAGATCCTGCAGAAATGTGATGGCTTCTATCATGCCGATTCCCTCTTATAAAACACAATATGGGAAGCAGGGCAAAACAGTAGTCATGTCATTAGAAGGAGCCGTAAACCATCAAACATGCCCAAAGCACCCTCAGATTAATTTCTGGGATCTTCCACCAGAGGACTGCGCACGATCCACTGTGTTACATCAGGCAGTGTAAAACTCCCACCCAGGGGGGGTACCTGGGCATCCCCACCCAAACCTAAACATTTATTAGCCCATTGAACTTTGTGTTTCGCAGGCTTCCCCCAAGAGGTGTTCTTGGATATCTCTGTTTTCATTTAGCAAAGAGATACAGGGACATCTGCCTCACAATCCATGCATAACCTGGGATGTCTTTGAGGGTCCCTTAATCTGTGCCTATACATCACAAGATTATTGTGCTGTATCTCTATAGTACCTGGGACTGTGAATTCTAAAAGAAATTTTAGTTTTCTGTTTGAATTCACAATAAAGTCTATTCAGTATTACAAAAATGAATCCCTGATCGAATGGACTTGAATGCTTGCTCAATGCAGTGCAAGTGGTCAGATGATTTTCTTCCAGTGTTCATAGTATGTATCTTCCAAGTATGGATCTTATAAGTTTTATCCAAGGCAGATTTATTTTCTTTTCTTGTCACAAGAAAATTAATCTATCTATTTAATTTCTTTCATGTGCCATTATCCATTTTGGTAAGTCTTCTGATTTTGATTTTTGATTTCTGATTAGTTATTTTTTGACTTTACCTTTCATATGAAGTAAAAAACTTTGTCTATGGGACAATTTGTGTTTGTACTTATTACTTTGGATTTTTTTCTGAGATTAGAATGAATCTTAGTTACTGAAGGTATAGTGACAAAGGCTTTGAAAACAAACTCAACAAAAAAGTTCAAAAACTAAAAATCAGGGCTTTATTTTCAGAAATTCAGGAAAATATAATCAAACAACTTGAAAGAATGAAAAAGTCATGTTATTGGCATGGCATTTTCTCTTCCTAGGCCTTTGGAGATGACTCAGTACTTTGGCAAAATTTTAAAGTTACTGTGAATTTGCATTTTCCTTCTTAGCTGACTGTAAAGTTTATGCAACTATTTGATAAATTGATATGCAAGAGGAACATCTTCAAGTTCTAAAAAATGTATATATGTGATAATATTGTTTAGCATATTGAATAGGCATTTCAAATGAGCTGTGTAAATCATTGCAGATATAGAATACAAGGTATCATTCTTCCAAAAAGTTGCTTTTGAAAAGAAGAGGCAAACAAAAACATAATTGCAATGTTCCTTGAAACAATTTTCTCCAAAGTAATAGATACAAATTTTATGTAGTGCACTGTAAAAAAGTGTACTTGTTAAACAGTACTATTTAATATACCTTCTAAACACACAAGGTAGAAAACAATTAAACACTTTTACAACACCTTTCCAAGATAAGTTAGGCAAGTTATTAACTTCTCTTTGTAGCTCTGTAACTTTTGGCAGAAGCTTGTTAACGAATTCATTTTTTATGATACTTAATGCTGAAATTCATTGTAATTTTTGGTTAATGAAGAAATCAAAAATTTTTAGGAAGAGTAGTTTCACTAAGTGAAGAAATTCTGGCACCAGAAGATATTATATAGTATATAGTATATAGTATAATTATTCTATATTTAACAAAATTTCCTCTTGAAAAGCAAATTAGCATGCTAGCATTATCAATTTGAAGATGTCTCCTGGACAGTAGAATTTTTTTCAGTCAATACTGAATAGATACACTAGTACTGTCTCCTGCCAATTGTGTTTTGTAAATTTCATTCCTTTTTTTCCCCCAGATAAAATGCTGTAATTGTTTCTGGAATAAGTTGTCTTTGAAATTATGGAACCAAAGTGACAAACAATATATGTGCCATCTCTCTATTTCATCTCAGTTGTTTTAACAGCATTAAAGCTTTTCATAACTAATGGCTCAATCTACTAAAGTAGTCTGAGATAAATAATCAAGATCTCTTAACGTGTTAATGCTCTGTAAGTAAAGCATCTGGCAAAGGAAAGGATATAGTTCTTTCTTTTCATCATTAATTCTCTTTGGAAATCAATCTCAGAACTCAAAAAAAAATAAGATGTTCATGGGCCAAGAATGACATATTAGTAGGAGAACTTGGTTACAGAGAGCCAAGAAACTGGAGACCTAGATGTTCCACTGACAAACAATAGAAATGAGAAAATATATTTATGAGGCTCAAATAAATAAATAATAATAAAAAAATTAATAGTTCTCTGAGTTACTGGAAGACTTATGAATTTGTAGGAGGCTAATTTCCAGTGCATTTATTTCTTCTTGTTGGCTGACTTTTTAAGCTAAATTGCGCAAAAGACTTAATGTGTACTCACCCTTCATTAGATACCAGAAATTGCTCATTCAGGAGAAATGTTACAAATGTCATATGGCCAAGAAAAATTTTGGTCAGCATATCTTGCGACACAATCCCAGAAACACACTGCCACTGTCACTGGGTGCTGGATCTCCCACTCTCCCTTTATTTTTATGATGCAATTGAGACTAATATTTTATCATGGTATAAAAACATTTAGTATTGATCATATTTTTCCTAATCTGTCTATTGCTAACTCTTGTAGGGATTTATTTGTTTATTTTAATCTGACATGCAAATTGTATAGCCTCCTACTCTTCCATCCCAAAATCTACTGACATTCATAGGCAGGGTTTATTAAATGTATAGTAATATTTTTCTACATAAAATACAATAGCTTGTATGTGTATGTATGTCGTGTATATAACCATCTTATTTTTTACATTTATTTTTTAATATATCAAGCAGAATCTGTGTAAAGAGCCTGTGCATTATTGTGATTCTGTAAACTGACAAAGTTATATATAACAAAAAAAAAATTGGTGAGTTCCTGTATATCTAAATGACTCAAAAACTGTGGAGAAATACCAAAAAATGTCAAATTACCTCTGAATAACACAAGGGGATTGCATATGCAGCTAGTCATGTTTTCTTTGATTAAAAAGTATAGTTTGTTCAGAAAATATTTTACCCTCTGTCTACCATTTTATTATCTGACCTCTTTATTCACCCCCAACTTTACTTTAATGAAAAGCATATTTTTTAGTTTTGAAAAGCCGTGAGTCTTTACAGCTCAAGATGACAGTGCATTTCTATATGCACTGCAGTGTGTACTTATCTTCAGTTCCTTAATACAGCCTGGCTTGGTTCAGTTCTTTGTTCTAGAAATTAGTTATTGCTGCATATATAATCATGATAACCAATTTATTTGTTGGGGTTTTTTTAATTCCATACCTTTTCAGTTCACTGGTAACAGAGAGCTAAAACCAAAACTTCATGATCACTCATACAATGATCAGTCACACAATTTCATGATCACTCATACAATTTCTTCCTTTTCCAAAATTGGCAGAAAAAAACTCACACCAGGCTACAGAAAAAATGTCACAACTATAATAGGTTAACCAAAATAATTTTATTTGTTCTTTTGCCATTCAGAAGCTCTCTTGGTTCACATGCAAAAAAAAAATTACAAAGTACATGCTGTTGTTCTGAATGGCTTCTTTGCTCACACATAAGAATTATGTTTGTATTCCCTGGTTACTAATTGATTTTCTTATGCTTTGCTCAAGAGAAACGGAATGATTTCTGAATAGCTGGTTAAACAAGAATGGCCCTATTTTTTTTTTAATTCATTATGTGACTCACATGAAGGCTTTCCATAATTTGTTTAAACTAAAACTTGACCCTCCCAGCTTTTAACAAATTTTTCTATTTTAATGTAATTTCATTCTTTATCCCTCTTTTCTATTCTTTTCCACAGGAAAATAAAAATCCAACAGCAATTACAAAGTAGAAACTGGATGATGGTTCATCAGAAATTAACTAATTCACGGAATAGCGTTGCTCATAGTCAAGGTAAGTAGATAATGAAATAGCCTTTTATAAGGATTAGCTTGAAGCTGGTTTTATGAAACTCTATTCAAAACCAAAGAATGTTAAAGGCTGACTTGTAGCCTGAAAATAAAGCTAAATGCAAATTTCAGAGTTTAAAAATAAGGTATTTTGAAATTAAATCATATTTAAATGAAGTACTGTTTAATTTTGTTTTCCATCACAATATGCTCAAGATTCTTTTCTCAATGTTTCTATTCAAAGTAAAGGGGTTTATTTTTAAAAATATTCCACATTAGAGATGCACAGAAAATTCAACAATGAAGCAAAGCAGATCTTGATATGATTATTCACTTAAGTGTATGTCCACAGCATGTCTGAATGAAAGTCAGTAGGTAAATAACAGAGATTACTGCAAGGCTAACTCTGTAGCAGAGACAGACATCTTTCAACAAAGCACAATGTTCTTGCTTCTATCAGTTGTTATTTTCTCAGCAACTGAAGGAATATTTCTAATTTATACCTTGAAAATAATTTTTTTTTTCTAAAAGGACTGAAATTTCAGTATATGACAGAAATTTCAGCAATCTAAGTGTGTTGCTTCTGATATTCTGAGTACTTTGATAAGATTAATTTCTCTCTCTTATTTCTGCAACATTTTAAAGTGAGGAAAAATATTTTAATCTAAAATGTATTTGAAATATCTTGTGTGATGTTAATGCATATTGTGTTCACCAGAAAACCTGACTTTCTGTTAGCTTGATCCAGAAAGATTGTCATTTTGAGAAAAGCAGCATGTCTTTAATGAACACAACAGCTGTCTTACTTTGGTTTCACCTTTCTGGTGATACAGAGAAGATTTGTCTAATTCTAATTTTGCAATGATCTCAATTCTGTAGGTTAGAATGTTTTACCTTGATTTTTTTTTCTTTTGGTCCATATTTTCCACCCAAATGTTTCTTGCTGTAGTGAATCGTTAACTGCTCCTCTCTGCATGCACTATTTCCATCTCTCTCTGTTTAGCTCATCACTGTGGAGTAAAAGAATATTCTGGAAACATCCTGGGTTCTGGTAAAAATCTTTTGACGTTTCAATAGGAATTGTGGCCTTCAAATTTTGTCAAATTTACTGCAAACCTGAGGGTTGTTCTTCTGGATCAAAACAAAACAAGTATCCTCAAATCTTGTTAAAACATATAATGTGTTTTAACACCCTTTGTAGAAAGCATGTAAATAATTATTGTTTACTGCCATTATTGTTAACATTCAATTGCTTTCTTACATCATTGTATGAACATTAGTATGATACTTCTTACAGTTCTAGGGAAAGCCAATGAATAAAAATTAAATAAACACAATTATTATTTGATAGTTCCTACTGAAGTTATTTCATGTTCTTCAATGACAACTGAGACATTATTTCCCAATATATGTCACCAATATCTTGTGGCTGGTAACAGAATTTTAATTGGTGAAAGTCTAGACTTACACAATTAGGAAAAAATACAGTATCATATATTTTTCAAGAAAAATTAGCCAGCATTGCCTAAGTGTCAGTGGGAAAAAAAAATCAACATCTGAGAATTAAATGATTAATTATGCAGAAGAAATGCAAGGAAACTGTAAGCTTTGCATGAGCAATTTGCAAATTGAAGGTGAAATATATTCATTCTTTAATTAATATCTCCATTGTAGTGATGAACACAGATAAGTGATTGACCAAAATTCACAAAAAGCATTTATGAGACGGAAGAGAGGTTATTATCTCTAGAACTTGACATGTGTCGTTACAGTTAGACTAGACAGCATTTATAGTTTATAAGCTATTTTATAATACTTATAGAAGGGATTTCCTGCAGTTATCATCTTCTTCCTAGTACCCATTAATAGTGAGTTATGTTCCATGCATCATCTTACAGCTTTCACAGTTTAGTGTTAAATTTTACATTTTTTGATTCATGTAAGTTATGTCAGTTTTTCAAAAATTCAGGAATGTTCTTTTCTTCTTGATGAAACCTAGGAGGCTGTCATGGTGTTCTCTCTGAGTGCACTGTGCAATGTATTTTCTATACAAATTAACTGTCCTGAGACCTAAGAGACCAGTTACCTTTTAAAGAATTGTTTTTATTTATTGTTTTTTACTTAAAATCAAAAACTAAACAAGGGCAATATTCAGTGAAAAATGTTAAACAACGATAGTCTGGTTTTCAGGGTTCTGTTCTTTCATCAGCATCTCTTAATTATTAATTCTGCATAAGGCATTTATGACAAAATAAATATTAAATATTATTTGCTATGTCTGAAAAAAAACTGTGCTAATAGTCTCCCGTAGGCTTTCATTATACCTTATAACTTCATGTTATACTGCACAGAAGCATAATTAAAAAATGCCAGAAGTCAGAACTCTTGAACACTGGCTTTTTTGGAATCAGAATGTAGCACAATAAATGACCTAACAAGAGATCATACCGAGGCTTCTTGTCTCATGTTCAGTTTGAAGATAAGCTATAAAAGGGTGTTGGCTCATTTGGGTCTTTGACTGAGGTTCTTTTTTTTTGTTGGTTTGTTTGGTTTGGGTTTGTTTGATTTTTTTTCCTGTTGTAACGCTATTGTCCCGAGGCAAAATATTATAGTCTTTTAGAAAGCTGTATGGGAAATTAATTTTGTGCTGTGTTGTGACATTTTTGAACAGAAAGAGAAAGGATGAAATGACTGAATGGTGAATCATTGTTTAGAGGTTCATTTTATTATGATATTACTATTGGCCATACTTGCTAAAATGATGAAGAGTCAGAGTTTGAAGGCAAATTACTTTCTGGTAACTTTTAGGTCACTTCATGATTCCTGCATAAAAATATCTTGTCACCGAGGAATATTTTTCTAGAATGGTATCTATTTAACTTCATCCAGTATATTCCCTTTATGTATCAGTGTATTTTTCAGAAGATAAGACACAGCTAGTAATATTATTGTGGTAACAAATATGTGTATAAACTTTCAGAACAGTTTTACATTTACATTTGGAGTAATATAAATGTAACAATTTCTAGATTTCAAGTAGTGAAGAAAATCATATCTGTTGCTATTAAAATATCTACCAAAACACAAACATAACAATTTAATTCTTATTAATGCCAGGAAGTGTGCAATATTACAGAAAGAAACATAAAGCTATACACAAGAGTAATAGACAGTGTCTTGTAAGTATTGGTTTAACTGTGTTTTGTTATACTATTTGCAAGAATTTTGCCTTGCCTTGTTTAGACTAAGCCATGAAAACCAACAACAAATCAGCACACTCTATGTATAAGATTTCACTTGATTTTGATTCATTAAAATGTGATTGATTGATTGATTGATTGACTGATTGATTTTAAACTCATCTGACTTCATAGGCAGTTTTCTTTGCTTGTGTTTTCTGTGTTTGTTCATCCGTTTTTATTTTGGTATCAGATGTTGTGCTGTCACCTATGCAAATCTCTTTACCATTTTTGTTGACTCTGCCAACAAGGTTACTACTCTAATGAGTGCTGATGGCCATTTTTATGTGTGCATATTTATGATGCGGGTCCTTATTTGTTGGGCGGTTTTCCAGGCACTAAAGTGATTTTATTTAAACAACTAACTGGACATTAAATGATGACGACTTCTTATATGAACTACAGACTAAATTTTCATATAAGGTATGTGCATAATCATACCCTTGGCTACGTATATATTTGCCTACTCTGAAAATATCCATCTCTAAAAGAACCCTTGCCTGTAGCTATCACATGATTTTGAATTGCAATTTAGTACGTCGTTATTTAGCTAAAATTTTGCTTTTGACAGTAAACACATCTCTTTTTCAGAAAGCTTAATGATGATAGTTCTGCACACAATGTAAGTGCTGATATTTTTGCAGGAATCAGTAAAGGACAGACTGACTAGAAAATGAGACATTCTTTTTATGCCACTTCAGTAGGATTCTTTCCTCAATACAGAAAGATCAGATCAAGGTTCAAGGAGGAGCAACTGTGTCATCCAAACATGGATAGGAACATTTGTTGACTTCATGTAACTTGCCCCTAGTGTTAGAGTTGAGCATTCTGCACTCTGAAGTCTCCTGTCAGAAGACAACAGTCCCTTTTCTGCAGTCTGTGAGTTCTGTGTCTGTTTGGCACCCCACTGAAATATGAAGTGCATGAATTCTAATCAAGGGTGCTGCTTAAGACCTGAATCCCTACAAGTCTCCTGACTGATATGCCTCTAGTATTGTATTTGGAATAGGGAAGCTGATGATTTCACTAAATTTTTGAGGAATAAAAAAAAAAAAAATCTGTGACACATGGATACAGAGGTTAGAAAACAAACAGTTCTGCTCACAGATATTGACGATGGTTTTGCAAACTACAATGGGCTGTTTGACCTCATATTTTTACTCCTTGTATTTTTACTCCTTGTATTTTTACTCTTTGTAAATTTTTACTCCTTGTATTTCTATCCCTTGTATTTTTACACCTTCCTCAGAGAAAGATGCTGCTATTCCGGTAGCTGTCAGGAAAGTTTAAGACAAGAAAGTTAGGCACACTTCTGTGAGGGGTAAAAAGAAGAAAAATATGCCATGTGCAACATTATGCAACAGCTACATTGTTTAGGCACAGATGCAGAGTTTCAGTCAATTATCAGCTGTTTGTTTGTTTGTTTGTTTGTTTGTTTGTTTGAAAACATAATCCTTCTGTTTTATGGGAGCCTGTTTTGGGGCTTTGCCCCCTTAATTCAATGGAAAACATGCAGATAAGAGATTCAACTTTGTGATTGGGAGTTCAAGGCAAACTGTGATGTCAAGAAAAGGTGCTAACATTTGTTATTTCAATCTCTTGTTCCTTTGTTACAAGAATAATTAGACTGCCTTCTGCTGCTGGGTACACATCTTTTAACATCCACCTATACAAGTTATGACTTTTTTGTTTTACAAAGGCACCTTATTTTTCCCTCACCTTTTGTTTTCCTTTGCTTCTAGTCGAAAATATGTCAGTAACACTGAAGCTCTCTTCTTACATCTGGATATTGGACTATGTCTTGGTCAGTTGATATACACAAAGTATTTCATATGTGTAGATAAGCTGCTGGTTTGTGTTTGATGCCCCTAAAAGAACTTGCATGAAACAGCTATAATCAGAATCTGAAAGTATTTGATTTGCACTTTTTAGATCTGATTGGCTTTTCAGTAAAGATCCTAGGTTCCATCTTATCACTTCTGTAGTATTTAAATGCATGTACTATAAGCATATGTACTGAAACTTCTGGTTTTCTATCTGAGTTTTGGTACTGAGGAAGAAATTATAGAGAAATCTCCCTCTATTTATTCTCAAGGGTAGACTGGATAATTGTCCAGACTATCTGGAAAAGAAATAAATATTGTCTGAACTATTTGGAAGACCAGGTTGATATTTAATAGGGGACTTATCATTACTGTTATTTTTGGTAAGATGTGAAACATTCAATAATACATCACTTTTCTGTTGTTAGACAACTTCCCTCTGTCTAACCAAGGACTTTATCTGTGTCCAATTATAGATAGAAGAGACTGAATACACTTAGGCTTGCTAATCAAGAATCATAGAGTCCTAGCATAGTTTAGGTTGCAAGGGACCTTAAACATCATCTCCTTCAGCACAGGGGCACCTCTCACTAGATCAGGTTGCAAAGAGTTCCATCCAGCCTGGTAATGTACGCTTCCAGGGTTGGATCATCCACAGCCTCTCTGGACAACATGTTCCTGTGCATCACCATCCTCACAGTAAAGAATTTTTTTGATAATATCTAATATAAACCTGCCCTCATTCAGTTTGAAGTCATTCCCCCTTGTCCTGTCACTACACGCTCTTGTGAATAAAACCTGTAAAAGAACAGATATCTGAATCAATTCTAATAAGAAGATATAAAATATTTTACAACCTCTGCTGTTACATAGTTTTGTATTCTCAGTCAGAATACAAATTCTCATCCAGTCCCTAGAAAAGTCTCTCCTAAGGAGGTGTTTTAAAGTAAAGATGGAGTACAAGCATGTGGCTAATTCCTGTAGGAGAATCTTTAGGTGAAAACTTAGAAGGACTAGGAAAGACTACTAATGGGACTTCCAGACCTGATTGCAGCTTGACTTGCAAATCACCTAACAATTGCAAAGAACGAATCGGTGAGTTTGTTGTTGTTGTTGTTGTTTTTTAATGTTTTATCTTTGTCTGACTTGTGCCCTCTATATATCACTCTTTATGAGATAGGTTCTGTGGAAAAAAACCTTTCCTCAGGTGTATTGCTTTGTACATTGGAAACTTGACCCGTAACAGGGACAGCACAAGAAATACCAGGTCCTTTCTTTATTTAAGTTCTTATTTCTATTCTTATATGCTAGAATAACTTGAAGGTGTACTTCTTGACAAGTAGATGATAGCACAAGAGTAGCATTTTCATAATCTGTTAAAGCTGAGAAAAGTCAACGTAGATCCTGCTAATTACATATGAACTGTTAAATGACTGAGGAGCTTAAAATGTCCCTAAGTCTGTGAATTCAAATGCAATATAGCAGCAACATTATACACATGTGGAAATGTAGCAGGGTTTTTTATATTTTTGTCTTTTTTACTGAGCAAGGTTATGATTTACTGTCTGCTTTTGTCTATAAATATAATTCCTGGTATTATTTAGGCTAAAAATATACACTGAATTTGATTTTGTTCTCTGAGGGAATATAGTTTCTTTCAATCGTGAGCAATTGATCTAAAGATGGTTAGCAGTTTAACTGTTCTTAATGTATCACCATCACACTTGCCAAATGCAAAATTGATACATTTAATCTGTGTTCTTCCAGATATGTTATGTTATCAAGGGAGGAAGGATTTCTTGTGTATTTGTTAATTTATTTGCAATTGCATTTACATGCACATTCTTATTTAATTGTAATGGAATGACACTAAACCTCCTTATAAACCTGCAGGGACAGATTTATGTGTATCAGCATTGGTATATGATATTAAATCAGAACCATGCATCTAAAGCAAACATGTCAATAAGCCTGAAGTATAAAAATTATCATTTACTTAGGAATGGAGAGAGATATATTAATGCTACGTGGGAATCAAATAACAAGTTTTTGTAATTGTAACCTTTCTGGTGCAGTTATCACTGAGTGAAAACTAAGAAATGGAAAGTTCAAGGAAAAGAGAAATTTGGCAACCTTCACATAAGTCTTACTAAGGACATTTTGCAGTGCAGTAGGGTTTGTTTGTTTGTTTATTTGTTTGGGTTTTTTTACACTGTGTAATGTCTTATATCTGCAAATTAACCAGGCTTGAACCAGTACTAACAAAAACAAAAACAAAAACAAAAAAAACAAAACAAACAAAAAAAAAAACTGGCTGACTTGAAAAAGGGAAATCCAGAGAGTAACTTAGTGAAGTCAAGTAAATATGTCAATTTTCATATTTATTTTCATAGTATTATATAGAAATATTTTTGTCCAAATCAGAGGATAGCTGCTATATCAAAAGGCTTCTGCTTGCTTGTATTAATAAAGGATTATTTTCTAAAAGCACTGTCTATTCTAAATGCTAAAGAAATTATAGACAATTTTAAGACTGCTACCAATAATCCATAAAGATTTATCCCTCTGGTTGTTATAATTTTTTCCATAATTATTAAGTAAACCAAATACAAGTTTTTTTACAATATAGATTTTTGGGCATCTTTCTTAGTAATTTATTTTTTTTCTGTGTGTGTACTTCTGTATGAATTATATTGCATTTATAAATGGCACATAATTCCATGTTTGTAGATGTTTTCCACATAAACATAAACTTTTGTTAATTTATTCTGCTAAAATTCACTTGTAGCATCAGAACATCTGTACTCTTAAGATAGAAGAGTAGGAATGCAGATAATTTATGAAAGCAAAAGAGTTGTAACAGATACCAGGATGTGTACATTCTGGAATAGCTGCAATGAATGAAAGAGCGGATGTTGGACTGATTCTTTGGAGCCAGCTACTTAACTTTAGCTTTCAAAAATTGCAAAAAAACCTTCTGTATTTTGGTTAAAATGAGATACCAGAAACTCAAAGAAGTCAAATAACTTTTTTGCCATTTGTTTTTTTTTTTTGCTATAACAATAGATCAAGGGGGATTTATAATAGAAGTCAGGACATTGTGAGACATTGCTGAAAGTGCATGGAGAGTTAAAGGAAATGATGGTGTTGTCAGAGCAGCAGCTGGTATGAACTCTCCTGAATGGAATGGAGAGGTGATGTTACTTTTACAAGAGTAACAGGGTACTGCTGTGTTGGATTTTTTCTCTTAATGTATGCACTGTGGTATATTTTGCTCCTTCTTCCTTTTATTCCTAGTACTACCAGTGTGTTCCTCCACAGTACTTAGACTGTTTGACATGGGATCCTCCACTCTTTTATTACCATCAACTGTCTCTACTATTTATCGTTATACTTTTATGATTCTAAGAGACTTCTAGAGGTTGTATTGTCTCACCCAGCCCTTCTCACAAACGGCCATCTAAAGCTGGTTGTCCAGGACCCTGCCTACACAGCTTTTGAGTATCTCCAAGGATGGAGAATCCACAACCATCTGGACAATCTGTGCCAGTGCTCAGTCACCCTCACAGGATAGAAGTGTTTCCTGATGTTCACAGGAATCTCTTACTTTTTGGTTTGTGCCCATTACCTCTGGTCCTGTCACTGGGCATCTCAGAAAAGAGCTGGCTCTGTCCTCTTTTTACCCTTCCCTGAGGTGTTCAGGTACATTCATAAGATCTCCCCTACCTTTCTCTCCTTCTCTCTTCTGGTGCAAAGAGTGGCAGCTCTCTCAGCCTTTCCTATATGTGAAGTGCTCTTTGCTGGATTCTCTCCAGTGTGCCCATTTCTCTCTTGCACTAGGATGCCTAGAACTGGACAAAGAACACCAGGCATGGCCTTGCCAGTGTTGAGCAAGGAGGGAGGATCCCCTCACCTGCTGGCAGTATTTTGCCTAATGCAGCCATCAGCCTTGCAGAAAGGGCACGTTGCTGGCTCATGCTCAGCCTGGTTTCCAGCAGAACCACCAGGTCCTTTTCTGCCAAGCTTCTTTCCAGTCGTTCAGTTTCCAGAATATACTGGTGCATGGGGTTGTTCCTCCCCAGATGCAGGACTTCGCATTTCATCTTGTTAAACTTCCTGAGATTCCCATCAGCTATTTCTCCAGCCTGTTGAGGTGCCTCTGGATGGCATCATCAGCTACTCCTACCAGTCCAGTGTCAGCAGCAAACTCTCTGAGAGTACACTCTTCCCTATCATCCAAATAATTAATGAAAATGTTCAACAGTATTGTCCCTGATACTCATCCTTGGGATACATTGCTAACAAATGGCCTCCAACTAGTCTCCATATATAAGTATCTAGTACATTCATGGGCATTTAATGAATAAATAATCAACATTACAGATATACATGTAGTCATTGCAGAAGAAAACAGCTAAGACTTTAGATTCAAACTTACAGAACTTCAGGAAATATTACAATTATTTGCTTATCCTGCAGCTACTATGTGGTGCATAAAAATAATGATATTTTCCTAGATTATTGTCTTAAAGGCACACATTCCCTTAAAAAAACCCTGCTTCATTGTGATTATTCAGCTTAGTGTATGACTTTGTTTGGGGCATACTGTTCAAATCCTACTTTTTTACATAATTCTTAAGGACTTCTGCAGTTCCTAACATTAATGTTTTCCAAACATTAACTTGTCCTCTAAATGTCTGACTTGGGGCCATGATATTTAACTTTTTTTCCTAAAAATGGAATTTAAGACATGGAGAGAGACCATGATCAGAAGTACTGGCTGACTTAGTGAAAACTCAGAGAATCAGACTTCTCTTCTGCAATTTTTTTCAGTTACTTTAGTACATGAAACTGAGTGTTCAGCACTTCTTTATATCAGACAGAGCGCTTCAATCAGAAACTTGGAAATAATAAGACATAACAGGAAAGCAACCATGAAAGATATCTGATACAGGTAACGTGCTCAGCATCAAGCAGGTGTAAGTGGCAGAGGATTAGATATGGTCTCATTCAAAGAAGAATGTTTCATTGTGAAAATTTCTATTTTCCCCTCCATTCAGCTCCATTCCCTGCAAATTTTCTAGCCATCATAAAAGACAGTATTTTTTAGACAACTGTTGCCAGACTGTGGCTAACCCATAAATCAATCTATCTTGTGCATTGAGGAAGGGTACTTTCAGGGTTGTGTGAAGAGAGATGGAAAATAATTAGTCTATATGTGTAATAAATGATTTCTTTTCATATACGCACTACAATATTTTAGTATAGTTTTCTTCATTTATAACAAACAATTCTGTCCTTTGTTTACTTTGGAACACTTGACTATTATTGTTAGGTTTCTGTGTACCATTCTACAAAGATAAAAAATATATCAAATGTGGAATAAAACCATGGAGAAATAGGATCATTATGTTCCATACAGGCCTTTGCTAGGTTTGGAGTCTTTAAGAGCACCACACCACATATTTAAGAGCACACACCACATATTTAAGAGCACACACCACATATTTCAAGGATTCATGAGGTTATTAATGTGCTGTCATCCTCCATGTGGGCCAGCACTGAGTGGAGAGAATTCCAGTGGGTAGGACAGACAATGTTTAGTAGAATGGGGTCTAATTTCAGATATTTCTTTCTCATCTTTCTTATAGTTTTTCATCTTCCTAAAAATGCAACTGTTGTCCTGTGCGATCTCTGCCAATATTGTAACCAGAAATGAAAAGAAAGGAAAGCATCTCCACTGTAGCATGGTAGTAGATGTATAATTTCAGATGATAAAATCACTTACCTTGAAGACAGAGATGGCAAAAAAGCAACCCCATAGTCTCTGGTGAAATCTTTGTCTGTCTGGCTTTTCATCTCGTGTGCTTTTTCTATTTTTCCCCACCTCAGGTTTCCTTGTTCAGTTTCTGTGAATTAATTTCTTTCTCCCTATTCTGCCACTATTTCTTCCTTTCTTTATCAGAAATATGTTGCTCGGTTTTTTTTTCTTTCTTCTGGCCAAGAAGGATGAGTTCTCCAGCCTCCACTCCTGCTTCTACAACCCTTTATTTATATGTTCCTTGACCTAATCTGGCCCCGTTGGTAAGTTTCTGTGACTCAAAGGCAAGCTGTGCCCTGTGGAGTTTCACATTCTGCCTTCAAAACATGAAGGTTGTTTCACTCCTGTGAGAAAATTTCAGCTGTATAATTTTTCCTGATTCTCTGAAATTTCAGTATCATTTTGGCTGAAATGTTTTAAAATGATTTCTGCCCAAGAAACCATCAGTGTAGAAAATTTAATCCTAAATAATTTGTTTGGTGAATTTATAAGTAACTAAAAATGGACTGTTCTAATGGGAAGTATTAGGCAGTGTTAAAAATAGGTTACAATGCCACCTTGTTTTAAAGTTACTGTCATATGTATGAATAAGTATATGGTTGAATAAATGTTTTTCCTTAGATGTCCATATGCTATTAGTATTCGTAGACACTGAATTTTAAGCAGCTGACCATACCAACAGAAACAGTAGGTGACAAACTGTAGCTTTTCTAGAGTTAAACCTTAACTCCCAAAGTCAGTCCAGTTTAAGGCTACAAGTGTGACTTGCAGTAATTATGCCTGAATAAATTAATATCTCTCTAGGATAAGATAGGTTCACTTCAGCTGAATAAAAGCCTAGAAGAAATGTACCAAAATACTTCTCAGAAAATGGAGTAAGCACACAGTCATTGTCTCTGATCTCTTTTTTTTTCTGAATTATTCCATTTATTTTCTTGATTTCAAAATTTAGCATAGTTCTCTCTGTGTATGTACAGAATAGATTTATGTACATATGCACAAATTGTCATTTATTATCAACTACATGATTGCAATTGAGAAAAATGTTAAAAAGACATGAGGTTTTAATCTTAATATTCAACACTTAATATTCTGTTTATCATCCAAAAAGCAGTCCAGCTTTAAAAAGATATTTCACATCCATATATATATATTTGCACAGATTTGTGTCTCCCTTCATAATAATTTAATTTGTTAGTATTGCTAATTTGAAAGTGCAACTTTTATTCTAGCATAATCCTTAGCATTCTGCTATTGGATCAAAGCCTAAATCTAACATTTTAGGAGACAGAAGCACAGTTGGTACAGTCCAAAAAGGAAGTTCCATGGACCTACCTTCAGTCTGA
This sequence comes from Brachypodius melanocephalos, assembly GCA_013398615.1. Taxonomy (NCBI): domain Eukaryota; kingdom Metazoa; phylum Chordata; class Aves; order Passeriformes; family Pycnonotidae; genus Brachypodius; species Brachypodius melanocephalos. The sequence continues at coordinate 20,096,337 of VZSR01001854.1, read as the reverse complement.
TATGAGAGAATTTGCCTAAAATAAAAGAATCTAAGAATCTTATGCTTCCAGTTTTGCACAAATAAAAGTGTAAACTTGGAAGACAGAAGAGATGCCTCAATAATATTGCCAGTTTCCACATGGATTACTGGGAACTGTGAACGTATCTTTATATAGTGTGGTGTCAAATGGTGGTAGAGACTGGGAAGCTTGAGGTAGATGCTCCAATTTCTTTCCCGTGAAAAGACTGAGAATGAAAGTCTTTGGAAACCAGGAGTAGATGGACACATGGCAGTTCTGATTTGATATGGATAAAAGAATAGGAAAGAGAGAAGGAAAGAATATTTTATTTTTTCTACAGAGGTTTTATATATGGCATTGTGTATTTATGAGCCAAAATACAATGAAAGCCAAATAATTTAATTGCTTTTCTCGAAAGATTAAAAAATCTCTCAGGGTAGATGAATGATGTTTTTTAAAACAACATAATTTCATATATGGCAGTCAAAAGAGATTCCCTCTGCCCCTACCACTTGGCATTTTGCTGCTTTACTTGTTTCTATCTCCAGATGATGTCTTCACAAGCTAGTATAGCATGTTACTGAAATGCTGACTTGCTCATCTGCCAAAAGGTTGTGCTTAGGTGATGGGTCATTTCTGTTCCTAGTGATGATTACAAATAAGGGGAAGCAACAGCAGGTGGTTACATTAGGAAATTATACCAGTTGTGGTGAGGATCTTGCTT
>VZSR01001854.1:20064168-20095560 GCA_013398615.1 Brachypodius melanocephalos | reverse complement strand
CTGAGTAGCCTAACAACACCCAATGAGCTACATATTTCTGTATTAGTTTTCCGAATAAGGAAATAGTTTTCATTGTTACTTTCTTCCTCACTCCCAAACACATTTTTCAGCTCCTGTTTTAAGAGAATTTGGCTTTCCCATTTTTAAGACTTTTTTTTGCAACCAGAGAAAGCTTCTTATGACACTTCTTAAATAGAGCAATACTGACATCCATTGGTTTAATCTTATGTGACTATTTCTTAAATCTCTTCTAACTAGTGTACACATAACTGTCCACAGTATCACAATGAAAGGATTGAATTTGATATGATCCAAGGAGGATTGTGCTAAGTCCAATTTGGTGTATTAGAAACATGAAACCAACGCAGATTAACTCCATGAAAAGAAACACATTGCAAAATGTGAAGTCCAAATACAATGACAAGTCCAAATAGAATAAAAGCAGGCATCACAAGTACCAACTGGGGAAAAAAATTAATGAGGAATTAGTAGTGATGCTGAATTTTTTTAGAACCTCTGTAAATGTGAAAATACTTAATTTTATGTGAAGTGTCTTGTTTTGTGTTAATCATTAGGCAAAATAGTGAGGTGTGAGGCAAAATGTTATTAATCTAACAGAAAAAGCAGTTCAATGAAGAAAATAATTACTCCCTGGTTTCATCTCAGCCCTTGAAGGTTTTCCTTTAACTTGGCAGCATGCTATTTTTTAAAATAGACATATCTTTTATAAACACTGCTGTAAGACCACTGGTGATACAATGAAGTGGTTACATTTAATGAAGAAAAAAACACTCCACAAAAGTGGAGGTGTTTTCAATGTTCATTATTACGGCGAGATGAGGCTTAGCCTTCCAAACCAGAGAACCATTCTGGCAGCGAAGGGAGGGCGACAGGCTTTCACACAAAAAAAAAAAAAAAAAAAAAAAAAAAAAAAAAAGCTTTCCGTTCGCTGTACCCTCCCACCGCATTCACTTGCAAATCACTGTGTGCTCGGGAAGACTGCACTTCCCCGGGCTCCAACCTTCCCAGGGTAAGTGCTGCAGCTCCGGCAGCAGCGCCTCGCTCCCTCCCGCTGCCCTCCGCGGAGGGAGAGAGAGAGGGGTGCGTGTGTGAGTGTGTGTGTGAGTGTCTGTGCACGCTGCCTGTGTGTCTGTGCCTGTCGTGGTGCGCCTCGGCTTTTGTGGTGTGGGTTTTTTGGGTTTTGTTTTTTTTTTTGTTTTTTTTTTTTTGTTTTTCGTAAATCAGAAGCTCTGAATGAAAGCCAGTCGGAGGGAGAGCTCCCCCTTAGCTTCGGTTCCGGACTGTCCAGAGTTAAGTGACGCTGGGAGAAAAAGCCTGAGTTAGATCCAAGTAGGATCAGTCTTAAAAAATAACAGGAGGAAACTGACCAAAAAAAGGGACTCTAATAGCTCGTTTTTCTCTTGGGTTGGGGTGGACACTACTTCACTTTCTCAGCAAAAGGTAGGAACCTTTCTTATTTTCTTTCTGTTGATGGTATTACAGTTATTATATTAGAGCAGTGTGTTGTTTAATGCAATTCGTGTATTTGTTCTACCTTATACAACTTTTTGCATTTTATAAATATGCATCAGAAGTAATGAGACAAGGGATAGGAAATAACCGCTGTGCATTTTCTCCTCCAAGTAAACCCATATCATCATATGCATTCAGGATTGAAACACTAAGCTTTTTTCCTTTTTTTTTTTTTTTTTTTTTTTTTTTTTCCTTCTCCTACTAAGCAGGCTGTCTCTTGAGCAGCAGTTTCCATCTATAGTCAGTTCTTGCAAATTCAATATGGGGGGAACAAGTCTAATTGGATTGAAAAAAGCACAATGTTTCATAGTGTAACAGTTATGAACATAGCATGAAACATGCACCTACGTGCCCTCACTTTCTGTATACCTGTGCAAGTCTGTTGCAGCTTTCACCGTTAATTGTTCTGCCCTGGATTGAATTTCAGAATAATTATCCACACTCACAGAAGATGTTTCTTATGAAGGAAATCCCTGTGGAGAGGGATAGCAGAGTGGATACAGGCAATATTTCAAATATCTGCATGGAGCTATATGCACACAGATGGGGAAAAAATTTGCCTGGTTTGACATTTCAGTAAAGGGGGAGTGGAGGGAGAAGGGAAAACCAGGGGATAGAAGGGAAAAGGTGGAGGGAGAAAAAATTCGGTCTGCACCTGTGTGAGCATTTATTGTCACTGCTGCAATAAAATCCATATTTGATGTGGTGTTAAATTAATTCAGCACAATACAAATCCAAATCCATGCTCCCAACTACTAACTATTGATGGCATTGTCAGCTGCATAAGAAATTTTCAATAGGCTCATACTGTACATGATACTAGTTGCAGCTGTAAAAATCTAACAGCCCTTCAGCTTAGGAGAATGCATCTACACGTGCAATCAGTGACAAATAGCAACCAGCATTTTAAAACGGACCTATCATCTCTGTTGCTTCCACACAAATGGAGCTGTTGCCTATAATCTTTGCCTTTCATTTCAGTAAAAGCCTCTGTATTATCCCAACAGCACTCCCATTGCTTTGAAGGTATTTTTTTTAATTATACAACTTGTTGTGCATGTATGTGTGGATGTGTGTGTGAGTATGTGCCCAGTGTGAGGAAGTAGGTCTGTAAAAAGAGTGTCTTTTTTTTTTTTCTTCTTCTTTTTTTAAAGGTAGTAGACTTTAAATGTACATGGTGATATTACTGGAGGAGAAAAGCAGAGAGTGGGAGAATGGAACATACTTCTGAATCTCTAAATCCTTTTCACATATGCCATTTACTAGGAATATTACAAGTCTGATACTAGGATTTATTGAGATTTTTACAGCTACACAATTTTTTTTATTAATTGCTTACCTTTTGAATGTAATAGCAGTCTGCTCTTTTAGATGAGGAAATGAAAGAAGGAACTTAGGGAACTAAGGAAAGCAAGAAGGAAACAGGTTATCTTCCTCAAGAGTTGAAACCCAGCTATTTAGAGTCAATATGGATTTATGTCAAGAGAGGAATACTTCTTGGATTATCAACTCTTACTCTAGTTTGGGCCTGAGGGACTCTTGTAATATTTTTATATACTTTGTTACATAAAAGTATGAATGAATGGGTAAAAAATTCTACAGCAATTCCTGTTAATTTTAATTTCCATTTATGTCTGTGGTTTTTTATGTGAGTGAGAAGAGGATGTTGTACACTTAAATAGGAACACTGAAATGCCTGAAGAGTGTTGATTATAATGAGTATATCTAAGCTGAAAACTGATCCTGATTATTTGATTTTTTTTGTTACTTTGGGTAGCATTAGAAAATATGTCCTGGCTACTTGCCTTGCCAACCATTTATATTTATAATACTTAAACAGTTTGTGGAAAAGAAAATAGCAAAATACATCTTAAAAACTGTATGTAGAATCTTATATATACCTAAATTGTCTTGGTTTGGCTTTCCATTAGAGTAAATGAGTATAGATACACTAAAACTTCACACTTGCATGTTCTCAATAGACAAAGGATCTGTGAAGAATGGTGAAATACTGAAATGTGCTCACAGTAGACACTGTGACTACTGTTCTTTTCTGTGCTTAGCAATAGCTGAAAAATGCAGGAAAATAATGTTGCATGTGAAGACAAATGAGTGCAGAACTAATTAGATGTAGAGAGAGATTAATAAAAAACACATCTAGACATACAAAGCAGTATACAAATTTCAGCTAAGTAATGGGGTTTTTTTTTCCCTTGTTAAATAATTAAATGTAAAAGTCAGAAAAGGTTAATTTGGAGATAATATCTGCTTCTGATTGTGAGAGAGCAATTTCCTGATCTCAACGTGATTTCCCAAGGAAAGAAATGAATGAAATAGAGCCTGTCTCATCTGGATAATTCTGTGCAAGTGATTTCTTTTTTGGTTCTGCTAACCATACTTGCAGGCTGATTGACAAGGAGTATAATTTTATACCCTATCATACCACTAGGTTTCAGCACTGGTACAGGGGGTCAAAGTAGGATTAAACTCTTGAATAGTAGGAATGGGGTGAATTTGGGGTTATGGTAATATTCTTTTTAATTCATTCATCATTATTATCACCTGAAATCATGTTTGTGAGCACCATGGTGTTTTAACTGGACTTCACAATATGTCCTTCACAGATTTGAAAAAACCTGCTCTATGGCTAATTCTTTGACATTATTATTAATTATATGACCTACAGAAATAGAAGAAAACCACTGTTTATTTGGGCAGAATATAAGGGTGTGAGGAACATTTTGTGAGTGACTTCAGGGAATCACATGAGTATTTGTTCTGTATTACCACTGAATTTGCTATGGGCTTTTTACTAACATCATATTTGATACATCATTTATTACAAAAGAGGAAAACTGAAATTAGAAAAGTGAAACCCATCTTCTCATGAGCAGTTTAAATATGCCTGAATAAAACACTATGAAGGGTGACTCCACTGCACGTAAGGATGCCACATCATAGCACACTTTCATTTGCTCTGAGTAGTATGTAACTATCAATGAAAGCTCTCAGAAACTAAAGGTACAGTTCACTGAAACATTAGGTGATCAAAAAGCATACATGCTGCACATCCTGCACTTTCAAATCTACTAATGTGAACACTTGCTTTTTGGGAAAAAAACCCTAATTCCTCTATTGTCTAACTTCTGGTAAAACTTAAAAGCAAAAAGAAAGAAAAGAAGCAGCAATGGTATTCTGAGCTCTACATGTTCTCCAAATCTCTCTTTTGGCCAAGAAAAACTCCTATATTAAAAGTTAATTGTTTCTTGCTTCCTGGATTTACATCTCTTCAGCTTTGAATCCTTGGCATGGCGACTTCCATAACTTGCCTATTTCTGTGGGTTAACGACTCTACAAGAGAGTAATAGGAAAAAAAATCATCATCTCTGGGAGCTGTGCATATTATAGTTACCAGGTTGCATTATTGCACATACAAAAAAAAAAAAAAAAAAAAATCAGCTGAACCTGAACACTTTTGTATTCTGTTTTCATCTGGTGGGAAGCCAGAACACCACCCAACCAAAGGCTATTTAATATGTGGGTGATCTGGCAAAAAAATGCCAGTTGAAGCCTTATGCACATTTTTTTTTACATGCAGTCTTGATTATTGAATGTCAGAGACAATTACCTCAAATGTGTGTGTGTGTTTACAGTTGAGGTAAAACAGGGACAACCTTTGTCTTAAACAGAGCTTGCATTCTAGGAAGCAGGATACTGTAAAATTTCTTTCTTAATTTAATTCAGCCTTTTATTACTTGACTTTTTCTGCTAGCCCCTCTACCGTTTCTTGTCTTTATTAACTTAGATGAAATAGATTATGTTTATCACTTTTTATGTTAAGGAAGTGTGTCCAGCAGGAGGCATCAAGGTCTAGTAGCATCTCAGAGGTACTTCCTACCTTGTCACAGGGCATCTGCTCTGGGATATAAACTCAAGTCTTCTATCTGGAAGTGTGTACCATGAACCAACAGGCTGCATTGGGGAAATACAACAATTTAGGAAGTTAATTGCATGTAATGAAAAGCAACATGGGAGGTGTCCTTCTTAATATTATTCCCATGTGTGCATAATTCTTCACATGATGGGTTTTTTTCGTAACTTTATTATAGCATCTCTTAATAGGAACTCAAAGTGAATGTTGAACCATACTTAAAACAGTAAAGAATCATGTAATGAAGAGAGCATGTGTGTGTGCTTATGTAAAGATAATGATTGAAAAAATTACTTGAAAATAGATGTTTTCAGAATTCTGTTGCTCAAAAGCTACAACTCTATTCTTCTGTTTTCTAAGAAAACCAAAGAACCAAACCCTCTTCAACTATTTTCGCATGAAGAACTGTATGATACATATGAATGTATATACATGTATATTTTACTGCTAATATTCCATCACCTACCACATTACAGATTGGGTTTGTTGTATCACCCTATTGCAATGTTTTGCATTACAACATAATGAACATGACATACCACCTCTTACTCAGACCAGAGCATGGTCTTCAAAGATGACTGCAGTCCTCAGGAACTCTGCAGTGCTATAATATCCAGATTTTTTGAACATGAAGAATGCATACCAATGTAATTTGCAGTACTATTAGCAAGACTCAAAATGCTGTGTCCCAGAGGACCATTAATTTTTCTCCCCCAAACTAACATAAAATAAATATATATAACTGAACTTTTTATTACATGCATGTGTCTACCACACTTCAGTAGTTCAAGTATTTCCATCTGTTTAATGTATGCAAAAATTATTTTACTAATTGTCATACTCTTCCAATATCAAGCACAAATAAAACAGAGATATACCTGTGTCTAGGAAACAGAACTGTACATTCTGTCGTTAGTTCCTCTAAGTATCACAGCCTTAATCAAGAGAGTTTTGAATGTTTCATATTTTATACAAAAGGCAAAATACTTGGAGTAAATCTATGAGTTTTTAAATGAGGGTGAGAAACGATATAAGAACCCAAATATGTGTAATTATTGAGAATACAGGGAGGATGGTTGAATTTATTCTGGTTCTAAGAATTCCAAGAAAAAAATATCCCTTAAATGTATCAATTCTTTTCTCTTTGAAGTAGTGACCTGTCATTTCCTGATGCCTTTTCCGTGGTGATTGGAACTGGGAATCATAAATGCACATTCATTTTATCTCTGTGTCAGCAGAAAATTAGTTAACAGTAGACATTTAGATTAGATATTAGGAAGAAATGCTTTGCTCATAGAGTAATGAGGCAATGGAACAAGTTTTCCAGTGAGGCTGTGGATATCCTATCCATACTAATGGGTGGCATCCCTGCTCATGGTAGGAGGGGCTTGGAACTACATGATCTTTCAGGTCACTTCCATGACACTTTCTATGACTCTGTGATAAAATCTCATTGATTCTATACATCATGAAAATTATAGATAATATATTTACTAAAAGTTTACATGTGCTAATTAGATTAATAAGATTTAATTCTTAAGATCATGTTGGGTGCATATTTGCTTATTTGTTTGTTAAATGTTGAGGTTATTCAGAAGATGATCTGGTCTTTCAGTTTTTAGAAATAATTGTGAGACAAACCCCAAGAAAAATAGAAAGAATAGAAAGGAAAAAGCCCAACTGAATATGTTTTACACAAAAAATCCCCAAACATGATGAATTGAAGCAAGAGAATGACAATATTTCAGTTCTTACTCCTTTCCACATGTAAGAATAATTTTTAATAAAAAAATCATGCAAATAATCTTTTACAAAAAGTTTACATCATGCTTTAGATCATATTTTCATTGTGAGTACAAATACTTCTTAATTTTTGGTTTCTTTCATTTAGTATGGGAGAGAGTTTTTACATGTCAGTACCATTGCATGCTATATACTTTTTTCATTAATTATAATTTTGATTCTGTGGCATAAGCTATGCAGAGCTACTAGCCTGCTCTCCTGACTTTCTGCTAAAAAATTAAAGCACTGTTAATCAGAATAGTCTTGTATTAAGTGGTAATAGTCTAGACCTCAATTTATGAATGGGTTAATGGGGTACACCTAAATAATTTGCAGCCAAATAAAAAAAAAATTCCTTGCTTCTGAGATTGCAGAAGCAAGACATTTCATTATGGCATGAAATATGTTTTAAGATCTACTTAAGCATATTACATCCAAGTTCACTAAATAAACTTCTGCTTCCCACTTCCCATTGCCATGTTTTAAATACTATTTTTGTCTTCTAATTCTGTTTCTCTCAGGGATAGTTTCCACAGTCTTTTGGCAGAAATTTCTAGTGTCGATAAAAGAGTGGGATGTAGAACACTATCGTGAGAACCATTTTAGGGAAGTGTGCTTTTTCCCCTCTGTTGGACACAAGTTGTTTTCTGACATTATCATGTGCTCTTTCCCTTGTGAGAGCATGGTGCTCATGATGAAGATAGCACTGAAGCAGGCATCTTGGTTAAAATGGGTGGAGAGTCCCAGGCATGTTAGATACATTTTGCTCTTTCCATGTCTTGGGGGCATTTTAGTAAGTTTCCGATTAAGAAGTTAAAAGCAATTGTGCTATGTGTTACTGGAACTACTTTCTTTCTTTTTTTTTTTTTTTTTTTCTAGTAGTCACAACTGAATGGAACGTGAATAGATAGAGGTAGATGGATTTTCCTCTCTAATAGTACCCTTTTATAAAATTGCTTGTACTATTCCTTCAAACTTCCCTTCTTAAGTGGTTTGAAACCAAATAGTATCCTGATTTGTCTAATTAAGTTGAGAAAACCCTTATTAAGGTGGAAATGTATTATTTGTTTGTTTGTTTACTAATTTATATTATTTAGAGAGTCTTTAATTATTCTGATCTCCAGAACAAACTGATCTCTTCTCTAAAATTTAAGCACATATGTGGAATATTTGTACAGGATGGAAAATTAAGACAAAATCATACATTTCTTCTTTCTTTCCTTGATTAGCAAGACATCTAAGTCACTCTGAAGCACATGTGCTATTTGTGAATATGTCCTAACTGGCTTGTTTTCTCCAGGTTTTTATTTGAGGACAGAATAATGAGAATTAGAAAAGGAAAAAGAACTAAGACATAGTGCATTGTATTAATAATCCCATTAAAGTTTTGATGAGCATAAATCTTCTAGACAATTTGAGATTCTATAATGTGACTAAAAAAGGTCACTAAGCTTGAGATATTCTAAACTGGATGCCTAAAATTTTGTGACAGTGGAGGACAAACCAATTATTCAAGCTATGAAATCAGAAGGTTTTTTTTTTTTTTTTTTAATACCAGTATAAATACATTTCGCTGCTTTCAGGGATTTAAATTGTATTTGCCATACCGTACTTTAGAACAGAACTTACAAATGAGCTTTTAAGTTTTCACTTCTAACAATAGCCACCTAGCTGGAGTTAAAAACCAGTGATAAAGATCAAAGTAGTTCAGTCTTCTAAATTACAGGACCAAACCCCTTGTGTTAACAGAGCAGTGAGTCTTGTTAAATTTCAGGTTATGTACATTCAGGAGAGAAAATACCTCCCATTTCCTTTCTCCATGGCTGCAGCCATCAAGATCCAACCAGTAAGTGCTTGTGCCTGTAGGGTCTGAGGTTGTTCTGCCACTTGGGCAGGCTGTGAAAGTCAGGGCTAATGAGATAAAAGCAGCCTAGGTGGATCAGTCCCACAGCTGCCAGTGAAATGGTTCCGGCTGAATCTCTGGGAAAGCACCCAGGCAGTTTTGCCTTAGAGGTATCCATGACTGTGGGGTCATTTTAGTGATGTGACTGGTTCCTTGTTAGTCTGGGTGTGCTGGCTGGAGTCCCTTTCTAGTTCTAATATATTAAAATTTCTTCTTTTTGCACAAAAAAACAAACCCCCCCCCCCCCAAAAAAAATAACAACAACCACCAAAAAACCCTCAAAAACAAATTAACAAAAAAATCCACCAAAAAAACCCCACAAACCGTGTGGCCTGGAACTAAAAAATTAATTCCTGGACAAGTTCAGAAGTTATTTATTTATCATTATAGTGGATTAAAACTGGAAGATTAGTTCTGAGGAAAACGAAATGAAATAAAATGTGATGTCATAATGGCATGATGATAGCAAAAAAAAGAATACTTTAAAGTGTTCAGTTCTATCTAAGTAAACAGAATTCAACTTGATTCTAATGTTTAATCAAGCGCTGACTTCTCAAGGGCAATCCATTAGTACTTTAAAATATATGAGCTGAAATGAAGTGATGTGTAGAAAAGAATATTTAAAGGTAGCTTAATATGTTTCTGTACAATCAGAGACACTGGCAATGAAGATCAGGACAACACTGATGCAAATACCTTTTATAATATTGCCTTTTTTTAAAGAAAAATCTGTAGTGATGTGAAATTTGCTGAGGAATTTGTAGTTTTATTTTCTGAAATTCTTGGTTTCTTTCTGGTTGGAGGTTATGAACCATTTTTTAATAGTAGCTTTCCTGAAATGTTAATGTGTAACATGAAATAATTGCCAGTGAAGTGATTATGGATTGAATTTTTTTGTCATACATGAGACTGTGGGGTTTGGTTTTGGTTTGGTTTTATGCCGTTAGTCCACTGCAAGCTGTTCATGTCATATAATAATACTCTTCATACAAGATGAGGTTTTGTAGTGGGAACAGAAATGCATTCATTTGACAATATGATATCCTATAAGATACAAACAGAGTTTTTTCACCTTTCACAGTTTTTTAAAGAGCTCACTAAATTTGAGACCAACTTTTTTTAAAATTGCATTTGTGAGGAAAAAATTAGTGGAGTAAAGGAATAATTCATAATGCATAAGTTGCTGAAGTTTCATACATTTTCTTTAGGGGAAACTATACATTGTTGATGGTTTTGGAGTTTTTTTTTTCCCTTGTGTCTGTTCAGTTTTTATTAATATACTGCATATGCTTTTAATTCCCTGTCCTATAGAAGAAATATATAATTCTAAATGTCCACAACTAGTTCTTTGCAATTTGTAGGAAACTTAAGCTTTAGTATAACAATTTTTTCTCCATTAACTCTGTGGTAAGTCTCTACATTTCAGTAGTTTGTCAAAGTAAGCAGAATGATATTCATAACTTGCAAAACTGAAAGTCAAATACTGAAGACATTTCTTGTGCAATTCCCTGAAAAATGTTCCTTTTTTCAGATGGGAACCTGAGGAATGCAGATATTTTTAATCTTTTGGTGCCATCTCGTGGCAAGAGGATAATTATATGAAACAAAGAGAGCGTCTTTTCAGCACATATTTTCTAAGCTTAGCAAAAATATACCTTGCTTTGGTGATATATATGTATGTATGAATTTTAATAGGGACTGTAAAATAACAAACCAATTCATGCATAGGACAAAGCTATCTTTGGTTTTTGGTTTTCTTCCTTTTAAGAGCCTATAATTATCGATTTGAGAAATCTCAGAAAAATTGACTGTCATTACCACATAGAAATAGATTTTTAGTCTGCTGCATTAGATCTCTGTAGCATACTTAACTGGTTCAAGGCAATTGTCAATATATTTTTATTGTAGCAGTGCATTACATCTCTGTAGAATACTTTAATACTTAGCCAGCTCAAGGCAATATTCACTTCAGCATCCTGTAATGTTTAACAGAAAGCCAGAGTCTGTGATAGCATTCTTGTTTTTCATTTTATTTTCTGTTTTTGGCTTGGGAAAATTCATATGAACCTACATCCAAAAAAAGAGCAAGAACAGCACAGAAATGTGGTATATTTTCCTGGGATTTTCACTGGGATTCAGAGAAATGAGTAGTTTTGTTCTGTACTAAATAAATACTAGCTTAATACCTTGAGGTTTAAGGATAATGCCAGTAGGTATCTGCAATCAGTACAGATCACATACTTGCTCAGTTTCTGCAGGAGTTTTCTTCTATACGATAGTCCATATTTGCTTACTTATATCTAATTTCCAGTCTGATGAAAGTTTCTAGATACAAATATACTATTCTCTGTAAAGAGCTGGAAAGAGAATCAAGATATCTCTCCTACTTTTACTTAAGGTGGGGGTTCTCATTCTTTCAAAAGTAAGGATGTTTTTACTCCTGAAAAAAATTAAAATTATAGTCTTGTTCAAAAAATTCTAATTTGCTGTAGTTATTGAAAATCTATGTCAGATTATTACTTTGTGAGTTATTATATCCTCCCAGCTGAAGGAGGAAATACTATCAATCAAAATTAATACCAAATGAGAACACTGTTTTGAGATCTCACCTTTTCTTTTAATGTCAGATAATTCCATTAATTTCTCTACACATGACCAATACTGTCTGTGTACTATATGCTTTCTACATTTGTACAGAAAATAAAAATATTAGAAGGATAAAAATTCAAGATGTATTTTCTAGCAATTATATGGTAAATATTGAAATGTTAGTCACTAGACTATGATTTTCAATAAGCAATCACTAGCTGAAGTACCACTGTGATAGGTTCAATGTACTATGATAAATCAGTCAACAGGTGAAGCATTCATTTTTATTGGTTAGCGATTATATGATTTCTCTGATTAGGGTTAGCTAAAGATAAAACTCACTTGCTTATCAGCTAGAATGGAGACATGAATCATAATATTAATGTAATCAGATACAGAATTTCAACTGTTTTATACAGGTATGTGATAATGTGATTATTTCCTCCTCATCCCAGTAAAACTCTCTTAACATTTAAGTATTGAATACTTCTCTCTCTTTCTATATCTGCCTCCTGTAAAATTTACAAAATTAAAGTGATGACTTAACAAAAGAGTTGCAATTGCTCATTCCAATGAACTGACAGGATGTGAATTTCCTTACAAAAATGATAAATCTAAATATGTGTCATAGTTTTAATAGAAACATGGACAGAAAGCTTAAGGCCTTACAAACTAAATCTTAAAAAACTTTCTAGAAAGGTATTTACCAACACTGTATCTTCTTACCTTCTAATTCTGGATTAATATGCATTTGTTTATCCATATCAGTGTAGTTTTCTTTCTATTACATTTAATACAAACTTAGTACAGAATATTTTAAAGAATATTAAAGAGGAGGGAAATAGAATTCTGTCATATGTTTTGAGGGGGGTTGGTTAACTTTAGGTTTAAGGCATTTTCTAAAAGCTTCAGCTAAGGCAGTATGCTTCACCTGAAACACAGAATGAGATGGGCAAAAAGGCAAGCACAGGTACAGAAAGATGATGCAGCATGTCATAAGTCACCAAAGAGAAAGTCTCCGATGAGATGAGATTAAGAAAATTTGCAGACAGTGTTATACGGATAAGAGGGAGGTAAAATCAGTTTAAGGGATAAAAAGAATATGTAGACAGGAAAATATATTAGAAAGATGAAATAACTCAATCAATGTCTTCTTTGAAGTTAGGGAGGAAAGAAGAAACATGGTCAATTGAAGTGATTCTTCCTATTTGTGGAGCTTCTGGAGGTGAAAAGTTAATGATTTTGTTATTATCTTCAGAAAAGCCTGCAAATAGGTATAGCACAGTTTCAGAATACATTTTTAAAAAAAATTGCTAGAATCTCCTTATCTCTATTGTAAAATTCCTTGTATTCCCTTTCTTCAAATTGCACCTGTTGAACAGGTCTTTGAATCCCTGTGTGCATAATTTAGTTAGAAATTTAGGTAGGTAAATACATTATTTATGCTGGAAACTGTTGGATCCTGTATATAAAGGGGAGACTGAAAAGTGTCTGTCACTGAACTTGTCTAGATGATCAAAAGGAAAAAATGCTTTTTAAAACCCTTTCTGGGGTTAGTCTGTCAGATAAGGCTGATTGCTGATCTGTGGAACTTGTGTATTTAGTGTGTACTCCTGACTGTCAAAATTATTTATATCTAGTTTGACGACAAGTTTGTCTAAGCAACACATACCTAAGCTGTGGCAGTGAAAGAAAAAAAAGTCATCCTGCTGTACAACTGCAGTAGTAAATAACTGACATGTTTCAGGGCCCACAAGTCTACAGAAATTTTAAGCAAGACATAAAGGTGACAAAAGCACAGGTTCCTGACAATCATGGGTGCTGTTCTTGCAGGCACAATGTAGCTGTGCCATCTTTTCAGACTCCTGCAGAAACAGTCTGAGTCAGAGTTTGTAGCTATGACTTTGTCCTTCGGAGATCACAGTTCTCAGGACAAACTGGCAAGGGTTATTCCAGTAGAAAAAAAGAACCGCAAAATTAAAAGTAGTGACACTGATATGTAATTTTTGCATTTAGGTTAAACTTGTATTTGTTAAAGTAAACTTGATTGTTTTCTTGTGAAGATAAACAGAGAAGCAGATATATTATCTACAAATAAAGCACTTTTTTCCTTCCCTACCTTTTACAGTGTAGAAATAATTTAAACTAAGTTATGAATGTTGAAATAAGACAAAAAATTAAAATTACCTCTTATCTCTTATGTGATGAAATCAACATGCTTCAGAAATAAAATGTGTTTTCCCACAATGGATTTATATTCTTCCACTCTGATGTAAAGCACTATGACAGACTGTCATGGGAATAGCTGTCAGGCTTTAGTGTTGTTAAGAGAATTCAGGAAGCAAAAGGCAAAAGGAATTGTAATTCCTTATAAATGGGGGAGAAATTTCCAGCCTTAAGAAATTTTAAAACATATTTTTCACTTGTTTAACCATAATTTTAATAGCCTCACAATGTCTTGTGCAAGATAGAAACTAAATCCTCGTGTCTCTAGAAGTGTCTCTCTAACAGTATTCAATTAAATTCTCCTTAGCTAAAGGAAAAAAATACCTTTATCTCCAGATATTCCAGAAGCCTTTATGATAGTTTTAGACCAGGCTACAGCTCTTTTCTGGCTCCTTAGGAGTTTGTGACAATTGATTTATATGAGAAAGGAATGGTGATAATGATTGGCTCTCCTGTTTCTTTTTTGTTAGTCCACATTGCTAGCCACAAGGACTTCACAGATTTTGCACTTTGAAAAGACCATATTAGTCTGTCTTGCCACTCATTCAAAAAAAAAAAAGAAAGAATGCTGAAGGAGATTAAGTAAGAGTTAATCTGCCTCTTTCTGTGTGTTCTGGTACTTTTCTGAAAGGCATTTTGGTTAACAGCAGCAGTCAGGTGCTCTTGTCAGTTAGGCTATGCTTGAAATGCTGGGTGCTCGCTCTGGCGGAAGAGTCATGCATGTGAAGAACCAGCGGACTCAGGGCTGGGCAGCACTGCAGAAGCTCCTCGTTGTCAGTGGATTTCTGATGCCCTTCTGGTGATAACAGGGAAGGAGTTTGCCTCCAGGAAGCACTGAAAGCTACCTCTTACTATGTATTGCAAACCTGGAGTTTATGTGCAGAAAACGACAGAAGTTTGAGGGCCAGGCATGTTGATAAACTCACCTGCTTCTGTGCAGGGGAGATCCCAGCATTTCAAAAATTATTTAATCCTGTTTTTAATTTCCATTATTGTTGACAGGATTTGATCAGATATACAAAGTTTAGCACATTTATTTTTTTTTTTTTTATATTGCTCAGATATGCACACACTTGTGCTTTGGGCAACTTTGTCCCTATACAAAGCTGTGCCTTGTCCTGAGACTAATTTTCTAGCAGAAAATAAGAATAAAACAGCTCTGTATTTCTGAGGTTAACTTTTTCTAACTTTCAGCTAACCATCAACCTTACATATTTTTCTCAACTAGTGCTTAGTAGTACTTTGTTCAGAACTTATAATTTTTCAGACACTTCATTGGTTTCTACCCTAATTTTATTAAAAGGGTAATTTTAATTGCTCACATAATTCCTAGAAGGCAGTGACTTTTTTCACCGCCTTTCAATGATGTCCAATAAGTATTTGTCAGGAAGTTGATTTAATTGATTTAAGGATCACAATGAGCAGCCTGCTTTAGTAATGAAATGAAGGGGACAGTTGGAATGATAATTTTATAGAGAATCCACATGATCAGAGCTTGTCCTGGAAGAGAAGTGCAAAATGAGAACTTGCACTGAGCTGAACATTCTTATTGCCTAGGAAGTGCTCAATTGCACTTTTGCTTCAGGGTACATTGAGCAGAAATTTTTATATCCAAGGCAATATATGGAATTATATATTTAATAGAATACTAATGAGTTACCTCACTGAAATACTACAGTGCTGTAAGTCAAACACTGCCAAGAATTTTAGAATTATTAAATCTTCCACATAAGACCATAATATAAAATTATTAGGGAAATCAAATTTTAAGCTTTTTTACTACATATATATATCACTTCTAGAATTTTAATGATTGTTATATTTTCCTTTATGTGTTTCTGTATATAAAATTTCCAAAATTATAAGAAATATTTTTGTAATGATACTTATTCCAATGTGGCACAGTTTTTGATCAGTGTCTTGATTTCTGTGCTGTGGGGGTACTGATAATTTGAAATTTCTTTTATGTGTCATATTCTTTTCTTTGGACATTCTTCTTATGTTCATTGCTTCTCACTTCACGTTTCCTGTCAATCACAGATGTTTATCTTTCATCTGTATGATGTACCATAGCATATTAGCAACTGAATGTTTTGAAACTCAATTAACAATCGAGTGCTTTGAAACAATTGGTGCTTGTGAAAAAATGGTTTTCTGTGACAGGCTGAAAGGAGCCTGAAGTCCTCTGTGAGAAACTGTGTTATGTAGCTAAAACATAGATCACTGCTTTTTTAGCATCAAGGTATATTAATTTGGGCATACAAAACTTCTGCTCTAGTGGGTTGGTAAGTAATGTCATACCTCTTGCAGGTATACCCTTCCTGGGCTGTATCACCAGGGTCCACAAAAATTGGCTAAACTTGAACAGACCTAATTGGTGCAGCAGTGCCCTGAAACCATGTAAGAGACCATATGGCACAGTAGCAAGGAGAAACATTAAGAAATTGTTCAGACATCAACAATCATGTGATAAGTCCCTTTACATCTATCCATAAGAAAAGACTATCTCTAGGTATCAGCACACACATACAGATTATTCTTGGAGACACTATCATACTTTGCTTACAAATATATTTTTCCTAGTGTTTCTTCAGCCTTCTGCTAGTTTTTTAACATTGATTTTATTGTGTACTTTGGTGCTTTTAAGAATATTCAACGCTATCAAGGGTGTTCATGATGTACAGCTATAGTTCCTAGATAATTTTCAGTGTATAAAGGCTATTATTTAAGAAGATTTAATTAACGATAAAGAAAAGTCACGTTTTATCATGTATCAGTTATTAGCTACTAATAGGTATGCAAAGTAATGGGGTTATTGGGCTGCAGCAATGTTTGTGCACAGGCACTGACCTCTTATCTACTTCTGCATTGCCTGGCTGTTTGCAAAACAGCAAAGGCTTCAGAGCTGCTGAAGAGCTTTAGGCTGCTTTTCATTCATTTAATATATTATGATTAAAGAATACAGCCACCGCCACCCCCAGACTATATGCACTCTGCTGAGCCTATAGTCCTGTTACCTCCTAGAAATGCATGTTTTATGGATGCTTGGGCAGCACGTGGAGATCATTTAGTGACATGTAAATTAAATCATAATTCCATACCTGGTGGGGCTTTTTGTGTTTTGAACTCAAACAAAACTAACATTCAGTATTTAGCCTAGAGAGGGAGCACTGCAATTACCATTGTATAGAAAATAAAACTTAAAATCGGGTCTTGATTATTTGGGATTATCAAAAATTATGAAATACAGTTATGAGTGTATAGATGTGGAAGACAGCATTCTATATCAGTTTCATCTTGGGAATTTTTCCTAATAACTGGGCTGCTTTGCATATAATCTCTGGGGTTTTTTCTTTGTAAACACATCCTGGTGGGATTTGCTTATCCTCTTCAAAAGCCTTCCATTTCCTTTAGGTCCTGTGCCATAATGTTTGTGGAAGCATTGAAAAAAAATTGTTCATGGGGGAGAATGAGGATGTCTAAGAACCAGGATGTCAAAGCTGAGGTGAAACACATGACCCAGGGTACCTATGATGTACAGTTCTCTGAAGATGTGCAGCTTTACCCATTTAACACTACACATGAGTGAAAAGCAAACAAAATCTCTCTATAATGTGTCAGGTTATATAATGGGTTTCCAGCACTAAGTAAGACCTATGTAAACTGCCAAGCTTAGGTGCTTGGATTTTCTCATACTTTTGGAAGTCTTTCTATGAAATTGTTTGTATGGAAATATTGTGCCCTAAGGCTCAAAGATAAGGCATTTGTAAAACTAAGACTGGGCAACAGATCACAGAGTTTAGAAATAACTTGTCCTAACTCAGGTTTATCCCTGTCCACTGGCTATGTATTGTATTTATATGCTTAAGGACAATAACATGGCAATATATAATAAAATAAATCTGGGAACTTTCAAGTCTGATGAAGTAGTTTGCAAATTTAATAAAATGTTGATTTTTTAAATTTTTATTTCAAGAAATTTTCTACAAACAATATTGTTTTGTTTCCTCTGCTTCTTTCCATCACAGTCTCTTTGGAAACATAACATTTTATGTTTGATGCTAAATGACATATCATATTAGAACTTAGTGTGATTTGAAACATCTGAAATATCTAAAAGAATCAAATGTTATATTGGAGACAGGTCATTCTTAATAGCAATGTGATTGCAGTTTCCATAGGATTTTTCCTCTTTCAGGCAGCATTTCTTCTGCATGCTTAGAACCGTTCTATCTTTCTTTCCTTGAAGACACAGTGGGTGCATAAGCATTAACCATTTTGTGTTCAAGCCTTTGGTTTGTTTCCTGTTTCCAGTGAGGTTATAAAATACTTCTGAAAATCCAGTAGTCTAAAGAGACAACTGTAAAAAAAATAAACATAAGATGAAATACTAGTAAACAGAACATGAGTGAGCATTTAGTTTTTCAAATTATGTTTAATCCCTAAAAAGATGTGAGAGTCAGCAATTATTACTTATTTTATGTTGCATCTGCATTAATGGGAGACTTTACAATTTTTGATTGCACAAAATAGGGCCAGCATGATTAAGATTGGCTCAAAAAACTTGGTTCTATTTCTTTGTTCAGTTATTGTGTGGATGTGAAACATATCTGAAAGTATACACTGTGTAATAGCCTTTTATCACTTTTCTCACTCTAAATAAAATGAAGTTCAGGGTTGGTCTTCTGGGTATAGCACTTATAAGATTAAGGATGGATAGAGGTGGAAAAGGAAGTTAATCTCCAAGACAGTCTTAAGAGATTAATTGTACTATGTTAATGTGTGCTAGTTCTGTCTGTAGATGCAATTATCATAAAATCTACAAAAAAAACTACAAAAAAAAAACTACAAAAAATCACTGGGAGTGGGTTTGTGATTTGTTTTATTTTCTTTTTTTTCTCAGCTACAAATCACATTAAACATTACTTCTTACACACTCAGTAGCTATGGATAACAGATTAACCCTTGTCCAAGTCTTTCATATTTCTAGGTTGTAACTTTTCTCCCCTCTCATACACCTTTTTTCTATAACGTTGTTGCACCAATTTGTTCACTTGTGCCATGATAGTCATGAGAGTTCCTCTTCTCCACACCTCTCTTAAAATGTGATTTCAAAATGAATTTATTATTTTAGCTGAGCCCTTCTCATTGTTGCTTGAGTAGAGAAGATATACTTTATTTTTCTTATAGGTAATAATCCTCCTTATATATCAGTTTCTTTTTTTTTGAATCCAGACTCTGCCTGCCAGTAAATCATATTCAGTGATCTTTGCCTCACAAGCATTAAGATGGTTGACATTTAGTAATTTTTCTCTGTCCACCAGGCATGATAATTATTCAATCATAGGAAGAATTAGGAGAGGAAC
This sequence comes from Brachypodius melanocephalos, assembly GCA_013398615.1. Classification (NCBI taxonomy): domain Eukaryota; kingdom Metazoa; phylum Chordata; class Aves; order Passeriformes; family Pycnonotidae; genus Brachypodius; species Brachypodius melanocephalos. The sequence goes on along the minus strand of VZSR01001854.1, from coordinate 20,076,230 downwards.
TGGAGTGGAAAATGTATACTTTTAATCAGAGAATGACTAATTATTCTGAAGCTGCTTCAGCCAATTCATGTTCTGTACTAGTAGTAAATTCATTAGACCCATGCTTTGAAAACCTGTAAATTGCAGTGAACAGTGTGTGGGCCTTGAGAATGCCTGATTCTCATGCTGAGCTGGTTTTGTTTTATCAACATGTGGATGTGCTGCTGCTGGGTTGCTGGGTTTTCTAAATGTTTTATCACTGAATCATCCCCAAACTTAACAGTTGCCTTGCTTACAGCTGCACACCTTATCCAGTGTTGTTCCATCCCCTTCAGGGAGAGTTTACTTCACTTCTCACCTAGAAATTGTTTATGGATTTCTTCAATATCTTATGTCTCTTGGTTGTAAAACATATAGTAACACAACTAATAGGATTGGAAAAGGTGTCCATTCACATTTAAATTCTTCAATTAATCTTTCCTGTTTAGTGATGAGATCATAATGTCTTGCTGTCAATATAAATTGTATTAGCTACCTGTCTTACATTTATTTGTAAAAAGAATGCTGCTGTGATAAAACACTACATTCTCCAACTTCTTTCAATTTATCTGGAAAACACTGTTCCTTCACTAAGTATTGAATCAAAATTTTCAATCTTGCTTCTGTTTCTAATTCTCTCACAGAATTACTTCATCCTGGACATCTCTGGCTCTTCTTTTTTGTGCCTTGACTTTGTCTATTTTACCTCTTTCTTTCCCTGTAACTCCTTTATACTCATAATTAAAAAGGCAATGTATTTTATATTTTTGAGGTGTTTGTTTCACTATGTTTGCAATGAAATTATGGTGTCTTAGCCCAAGTCTGTTCTTTGCTGCATTTTCTATTCCATTTTTGCATTACCAAAGCATTTGTTTGTGCCATAGTTTCTTTCAAAAATTGCTCCTCCTTTGGTCTTCTTGTCTTTGCTGCACATATTATCATAATCTTCCAGTCCTTTGGGATACTGCACCAGCTCTCTAAGATGCCTATTGTATGGTTTGAAACTTTCAAAACAAAAAATCGTACCATTTTCTAGGTTTGCTCACTGTGCTTTTTGTATTAATGTACAGATTAATACAAAAAAGACAAATCAAAGACATCTGATTAGATGGCTAATGCAGTACGTTCTTCATCCTGACTTGCTATTGCCTGTTCTTTTTATCCTTCTTGCCCCTAGACTCATTTAATCTGTCCTGTATTCTTCCTTGTTATCCATACCTAACTAACATGTTTGTGTTAGCATACCCATGTTTCATCTCTAGAATCCTTTTTGCTAAGATACTACATAATTTTCCCTTCCTTATTTCCCTCCAGATCCCCTAAGAAAAAAAAATCATCTTTATTTAATAACTCAGTGAAAAATGTCCCCTAAGTGAGGAAGGCAAAGAAGTCCAGGTGACACAATCAGACACAGATTTATTTCCAGAATATTGTTCTGTAGAACTGGAAGTTTTTCCCTTATGAGAAGGTTTTCTATAAGGTAATGAATAAAAAGAATTTGTTACTGAAAAGAGTTAGGTGTTTTTACAGATGTTGATACTTTGGAAAAAGCTTGCAAACCTTGGCATGGATGAGCACTTGTAGCAGACCTCAGCAATTTGCATAAATAAAGCTTTTAGAAGGGAAATTAAATAGGAAAAGTTTATGGAACAGGATTTGGAAAAACCTCGAGGCACAGAGACATTGAACAAGTTGCTGTCCAGTTGCAGAGGAGAAGGGACTCACACGCAGCACCTGTCAGGGCTGAGGATAGAAATGATAGCAGCAGTGCTGCTGCTGATCTGGTTGCTCTATGGCATGACTTCTTGCTGACCTTATTGTCTGTCAATGGTGTTTGACATCTTACCTCACTAGTTGCCAGAAATGTGCAACATTTTCAACAGTGTGAGAGTGACTTTCTAACATATTCAGTGTATGGACATTTTTAAACATCTTTCATTCTCAGTACTTGTGTACTTTTGGTAGGTATTTATTTTCCTTGCTGTCATACACCTGTCTGCCTTAGAGGGTTTCATTGAGCAAAGTGAAGGAGTGATTACAAATTGAAACGTTTGTTTATAGGCACTGGAAGAAATTACACTTGAGTTCTTCACTCATATAACAGTTATTAGAGAGGAGATATCTGTTTTACTCTAAAATAATGTTTTAAGAAGAGGGAGGAGATCACTCCTTGACATTTTCACTAAGTTTTGGTAATGTGTATGTATATATATTTCATAATATTGTAGCTCTGTGTTTCTTAACACTGAGGAAAAATATCTCCATCATTCTTTCAAAATCACAATATACACTTTAATTACTTATCACATTTTCCTTTGAGTAGAATCAGTGAATATCTTTAGCAAGTACACTTCAGTCACTGAAGTAGCTGACTTTTTATTGCTGAAACCGAGAACAAATCCTTGACATTCTTGTAGTAACATGAGGATAACGCTGTCACTGACATTAGATTCTTATGCTAGTCTGCCTTTCTCAAACAGGTGTTTGGAAGAGGAGTAAAAGAAACACCAGAAATAAAAAAGCTGTGGGGAAAAGAAAGGATAGTTGTCAACATGCCAGTGAAAATCCATTTCCAAAATACAGGCTAGAGCAAGTAACTTGTGAGTGACACTGGATGGAAATTGGAAAAGTGAACACAATGAGTCATAAGAATAAAAACATTCAATGGGATGTATTACCATTTAATTTAAGTGACCTTTAAAGCCTCCTAATAATCACTTTTACTTTACTTTTGGAGCCATTGATCCATTGGATCTTAATAAATTGAAGTAGGACCTCAAGTAACCTTCCTCCTGTATTTGTCTGAAGTCCTAGCCTTCTTGTAATAGCTTGTTTTACTGTAAAGTAAGTTATATATAAAAATAGGAAATCTAAAGTGTTCAGCATTGCTTTTTCCCATGCCGACACTAGCATTGAGTCAATGTGTTTTTCTCTTGGCTGGTGCAATAAATGATGTTATTGTAGCAATATGACAGAGATCCAGTCTGACAAAATTTTCAGAAGTGAGAAGCTGGATGCCACCCTGTAAAAATATCAAGGCAGATTGGATAAAATAATAATTCTTTATCTACTTGATAAGTATGTGTTGGATGGAAACGGATTTGCTTCCACTGGAGTGATTTTGATAAGAGATGGTCAACATTTACTATGTTGGCAATTCCTAGAATGTTGCTGTGCAGGAAGTGTCTGAATATATTGCAGTATGTGTACTGTTGTAGCTGTATCTTTATGTATTTATTTCTCAGACAGCTTTTAGACACTAATATTAATATAAGAGGAGAGATTCAGATTTTTCTGATGGCTTTGTAACCCAAGAATTGTAAAGAGAGTCTATCACATATAGACATGTCTATCACATTTTGTGATCTTCTGTGGCATTTTCCTCCCTGCAAGCAATTGAAAGAAATATGCTGATAAAAACGCACAGATCATCTGGTTCTTGATATCTAAAAGGAGTAACTTTATTGAAGATAACTTTCTGTGACGGGAGAAAAAGAAGGATGGATTTTTTGGGTTAAATCTGATAAGCAGTGAGTACCACAGAGCTGCTCCGTCACCCCCCATCCTGTGGGATAAGGGTGAGAAGGAGAAGGATACAAGTGAGAAAACTCATAAAGACAGTTTAATAGGGAAAGCAAAATCTGCTCACACAAGAAAAACAAGTCAAGGTAATTAATTCACCATTTTCAGTGGGTAGGCAGGTATTCGGCCATTCCCAGGAAAGTAGAGATCCATCACATGTGGCAATGGTGATGTGGGAAGACAAACAACATTGCTCCTGGTGTCCCCCGCTTCCTTCTTTTCCCCCCAGATTTATTGCTGAGCATGATGTCAGATGACATGAGACATCCCTCTGATTAGTCAGGGTGGCCTGTCCTGGTTGTGTCCCCTCCCATCTTCTTGTGTACCCCCATTCTAGTCACTGGAGCGTTGGGGTAAGGACCAGAAAAAGGCCTTGACATTATGTAAGTGCTGCTTAGCAATAAGGAAAATATCTCTGTGGTATCCACACTGTTGCCAACAAAAATCCCAAACACAGCACAATAAAAGATACTGTAAAGAAAATTAATTCTATCATAGACAAAATCAGAAAAATGAGGTAATGAATCAAGTGATTCTAGTGTGTTATGCACCTTGTGGGATTAAGTGGTATGATTTCTTTGCTTTCTCGCCATAGTTGAATAAAATTTTAAAGTACTAATATAGTGCCATGAAACTATATGTAAAATACCTCAGATATATGCTGCATGTATCTCTATATATTTCACACACCCATACTTGAAAGGGTTTGCCTTCAAATACAGAGAATTATCAAATTTCTGTTGTCCTAAGAAGAATATCTCTTTTTCCAGAAAGTTTTCTTAGGTATCTGGATGGTATATACATCATTATCTTTTCATTTATGAGGCTGGGATGGAAGTATATTTACAACTGAACAGACACTTTGAGAACATTTTTGATTCTAAGAATTGGAATTAGAGAATAATTTTTTTTTGGCAGTTTTCTTGTGGTCACTCATTTGTGATCTCTACACGGGAGATTTCACTCACTATTCTAGAGATTTGGTAAATTTACAGAAGAATATTCTGCAGAGAAAAATGTGTAGATACTGCCTAGGAGGGAATCACTCATTCAGAAACGATATCACAATATTGCACATAGTACAACGCAAGGTAGGAATAAGTCTTTGTAAAAACGTTGTAACACTTCAAGAAGTCTTTAACTTCAAAGATTAATATATCATCAATCACTTGTAATTCTTTTTAGTTTTAAAAAAGGACTGTTGTTTAAAAAAACCCTGAAGTTTAATTGTTAGCTGTCCATATTTTATTGAAACAGTCACCTGTTCTAAAAAAAAATCTCAAAAACCGCAAATTCAGAGACTACATGGTAATTGACAGACATAAATTATTCCTACATACTAAATTCCTTGTATTTCTCTTGTACTATTTTCTATTCATTCGCATTAAGTACAAATAAACAGGATTTTTTTCACATAGAAATGTGGTTTGAATTCTAATTGACTTCCAATTGCAATTAAACTATAAACATTTGGCTTCCAATTATAGTAACATTTTATTCATCTTAGATCCAAAATCAAAAAAAAAAAAAAAAAAGAAAGGAGAAGTAATTAGAAACTGTTGTAAATACATCCTCAATTACATGCATCAAATTACTTATTTAAAACCTCAGAGTTCACAGGTTTCACAGAATTCACAGGTATATTGCTATAAATCATTGAGTTTTACTGGGATAAATGTAACCCTACAGGAATCTGTTAGGTAAAAAATATTGATTTTCTAGCTAACTGCATTTGTGGAAAAGTATCATTTAAGTTAGGACTGTTTATTGTTCAACAAAGGAAGTAATTGGATAAATGTATAAAGTATGAATCCATTTTCCTTTTGATCATGACAGTTACTTTGCTATGTACAGTATTCCTAAACTGTCTGGCAGCCTCTTGTGAGCTTGCTAGCTAAAGGTGACAACAAATGCACTGTCTGGATTTTGTTTTCTAGATTTTTGGTTTTGTTGTGGGTACAGTAGGAGAATCATTGGAGCAAAATATCAAGACTTGTCATTTTGTTATGGTATGAACAGGCAAGGAATCTGCCAAGCAGAGCCTCTTGCAGGTTTGCATCATGAGTTTGGGCTAAAAACAGCTGTTAGGCAAAAATAGTCTTGCTTGATGCTACATGGGACATGAAGGGCTGGTCAATGTTTCTTGAACAGCTAATATTGCTTGCTACTTTATGAATGTCCAGTGGCCATGTGAAAGGAATCTGTATTGATAGAGGAAAAAGATTAAAAGAAAAGAAGAAAGGGAAAAAAAAAAAAAAAACCACAGGAAAAATTAGCAGAGTTGATCGGAGGAGGTTTATTAGAGAAATAGAGATGAGTTTCCTTGAAACACAATATTGAAACAAATGAACAGTAAAATAGGAATTAAAAGCAAAACAAAGTCTTCAGTTTTGTTAGTTTTCACTTGGTTTCTCTTCAGAATATTTTTTCTATCTTCATATAACATTCCTGCTAATATACTTTGCTGAATAAGCATCCCTATAGCTGTAAAATTTATACATGCACACATACTTACATACATAGAAACCAAGCAAATAAACAACTGTACCCAGAACTGGAAACTTTAAACTTTATCAGCTATCCAACTACCTCTGAGATGGCACTCACAATAAAGTGCTTTACTCTCTACAGAGCTTCAGTATTATCATCCCAATTCCAAAGCCATTCATGGAATTATCTCACTGAATTCAGATGAAAAAGAAACCAGCTAACACTAAGTCTGTCAAATGGTTTAATTCTCTCCATACTCCTCAAACTTTTTTGTTTTAATCTTGGTATTCTGTTACTCCTAGTTTCTGATTATTTTAACAAATAATTACAGACCATTAATTTGCTTGTATGACTATTTACTTCCTTTTTGTCCAGACTTCAGTTTTGTCCAAAAGCAGAATTTCTTCTTTTTCTTGGCTGAAGAGGATGAAAACTCTCCATCTGATACTCATTTTAAATAATACACCAATAGGCACTGTATGTGCTGTATATTACCTGCCAATTGCAAATTCACTCTATGCCAGTGTTCCAACTTAGAAGACTTGTTGGCCAAGACCTGTTATGTTTCAAAAAAGTAACATGTCATCAAAGTAAGCCTTATGTAAGTTTTCACCTCCAAATAATTTTTTATGAATACCAAAACCAACCAATGAACCAAAACAAACCGAACAAAAAAACACCCAAAAAATCAACAAACAAACAACCAAAAAAACGGCAAAACAGACAAACAAACAAAAAAAAATCTACCAAACCAAAAATAGTAGAAAGTTACTTTAGTTGTTGACTGTCATCTCCTTCAGGCAGTCTCTGCATACCACAAGAAAACATCTCAGATGAATCCCAAGGTCTCGGTAGTTTCCCAGGCATTATCCCATTTTCTTCCCTATACAGCTCTTTGAAGAACAGGTTTATCTATAATTGCATGGGATTATTCCAGCCTTTCTTAAGTCAAATCACTGTGTTCATCCCTTTTCAGTTGTTCTGGAAGATCTCTGCTTTCTGACTTTAAACAAATATATGTACATCCACACCACTATGAGCTAATCATTCCTTTTAATTTATGCCATGAGTCAGACTTTGTTGCTAGCTACTTGGTCCCTCTCCTTGCAAAAGTCATTACTTTGGAATATCTTCATGCCTTACACCATGGATGTCATTGTTTCATTACTTGCTGCTAATAAAGAATTGGGTGTAGGAGAGGAGATGTAGGGTGTTGATTCTCTACAGCCTTTTCTTCTCACTCTCCACTTTGTTCTGTTTTGCAGTATCTGCACTGTTAATTCTCCAGATGCTGAAACTGTGAAACAAACCTTCAAGTTGCAAGCCGCCATGCAGAAGTTAAAAATGTCCTTCTGAGTTTGCCTTGTTTCTCACACGTTTTGAGGAAAAGGGCTGCTTATGCTTACCCTCATAACTTCACTCAATAATCTTCATTTGGTGCATCAAAGCAGATATTTTCCCTATGGACTAAGGAGATTCTGCTTGTTATTCCATTTTGTAGCTGGTCATTAGTCAACACTCAATTATGTCAACATTCTATTACTTGAGTTATGCAGCTATAATAACTTCAGTGTATTTATAGCTCTCCAGAGCATAGCTTTATCCTATAGGTAGGAGCTTACTACTGTTATCTTGTCTACCACACATCCTTCTTTCTGAGAAGGCAAATGATTTCATTTGACTAACAGTAAATCTATTGGTAGTCATAAATTTATGACCTCATCAAGCAGGCTTGGAACAGGGTACACAAGTACAGGATACAGAATAAAAGCCTCTCAGAAGTTAAATGAAAGACCACTCAGTATCGTATGCTGAGACTTCAAAAGGTGCAATTTGCCTTCTCGCCTGTCACATACCTTCTCTGCAATCTCAGGTGATCTAGAATAACAGAATAATATTTTATTGTCGTGTTCTGTAGAGTCAATAGAAAAGAGCATATTCCTTTTCTGTATCATAGATGAAGCAGTAATGAACACCTTATAATGATATCTAGTATTGCTCTAACTGTAGTGATCCAAGATGTTACAGATGAGATATAACTCTTTTAATAATGTCAAAATACTTTGCTAGCCTATCTGGATGTATTTGGAAAAAAGGAAACCATAATCCAAAATACACTTTCAGGCATAGAATCCCTTTCTATCTGAAATAGAAAAAGTGGAGTTTATACAGAAGTAGAAGAAATTTCTCTAATTTTAATGAGATAGCTATCAATTGCATTAATTCTGTAAAGAAAAAAATGTATATACGTATATATTTGCCACCAATGAAATAGACTGCTATGAAAACTAGTGTTGTAGAGAATAACAAGAGATATTTAGCTCTCAAGGGAAAGAGAAATTTAGTTAGTTTATAACCTGCAGACATACAGAGGTTTAAAGGCGAGAGAGAATCTGATGCACAATAAAAACATAAAACTCATTTGAGTTCATTGTTTTTGTGTCCTGGATGAGTTTTGAAGTTCTGTTCTGGGTTTATCTTTGAAAGGTGTTCTGTTGGTTACCCTTGAAAATCAGGAGAGAAAGATCAGAGATTAAATATCTGTTTTGAATGAAATATCTCTAGTGGCAGCTGGATGTAGCCCTTACCAATTACCCATCCAAGGTCATTTCCAGTGCAAAGTGATTGCTGATTTCCACTCATGTATTTTTCAGAAAACCACACAGCAAAGAATGTGGAATGTGAAATGTATGGGAGAAAAAAAAAAAAAAAAAAAAAAAAAAAAAAAAAAAAAAAAAAAAAAAAAAAAAAAAAAAAAAAAAAAAAAAAAAAAAAGTAGAATTCAGTGTTTTAGTTCTCCAGAGAAGTGTTGAAGTTTTTGAAGTTTTCTTGTTGGGAGTAGTCATATTATTGAGGTGGGTATTACAAGTGTTTTTCAGCACATTGTTTTTTTTCTTGAAATAATTTTTAAGTATTTACTTTTTCAGGAAGTGTTCTATGTAGATGATACCTGGACAGGAAAAAGTAGACATGTCCTTATTTGGCTTTTATCACAAATTTAGTGTCTCTCTTCAGGCTATTTCTGCAGTAGTCCAATATTATTACTGTTTCCTCAGATGCTATGGTAAACAACAAAAATATATGTAACAACATATAGAAGGCTAGCAAACCAACATATACATCTCTGTATAACCATCAAACATGAAAGATGTATCAAAATAAGTTGTGCAATACTAACATGTTCTTAAATGTCAACAGATTTGTCCAGTGAATATTTCTGAAATCCACAGGTTTAACTGACTTTTCCAGCTCAGCTTGGTAGCCCAACAGAACCTGTTGCACTGGCCTGACCTCTCATACCTTGAAGGCTGAGACACAAACAGTGGTTTTGTATAAAACACAGAATTATACAGATACTACAGAAGGCGTTCAGAACACACTTGATTCAAGTGTGGAACCCCAGGGTCAGATTATGCTTAATTTAATTTATCTCATCGATGTCTACCTCTACTTTCTTACATAGCAGTGTTAGTATATGTATAAATTATATTTTCGGAGCATGAAAAGCACTCTTGAATGCCAACTATGGCACAGTTTTACAGAACAGAGAAACATTTTAAAGGGAAAATTTCCTTGCCTCCAAATTTTTTAATTGACTCATGTCCATCATCAGTTTATCATGCCTATGCTCATGTGTTACTTAAGAGCAGATATCTTTTTACAATACCGATCAAGGCATATCCTTTTCATTACTGAGATATGCAAAAAAGGGAAAATTTTAGTATATGATTTGCAGGTTTTTGCAGTTAATCCTGCTGTAAAATTAATTTTGAAAAATGTCAGATCCAGCCCGCTGTGTACTGCTTTAGAGCAGCAAGACCCATTTGGGAAGAAGAAGCTCTTCTTGCATACCTCATACAAGAGATAGTTTCACATTGCATAAGCAACAGCAAATATTATATTTCCTAAATTGTAAACACTTCATTGTGCTGCAGTGTACTGTGGATTGTCTAATGTAAGGCACAAAAGGCAACAGACTATTACACACTATACATGTATCTGGTATATTCCTAAGAGATTTCTTGTCATGATTTGACATTTGCAACAGCTTATGAACAGGCTTATAAAAGAGGATCTATAATTCTGACTCACTGACAATGAAGAAATTATGATCATTTCATCCCATCACAGAAATATAATGAATATTACTAGTACATTGAATATTAACACTCCCTACAATTTTTTATTCTGTAATATCAGGTCATCCTGGTCCAACAAACTGCAGTTACCCCATAAGGAGACTTTTGCTTAGTTAGATAAACTGAGAACTATACAAAAACCCACAGCAGAATTTTAGTATGCTAAAATAATTATAAAGTAATTGAGCACAAGGAGAAACTCCAGGCACTTAAAAAAATATATTTTATAGGAAAAAAATTCAAATGCATTGCAAATGTACCTTCTTGTCATTCAAGACTTTTATTTTTCTTCCAAAGAAGAGTTTTATGAAAATTGTCAATAATTGAATGGATTTTTCAATACTCACACTTTTATTCAAATCAATGTGAGAAATAAAATCGTATCTTTAGCAAAGTTTTTTAAAATGTGACCCTCTTGTTAATTTCAGCTGTGATTTTTCGTGAGAAAGGGCTGCTTCCATTTCTTCCTGACTGCTAAGGAAGAATGTAATTCTTCTGCTATCATCTAATTAGCAGGAATGTGACTGTCCATGCTGCAGGCACAGGCACTAACACAAGTTTGAGGAGCCACTGTGTAGACATCAATGAACACTTTATTAAATTACACAGTTTTCTAAGCAGGCACAGTCTCTCAATGCCCCAATTCTTTACGCTTTAGTGAACTGCCTCTGCTCTCTGGAGCTGTAAGGTTTCAGCCTGAGCTGAAGATATAAACTCCTGATGAGATTAGAGTGAGTTTTTAGATATTTGGCACGCTTCTGTGCTTATTCTATTTCCTTAATAAGGCTTAGAGTTTGCTGGCAGGTGAAAGCATTGGATAGCAAAGGCTAGGAGATTTAAAATCCCACCTGCCCTGAAGGAAAAGAATGTATTTTCCTTAACTGTTCAGCATTATTCCTTATAATTCACCCTACTCAGGCAAACACTTCAGTACAGGGAGAAGGAATAGTCACCAAATTAGATGATCTCTCAGATTTTCATTCTTGGCAAAATTCATATGGAATTTTCTGTCATTTTTATTTCCGTGGTCTGTCAAAGACGAAATGTAAGGAATAAGAAAAAAAAAAGGGGGGGAGAGGGCAGGGCAGGGCAGGGCAGGGCAGGGCAGGGCAGGGCAGGGCAGGGCAGGGCAGGGCAGGGAAGGGAAGGGAAGGGAAGGGAAGGGAAGGGAAGGGAAGGGAAGGGAAGGGAAGGAAGACAATTTTTGGGATAAATACAACTACAAAATCTTATGGAGGGAAGTTCAGAGGAACTGCAAGACCTTCTCTAAACCATGTGTCTAGGACTATATCATTTGATGTGGAAAAACATTTTATGCTGGCTGGCAAGCAGGAAAATTTCAGTTGCTTCCAACCCAGAAAAGCAAATCTAAAGCCACTTTTGGTATGAAATCAGATAAATGGAAAAGGATATGATTGATCTGGAATGAACAATCCATACTCCTACAGGAGTATAGGGTTACCAGTGGTAGCTGTGGCACCAGACATAGAAAAACATAATGAAAAGAAATAATGACATGGAAAAGGAAGGGAAAGCATTCAATGGGATGGAGCTTGAAAACATCTTGTGAAATACTCTGGTCATACCAGCTGCAGGCAGTCCATTTCAGAAAGCACTTTGCTCAGACTGTTCTTTCAATCCTTCAGTCACATCTCATTTCAGCTGCCAACTATCCTGCAAATATATAGGAAGCTTTAGTTAACACTTAACCTAAATCACTGTGGTTGTGAATGCTTAGACTATCTGTGGTGTGTACTGAAAATAATTTCTTAATTTCAAGAAGTGGTTTTGCAACCTGAAACCATAGCCCTTTCTTCCTCTTGTTTTCTTTCT